>OU015497.1:167417571-167692571 GCA_907164885.2 Dolomedes plantarius | reverse complement strand
GGCCGTGTCAGGATACGCCGTCTTCCAGGCGAACTGTTGCTCCCTCAATGTACAGTAGGTCATACACAGGCCGGTGGTGGCGGTATTATGCTTTGGGGGACGTTCTCTTGGGCGTCTCTGGGACCCGTGGTTGTGGTAGAGCAGACCATGAATGCTACAGGGTATCTGAACATCATTGCGGACCAGTTGCACCCTTACATGGCCTCTGTTTTTCCAGCTGGAAATGGAATGTTCCAACAGGACAACGCCCCGTGGCACAAGGCTAAAATTGTGTTGGAGTGGTTCCAGGAACATGATGCTGAATTCCAGTTAATGTCCTGGCCGCCTAACTCACCGGATCTCAATCCGATACAACACATTTGGGATGTCATGTGACGGCAGCTCAGAGTTCAAAGACCACCAATTCGCAATATCTCGGATTTGCGTGACCGTTGCTTAAACATCTGGTACAATCTGTCTCCGGCCATCTACCAAGGACTTGTGGCATCCATGCCAAGGCGGGTTGAAGCTGTGTTGCGCGCCAAAGGTGGGTCAACTCGTTATTGACAGGTGGTCATAATGTTTTGGCTCTTGAGTGTATATATATATATATATATATATATATATACATATAACGAGAAAGAGAGACGAATTCCTGAGAGCATATTTTACATTTTGACCGAAATGTATACACACAGTTTATGAATTTGCTGAAATGAGTTAAAGCACTCTGAACAGTCCTGTACATCACACAACAGCCAGCAACAGAGCGCGCGTACGGTATTCTACTAAAGAACTCAAATGCCCAAAGTGTACGAAGAAGCTAAACCCATTAAAAATCAATTATTTCATGTTCGTCACAATGCTTTCAATTCACTGAGAGAAAACTAAAATTTCCCGCAAAAAAAATAAATAAATAAATAAATAAATAAATTATATCCGCTGTTAAAAAAGAATTGATTTGCCGCCGAATCGATTACAGATCGCACTTCCGTCGAAATCGATTCCGCTATTCCGATTCGGAATCGATCCCACACGACCATGAGGAGACTTCCACCTCAGTCGGGCGATGAAAGAGAGCACGATATTGAAAATAAAAAATGTAGGATGGCATTTTTTGATTGCCGCATCTCGCCCCTGCGGAGTGCTTCCATTTAATGCGGCAAAGGGGACTTCAAAGAAATGGGGAAAGAAATCAACTCAATAAATAAGGCTTCTGGGCATGCGTTGCTACTCCCGTCTTTGACTCCTCAGTTTCGAGGAGAAGGAGTGGGGGGGGGGGGGGGGTCAGCGTACTATGGTGGTACAAGGTGATGGACCCAGGTGGATTTCCTATGGACGTGATACGAACAACCACATCATGTGAAATTGCTGCTTATGACCTATTCATTTACACTTTCTTAGTGAATTTCATAACATTTTTGGGTTACTTTTTCATTAGTCATAAAATTTACTTTCTTTATTTCAAGAATGGATATCATGTATCATTATCGTTAAATAAAAAATAATAATTAATCCCGAGCTATTTATGTTAAAGGCAGTTAGAAATGCTGTCACTTTTCTGTTAATACTGCAGTTTAAAATCTGAAGCTTGGTGTCACATCCAGGGCACCAATCTTCAGAATACTTACGACAACAAGCCATAATTTGTCCACCCATAATAACAAGCAAGACCTAAGCAAAGGACAAAACACAGCTAAAACAACGTAATTACTGAAGTTTTCAATATAATTAAACCGACGTGCAAATCGAGGCCAATAAAGTGAATTAACCTGGTGCAATATACATTAACTAGTCATATCAGCATCAATTAACTAAAGAGACTCCGTTAGGGGCTATATCATCCTATGTCCGACCGTGAAACGTTTAATTACATCATGTTTTAATGTTCAAAATTTGGGTTTGGGAACACTTCGCGTGGTAAAAATTGACCACTGACATCGTAAACTAACTAATATGTATAAGCAATTTTTTTTCTCATAGCTTATCTTCAGGTAATATTTTTAATCGCAAAATCTATCTTCGTTTTGAGTAATTAGCCCTGATATAATGATAGATAGCATCTGATGAGCAAGCCATAACGAATATATCGCAGTCATATAGCCTGACATCAACAAATACCTTTTATTTACCGATGCTTGTTATCATTTTAAGGTTATTAAATGGCAACTCAGCTCAGCAAATTCAGACCATCCATTAAATTAAAAATTAAACTAACAATTTAAAATGAAAAAAAAAAAAAAACTCCATCTAGCTTATGCTGAACGTCTCGTACGGGACCCCAGTATCCCATCGTCATGAGCCGCCCCACAAAAACTCGAATGTCACGGGCCTTCACTACCGCACATCCCTTTCGAGTCGCCAAGTACCGTATCTGTCGCCATGAGCGGGAAGTCAACAGAAGTCCTTTTCCTGGATCTGAAAGTATTAAACGAAGAAAAAATAAAAAAGGGAAAGAATCAAGACACGGCCGGGGCACGCGCCCCAGTGGCCAATGAGAAGCTGATTGATGGCGCTGCGCCCGCGATAACACCTTTTTTTCCCCGCGCTCCTCAGGCTTCGGGAGGGGGGAGGGGGGGGGGCAAAAGGTGAGCCGTGTCAGGGTTAATAGGCGTAGATGGATGGCTCGGGCTTTCTAGCCCGGTAAGGGGCCAGCCTCGATAGGCATCGATAAGGGGACACACACACACTTCTTTTTCGCTCTCTCTCCAATCGAACATTCAATCCATCAGCAAATCTGGCCGCCGCTGACAGGGATGGTGAGTGACGAGCCCTCAGTATTACGGGTGGGATGTGACAGAAACACGCTTATCGTCATATGTCACCGGGAGCCTTGCGAGGTGTCTCCGCGCGCACACGCACCTCAGACAGATCATTTTCCAATAACGAGGCACAAGCACAGATCGCTTCACTCGCTCCGAGGGATCCACAGCTCGCGACGAGGTAGCCAAAATGATACCGCGGGACCAGACATGCCGGGGGGGGGGGGGGGCTCCGAGTCCGTGCATTTGGGGAGAGGGGGGGGGACGAAGAGCAAATTTATACACTGCTACATTATGCAGAATTCTGCCCACATGGTGTAGTGGTTAGCATTTTGAGCAGCCACGCTGTACGCTTAGGTTCGAATCCCGAATAAGACTTGGTTGTTTCCGTGTCGTCCCCTTCATAGAGAGCAATGCTGGCTCACCTATAGGATGCTCCCATAATGAAGTAGCCAGTAAAATAGCTGTGAATAACAAAAGGTAAATGTCTCACGACAGTGCCTCCGCATTAGACTAAAAAAAAATGATACGCAGAATGACGAATCAATGGCATTTAAGCGAGGTGTACTTAAGGTGATTGTTGAAATTAATAACGTTGGCATTAACAACGAAGTTCGACAGAGTAGATAGAAAAACCCCAGATTCGGATGTACATGAGTACGGCTCGATCCGTTGATATACTGCTCCATCTACAGATCTGGCAAATCCCTCGTGTTCAAGAAAATAAAATTTATTTCTAGAGGAATTATCATAGATAACCTATAAAGTATATTTATTGCATGTATAATAACTTATTTATATAATACCTAGTATCACGAGCAATCGCCGGATATACGAGTAACTGTCTATAATAAAACAATATATTAAGGTTATCCAATTTACTATTATTATTATTACTATCACAATAACTGTTAATACAATGCTATCATTTCTTTAACTATAAAGAGTCGTTCTTTCGTTGACTTAATGTTATCCATTGTTATTACCTTAATGATTTGGAAATGACTGTCCTCATTATATAGTTTTATTTTTATAATAATCATTTCTATAATTAAGATGATTAATAGTTTGATTACAACTATTGTTATTAATGTTATTACAACTTTTACTGATAAAGTATTATTGATATTAGTATGTTTAATATCAGGCAGAATTAATAGGCCGCAGGCTCGATTGTCAACAATACATTACTCGGAGCAGTCGCAGTAGATATCTAGAGCATCAAAGGATTAATTACGGATTTACTTTAACTAGCACAGCTCTCATATGATTCGGAACAAACTCAGATTGTCATTTCTAGTTTGAAATGCAGAATACCAATAAAAGGCGTTAATTTTTCCGTAAATAATACTCACATCATGGGCAATTTTAAGAGGATTTTCCTGGTTTTCAAAGTTTAAGGGGGCATTATCATTTATTGAAAAAATTAAAAAACATATTTACAAAGTTTATAATATTATCATAAACAAACCCTTGTTTATAATATTATTATACACATATTGTTTATAGTGATAATAATATTTTAAACAAGGGTGTCAAATTACTTCAGTGTAGCAAAAGAGTATACACGACAAGCAGGCACAAGGTTCAAAACAATAGGGGTGCAAGAAATAGCACCGACAAAAAACTAAAATTGACTAATGTTTTAAATTTGAACTCTAAAAGTAGATACCAGACATTTCTCACTCTTTTTGCATCTACTGCTTTGTGGGGGAGAAGTTTTAACTAGATTAAATTAAATTAAATTATCAAAGATATGCCTTCGTACTAGACCGTTTGTTCCATTTTTCATTAATTTCGAATGACTACAATATTGCTAAAGATATAAATCCTGATGATTAAGCGATAAATTTGCACACATAAGAGCAAGATATGTTTACATAAAATTGTTTCAGTTTTCAAACGATAATTAATCAAAATTACTCCTTTTGTTAATCTCATAATTTATTTATTACAAATGCCCGGAAGATTGGCTATGACGCCATTTGTTCTCAGTTAAGGGCGAGATACCTAGCCCTTCATTTAAAGGGGCACCGTATAGGTGGCCAGCATTACTCCCTACAAGCCAGTCCCGTAATTTAGAACCGAGTCAAGTGGCGAGAGTGGAACACTTGACCCTGCACCTCCAGAGGTAACTTTGAGAACTTGGAGGACACTGTAGCCACGATAGATTTTACGTGCACCGGCCACCATTAGTGAACACGGTGGTGGATTTTGTCAGCGACCGGCATCGAACCCGTAACCCTCAGATCACTGGCTTGACGCCTTTGCCAACCGGGCCACCGCGCCCATTAATCTCATAATTGCAACCTGTAATCCCATAATTATAGTCCCTGTTTAAGGTTGTAATTAATCTCATAATTACAACCCTGAACAGGGACTATTAAAAGCAAGTCACACTAAAACTTCTTTTCGTTATTAATTCATAAAAACAGGTGAAAAGAAGCATTAAAAAAAAGACATACATGCTCTCTAGACATTTCAGCAGTTAACGAGAGATGCTGAAACGATAAAACGATTACCAGAAATACAAACAAAATCAAAGCAGTTCGTCGAATCGAAACTCAAACATTTTATACAACTCTACTCCATTTCTCATTTTTTTAATTATAAAATCGCTTTATACAATCTTTGCTATTCTTTTACCTTTCAAAGACAAGCAGACTTAAACCTCAACCCGCGCCCGGAAAAAAAAAAAATAAAAGATTCGCCGATGAAGCATCCAAAATTCCATGAAGTATTATGCTGCCAACACCACACCATGGCACAGATCACAATTAGTCCAAAGATTTAAAGGGGGCGCGGAGAGAAGAGGAGAAAGTATTGAAGACTGCGGTGAGGTGACCCGAAGAAGAAGAAAAAAGGAAAAGATTCTTTAACTAAAAAATACGCCCCTCCCCTTTCCTCTTCAAAATCGATCGCCCTTCATTCGATATGATGAAAAGTCATACATTGTATCGCCAAGCCTTGCACAGACAACATCTTTGGTTGCAAAATCGCTGCGAGGAATGAGAAGTAAAAGAAGTCCCAAGCAAAGAAGCGATCTCACTGTTCTAGAACTGCAGAACTGCCTTTTTTTCCCCCCTGACATTTTTATATTTTTGTTGTCCCTTCCCCCTCCCCTTTACCTTCTCCAGAGCTTAATGGGCACTGCTCTGGTTACTGCCATTAAGAAAAGATTTTTTTCTCTGTGTGTCAGCAAGCCCCCCTTTTGCAGAGTTTTTCATTTCTTCTCCTCCACGCTATTTATTTCTCCTACACCCCCCTCCATCGCTACTCTCCTTCCCCTCTATCCACAGTGCCACTAACTAAAAATCCCACCTTAAAACGGAGACGGGAAAAAGGCAGAGCCAGGAGAGAATTTTCTGCTGTTAACTGAATTTTTACCGCTTGAGAGGGTAGTGCCATATATGCTGTATGGATCAAATGCTCCAGCCAAGTATTAATAATCCAAGAGGCGATTCTCTACGCATCCGACACTTTTAAAAGTTTCTGAAATCGGGAGGAAGAAATATTCAAATATATCTATCCTTTGTGGTGGAAAGGGAGAAGTTAGTATTAAAGGCTAGTTTATAAAAGAGAACATCGTCCAAGTACGAAAAAAAATCAGTGGATAAATTTATACATTATCACGGCACCACATAACAAAAACTCGTAGGGAGAGTAAGGGCCTGTTCACATAGGAGTCCGATAGCGGAAGCGTTAAAGTATTGAAATATATTTAACCAATGACAAACCTCCAAACGATTAGCAACGAAATTTTTAACGCCTATGATTGGTTTATTTTCGTCTCAGCGCCATCTTTCCTTTTACGCTTCCGTTACCAGACTCGTATGTGAACAGGCCCTAAGATTGATAAAGAAAAAAAAAGATATTCCTCGTGAACAAATCAAATCGTTGTGACTCCGTAGTTAAGATTTTATGACTTGGTTCAGAATTCTTTTGGATGTGATCCAAAAAAAATTATGTAGCTTAGGTTACTATCAGAAATTAATTAATAGTATTTTAAAGAAATTTCTGCTGCCAGCCTTTTGCTCACACGACAGAGCGTCGTGGACAATATCTACCATTTTCTAGTCCACGGGGCTTAGCAACAACAACAAAGAAATTCTTGATTCGAAAAAAGGCGTATGTATAGTGTGACAAGGTCTTTTCAACTCTTCCATATAATACATTGCGGCAAAATTTTTATTTCAATGGCTCGACGGCCCGGGGCGCATCTTAGCTTTCTCTGGCAGCCAGTTCCAGGACAACCTGTTACTTGTCTTTGCAGCAAAAGTAGATTCCAAAAAATTCACAGAAAATGGTGTTGCTAAGTCGTAGAAGTAGGGCAATTGTTGCAGAAAATGAAAAGTCAGAAGTATTGCATCAACTGACAGAACGTGAGAAGGTTTAGAAAAATAAAACGGGCACGCTTTTCCTCAGCTTTCAAATTCTGTTGAAGTAGATAATGCTTGCTAGATAGACTCAGTTAGCGCAATAAATATGCCCAGAGAGTTTCATAGTTACTGCCTGGGTTTTTACGGTAACGCAGCAGCATACAAGTAAGTTATCATTAGGTTAATGCGAGGCGCCGTTTGGACTGGTATGTCGTCGGTCATAGCTAGAATGCAGGCAGTTGCTCTTTGAAGCGAATAGTCACGTTTTCCCCTTTTCTAGTCTGAACAGAACAAAAATCTGATCAAGTTTGGATTTAGCGAAAGTCTGACGAACGGTTCTCATCGGATTGTGTTCTTCCGTTAAGTTTGGAGGAACTTTCCTCAAGGTCGTATTTCGAGGTTGTATCGTGATGTTGTATTTCGAGGATGGAACTCAGCCCATCGTTATTCTAACAGAAACCATGAACTCAGATATGTAATTTGACTGTCTAGGCAATGTGGCCTTACCGAGTATGGAGCAGTAATATAGAAATATCCTTTGTCTAATCTACGATAGAACTTCCTGTCACACTGGATGGCTAGAGTGAGAGTAGTGTTATGAACTAAGAATAAAGCACTGCTGTGCTTAGAATCTTGATCATAGTAGAACATGAGACAAATTCCAAAAGAACACCTCTCATATGAAGTTCAAAGATAGACACGAAGTAGAACATGACTACCATCTTGGATCTTATGTTTGGCACCGGCTTAACGGGACACATGATACATGTCTTGCCATTCCTGTCCACAGCTAATAAAAATGTATTATTTTTATAAGCCTCGATGCAATGACGCTGTCATAGAAGCAGAAGGTTGCCCGAGTAATTTACAATAATTTAGTCCCTTTTACCCTCTAATATTGTAGTACTGAGTACTTTTGATAATACAGTATATATTTTTAATTAATTAACAATAATTTTTATCATTATTAGAAGCAGAAAAATGTCATTTCAGCTGTGTGTAAAGTTTATCATGCAGTACGGCTGTCCAAAATTTGAAGACTTAATTATAATCATAAATGGAAAAAACAGTTAGACAGTTTAAACAAAGTGATATTATGATATTTGTGCAATTACTGTATATATATATATATATATATATATATATATGTGTGTGTGTGTGTGTGTGTTAGTTAGTTAGTTAGTGTGTTAGTTAAGGGTTGAAACCTGTTCCCGAATTCTCCTCCCCTCCCCTCACTCCTGAATAATTTTTAAAGTTTAAAGTAAAATAAAACTTTAATGGTTTCGCAATTTTTTGTACTCCTCATATATATAATGTTCAAAACCCTTTCAAGACTAAAATCCAGGCTGGATATTTATACAACAAAAGTTTGACTCCAGTTTTTAGAAATTAGTTATATTGGTTAAATTTCCTTTAGCATGAATCATATCGAAATTTTGATACAGATTTAGATATTTTGTATAATATGCATGTTTAAATTCTCAACTATTAAAATAATCTCTCTATTCTAAAAAAAACTAACTGCCGCTGCAGCAGCCGCAGCCGCCGCCGCTGTCAAAAGCTTGTCACGCTATCTCCTCCGAAACCGCTGGGGGTATGGGGTCGAGACCGATACCAATCGATGCAGAATAATGTGGGGAAGAAAGTAAGACATGTCTCATATTCGTCGGACTTTAAGTTTTTTTTTTATTTTATGTTTTGTGGGAAAATATTGACTTTTTCATGTTCAGATTACGATAACTCGCCAAAAAAGGATAGCAGAATTTTTTTTTTTTTTACAATCTAAGACTACAGACATTTCTCCTTCAAACAAGACCTCATTTGTTTAAAAATAATTTAAAACAGACTGATATTTTTATTAAAATTGAAAACCCACTTTTTGGAAAAATTTATGCGTTTCGAGATATATAAATTCGATGCTATCAGACTTATTATGTTACAAAGAAAATATTTATATCAACTGGAAGATGAAAGCTTTCTCATTCATATAAACTTCATTTCAAGTCTATATCTTAAAATTTCGATTTTTAATTGAATTTTAAAGAAATACTTCAAAAAAATCTTCTCATTCGCTTGCTTTGCAGAAGGATTGAAAGAAGATCCGATTTTTCACCCATCTTCATCCGGGCTTATACCCCCCCATCTACCCGGGCTTCATCCATTTCGCCGGGAGGGGAGGGGGGAAGCTTCAACTGTAAACAAATGAATGACTCAATCGCTGTAAACAAGTATTGAGTCATCCATTCACTTGATTCACCAGAGGAGCGAGCGTAGCGAGCCTAGGGGCGAACCCCTTAGTTATAATTAAAAAAAATGATTTGATGTGATATAAATTATGGAACACTTTGGTTTTTAGACTTTGTTACTTTGTGGCGTCTTTGTGGGTTGGAATAAAAACAAAATATAACTACCTCATGTTCCTCAGTACTAAAAAACTTGTACCGACTTTTGTAGCTACAATGCTGTATTAGCGAAAAACAGCATGAAATCCGACATTCACGAGTCCTAATGCTTCACGAAAAAGATAAATAACTGAACATTACTCGTTCTTTTAATGTACTCCATGTCTAAACGTGAACAGTAAAGAAAAAATATACGATGAGATATTCCCTGCTTCCATGATGGATTTTAATAGATAACTGTTGCCTGCAAACACAGACTCTATCTGATAGAGGGGAGTGCAGAAATTAAGGAGAAAATCGGCAGTCATAAAATTTTTATAAGCTTTTGTTTCCATAACGGACAGAGCCAGGTCATAAAATATTTTATTGCGTCGATTTATGTTGTACGCGGTCCTGAACATTACTTTCCAATTGGACAGAGGGGTTTAATTTGTGCTGATTAATTTCGGAATCAATAGCCTCCTCATTGAATAGCAGTCGGTTGATCAAACAGTTTATGTTTTATGGATTCCTAATGATGGAAATCGACCTGCAAAATGATGGCGGGAGATTTTTTTTGTCCTAGAGTAAGAATTCCCTTTCTCCCTCATACCACTGACTGCAAAATAGGGGGGAAATATTACATGATCCAAAACTATTAGCATTGAAATATCTAGTTTTAGGTTTATACAACTTCTCTTATGGAGAGTCAGTGCCATAACGTTCTTGCAATCGCGATAATATCCAGGAAAACCTAAAAAGTCACACTTTACAGAATAAATGTACAACGATAAATGTGTAAAAGATTACTAGAGAGCTCCCCTCCACACCAAAGTAAATTAAATAAATAACAAAAAAATTATGTTCGGAAGCAAATGTATCGCCAGGGGAGGTCAGATTAATAAAATTAATGAAGTCAGTATTGTTTACAACCTTCAACTACTTGGACATCGTATACCTGGAAAGTGGACTATTATGGAAAGGAGAGAATTCAAACATCATCTTTATGAAGCAAGCAACGTAGCTGACCTCCAAAAACTAAGCCATCAGGTGAAATTCAAAAATTACTATTGAGAAAGTAATAACAACAAAATGAATGCTACCGTGAAATGCCAAAATTATGTGTTTTAAATCGGGCTACATTTTTTTTTTTTTTTTTTTTTTTGGCAGGGTCGTACAGACTAACTATGCAAAATCGGACGCAGATCAGTTGCAATGTTTAGTAATGTATTGAGAACATATGTATAAAGACAGGCACACAAGATTTCACTTATACACACACACGCATATGTCAAACTCCATCGACTGAAAAGGAGGTGTAGAAGATTAGTGAAGCATTCATTTATCTATTTGAGAGAAATACTGAGTTTTACAAATTCTATAATGCATTGCATTCTCTCTTTTTTTTATTTAAATCGAATGGCATGATTTTCTATTATCTAGCCCAGTTTGGCTCCAAGAAACTGATCTCATGAATTTGGCGCCATTACATTGTGTTCCTCCAGCAAATTCTGATGATGTTTGATCTTAAAGGGGGGGGGGGGAATAATTATTTATCATTCAAAAACTTTCATAATAATTTACAGGATAATTTACAGCCTTTCATAATAATTTACAGGAATGTAGCTAAAGTTGCAAATAACATCGAAAGCCATAGGCGTAACGTGCTTCTAACTTTTGGGAGGACACGAATTGAATTCAGTTAGTGCCCTCCTTAGCGCACTAACTTCCGGACGTTCCTTAAAATATGAAATATTATGATTTTTTTAAAATTAAATAACAATAGAATCGATATTTGAGTAGTATTCAAAAGTTATACAATGAGAAAAATATAAATAATATAAATAAAATAAGAAAAAAAATATAGCATCGAATTTTTTTTATGGGTCATATCATTGTTAAAAACTATGTTAAGACATATTCGGAATCTTCAGTTTCACAGCGGGAAAACCAACTTTCCTAAAAGTTTTCTACATTTTTCCGATTTTAACTGAACTTCTATTAACGTTTTAATTTATTTCAAGTTGCCCCCGACTTTACACCTATGTCGAAAGCCCATCGCATTTCACTTCAGACAGAACACATAAGTAAATTAATACTTAAATTCGAACCTCGAATTAAGTAAACGATCAATTATAATATGTGGTATTAATGGATCCTCTTCTTGCGGAATTCACGAATTATATATTCACTTTCTATTACCTGATGGCGGAAAATTTTTAGTACATTTTTTTATATTATTAAAACAAATTATTATGGTAGTGGTTCTTGCCTGCTAATGGAAGATTTTAACAGCATTTTTTAGAGCACTACATACAGCAGGCCATTAGGTAGAGAGTTACATGTTTCACAGTGTTCCTTATACGTCAACTTAAAGTAGTTTTTCAATGCAGTAATTCAACTAATTTGAAATGAGAACATTAAACTATATTCCTTGAAGTTACGACTTTAAATGTGATTTTTACTGCCAGTCGATAAATCCACGTGCTAGGGTCGAGGAATAAAATTCCCGCCTCAGCTCATTCATTTGCATCGTCGCACGCATGACTCCACTTTTTTTTTCGGAGAGCAGGACACTCATCGGTCAATAGAATATTAATGTTCGATGGCCCGGTCGTTCGATTTCGGGCAATATCTTACTGCCTCCAACATCCCGGGAGGGGGAAAAAAAATCTCTGGTAGATTTATGGCCGCTATGTTTCGGCGGATATGAAAGCCATATTTTTTGCGCGCACACTGGACGTTATTGTCCACGCCATTGTCGCCTTTTTCCACCTACCCACCCACTTGCGATACTTTTTATTGCATTTATTATTATTATAGACTAGCCCGGTCCATCCACCAGTTTCATTTCGTAACATCTGGCCGGGGCCCCGCTCCTCCCCCTCCCTCACACAAATAATGGCCTGGCCCCGGTCTTTAAAGGTTTACTGCTACAGAGATTTTTTTTTTTATATTATTTTTATAGAATTTTTTTTTTATTTTTCTTTTCTGTCGTTTCTTTTATTTGGGCTACCGTAACGTTATTGACCAGTCCATAAGATCGTAAGTAATGAAGACCAAAAGGGTGTGTGTGCGTGTGTGTAGATATATTTATATATATATAAAGCTTCGGTCTTTATTAGAGAAATCCAGAGTGCATTGTATGCAGTTACGATAAGGTATTTTTCGGCTACTCCTGTCACTTCTAGATTTTATTGTCAAATAGGAAATTGTTTAGTTTTGCCTTTTATACCGAGAGGGGTTTTTCTTTTTTTAATAAATTTTATTTCTCCTCGGAATCTGTGAAGAATATTTTTTTTCAAAAACTATCATACTTTGTAAAAGTAAGACAGCTTTAAAAGGAGGAATTCTTTGCATTAAAAGTGGGTTTATCCCAATTTCTTTTCAGTTTCGGGAGCGTATAGATTAAAAAGTAAAAAAGAAAAAAATTGTACCGAAACTTTTCTCAAATGGAAAACTTAAAGAATTATTTGAAGAAGTCTATTGTGGTTTTAATACAAGGATATACTCTGTATTGAATGTCATCAAAATTCTTTCCAAAGTTTAAGTTAAAAAAAAAAAAAAAACAGTTTAAACACAACAGAATACTTAAAAAAAACTATACTGTTGTTAGTTGTGTAATGGAAATATTCATGCGCAAAATTACTATTAAATGTACTCTTCAGGCACAAACTCAATTAAAAAAAAAAGTTCTGGACCCGAGGTTGCCTAGTGGTAACGCATCGGGCTTGGAACAGCCGGTACTCTGTTCAAAGCACGACGAATGCCAATAAATACCTTCGTGTCTAGGCTGAATAGGGACACGTTAAAGCCGTAGACAGGAAAGTCCTTCTGCGAGGTAACAGAGGGTAGGAGAAGGCACGATCCCCCAAAATGTCCCCCCTGCTCGGTCAAAATTGAGATGGCACCTGGCTAAATCGGACCCCGACCTTTGGGGTGCCATTGTAAACCAAATCCACATGCCTCAGACCCGAAAACCTATGTGGACCTGGTCTGAATACTTTGGCTAGGGGTCATAGGAAACAACAACAAAAAAGGTCCTGGAGACGATATGCTCTGAAACGAGCCACCAGATGGTCTTACTAATCTTATATCACTACACAAAAATAGCATTGATTAGGATATGTGTTACTAATTATTATACACGACACTACACTAGAGGCAAAAGGGTCTTATCTATTATATATATAGCCAAGCTTTAATAAATCGATTCTTTTCTGTTTTGTGGTCTCAACGACTGCGACTTATGTAGGTTGGACTCGCTCTTTGTCTCTCTCTCTCTGTGTGTGAGTATTTATTTGTTTGTTTCTTTTCCCATGTAATTCCATATTTAACTATTTGAGTTTTAATTTTAATAATAACTTCTTTTTACCTGAAGAATATTTCCTCGGCAAAAACGTTTTTTAATAATTTGAATTATCATGCCACCTTCCTTTTCACAGTAAATAGATATTTTAAATACAAAAGAATATAAAATTAACTACATTGTCTTTTTCTTATTTTAGCATTTCAGTTTTCAATTAGGATGGTAGGGCACGAGATACAAACACGTTTAAAACATATACATACAAAAACAATTGAGGAGTGAAAGACCTGCTACCACGTCACTCGATCATGAGGTCATTCTCCTCCACATACGTAGGATTGTACGCGCTAAAACTTTTAAATTTTGTTTCATTCTATACATACCAAGTATTATACGCATTCTCTAAAGAAAAAAAAATCATTGGAAGGCACAATGCTAGATAAATCTTCTGAAACTAGAGCTCCCAGTATCGAATACGACAGCCGCATCATTTTGCGTCATGGCACAATCTAATAGCTAAAAAATATTTTCAGGTAGTCTCTTCTGACGAAACTACCGCGAGTTATTAACGTAGGATTACTTATCGTTGCTTACCTCTTTTTTTTTTTTTTACAATAAAATTCCTACATACGAAGAGAAGGATGAGTGATAACCCTATGCAGAATAGGTCGATTGTAAAAAAATAAGTTACATATGTTTACTCTGCCACTCTTGAGTTATAACTCGCGACGACGGTTTTAGCATCATGAATTTTGCTTTCCGGAGGACCGTTATGGAGGAACGTAATCCTACGTTAAAAATTAGCGAGTTTCTCAAATTTCTAAACTGGAATGGATTATATTGCGGTTAGTTTGTTGCTAAGGATGCTCTTCGGTCATCTATTGTTATTTGAGACTTCATAAGCCGATTCCAAACAGCCTGGATACAGACATCCAAACAAAAAGAACGTCGCCGAAAGTCAGCACCCTATGAGTTCGACCATCGCCTAGTCTACCTTATTTTCATGTCTCTGTATAGACCTTGTTGCGATGTAATAAGCGGAGTAGCATTTTAATACAATGTGCAACAAACTTCAGACCAGCAGTATCTCTAATGCTACAGTCACACACATCTAGACACGCAGTCCCCCGACACTTGTTGACACATTTGGGGGTCGATTAGTTACGGTCCTCCCCCCCCAAGGTCCCTCGAATCTCTTTGATCATCTGCTTGAAAACCGACTCATGGCGCATACAGATTGGTACAGAGTTCTCTGCATCTACCAGTGATTTATGTCTCTCTGTACTCTCTACTATGCGTGGATCGCCTCCTCTGGCGGTCCATCAAAGAAAGAGTGGGGGGTCAGCGGGTCAAATGGTGTCGAGCGGGGTCGGGGGAGACACCACATCAAAGAAATCTTGCGGGCGAGAATGGGGGTGGTTCTAAATACCGTGTCTAATGTTACCGTGACTAATGTGATGACAGGGAGTCGGGGGTCTGGAGGCAGAGAACTCTGTACCAATCTGTATGCGCTATCAGGGCAGGATCGCTGCAGAGAGGCTTTGCAGAGCGCTGCCCATAAATCACTCGTTTTTCCCCTGTGTACTGTGCAGGGAGATGTGTGTGACCGAAGCATCAAAGGTTCAACAAGACACTGATACAGTCGCTGTAGAATATCATCAATTAATGTCGCCAACGATCGCAAAAGAGTGACCAAATTAATGCAAAAAAAAAAAAAAAAAAAAAAAAAAAAAAAAAAGAAGAAGAGGGTACTTTCCGTAATTTTTCCGTAGAGTGACACCTACACGAAGTCGGACACAAGAGCGGCGAATTCGGAATTGATTGTACTCCATCGATCCGATCATGGGAGAACAGATTTTTATCGGCCGGTTTCAATTTCTAATAGTGAGCCAAGATAGTCATGGTTCGCGAGCCGAGAGATGTAAAAGCCCTGATAAAGAGATCGATTTCGTATGCAGATCTCGGGCGTCGCTAATGGTTTCTTAATTTCGCATTCAGCGTCTGGGATTATCAGGGAGAGGGGGGACGCAGAACTGATGAAAGCCTCCCCCTCCCCGGACACAAGTAACCTCGGAAGTCGTTGGGAAAATAAGCGAAAGCAAGTCGTTAGCATAACAGAGAAAAAGATCTTTTTTTCAAGGTCGTTTTCAGTTCTTTTCGGCTCTCGTGAAACGGTAGCGCGTCGTTAGATGTTATCGTGTCTACATTTATGATGTTGGAGAATTTTAATTCATTATCCACAAGTGAGAAACATTTTAACGCCAGAGAATAAATTTAATGAGTCGTTAAAACCCCTATCCCCTGCGTTGTTTTATTCGCTTTTGTTTCGCGATGAAATTTAAATGATACAGTGTCATTATCCATTGTCATCACAGATTTAATTGTCCGCTGAGAGAGAGGACTAGTTACAATATCGGTAAATGGACGTAAGCATGAGCACAGATGATTTGGTACATTTTATTGCTTAACTGAATCCGAATCTTTTTTCAAATTTTTCAACACAGGGAGAAAAAAGTTTCAAGATAAGAAAAATAACGATAAAAGAGTAATCACAGGTAAAAGTACCTATGCAACTAGTCGTTACTTTGGACGTAAGGAACTATGGCAACTAGTAACTTGTTTAGAAGTCATGCGTAATCACTTGGGATCATCAGCGATATCAGGGTTTAAAAAGCAGGTTATCTAATTCAAGAAGCACAAGAAATATGCCATAGCAACTGCGTTCTGAGTAATTATCTTTAAAGATTAAGTAACCCACATAAAACAATCACTACTGTTCATTTTGCAAACCCCGTGGCTTTGCATATGAAACATGCAAGGGTTTTTATAAAATGCAAAGGCTGATCAGCAAGTATCCTGCAAGTTCATAGGAAAATCCTAATTTTTTTTGTTTAAAATCTCAAAATAGATTGCCGGTGGTGATGGCTTTAAAGCACAAGCAGGGTACAATCCCATAAAGTCTGTTACTCAGAGTTTCTGCATTACAGTAGAATGGCTTGACTTCTTTGAAACTATCTCGAAATCGAACACACCCCATTCATTTAAATGCCCCCACGCAATCACTTATGTCTTGAAGTAGAGGATGATACGTGAGAGAAAGAGAGGTTTTCATTAGCAACCTGAAGGTAAATATTAGTTATTGTTACTTCATCAAATTGAAAGCAGCTTCATGCTCTTCCAAATGAAAATGCACCAACTCATAGGGGATGAAAGATACCCTCGTAGGCATTTAATTTTGCAATATCTGATTTGGCACTTCGTAGAGCTTGATTTTCTTTAAACAGAATCATTTATTTCCCCCAAAACATCATATATTCATGTTAATCTGAAGTTGGTGTGGGACTTTATAGTGTACGATGCATACATAATATAACTGAACATCAATACATGAGGCTGCTTAAAAATCTGTCTTGGCAGAATTTCAGAGTTGGAACTGAAACTTCTTTGAAACTGAGAATTTACAATTGATAGCTAACGGTTAAAACATAATTTTTCGAAGCAGGTAGTAAATGCATTAATTGGGGTCAACTGTGGCTCGGATCAAAGAATGAAGAATGATTCTTCTTAAATTCTATTAATTCGGTTTTAATCTGATTCATATTAAACTGTACTCAATGCAATTAAGGATTTACATTTAATTGGACTTAGACCTAAGTGGATTTGTAAAACCATTGAAGGATGTACTTAAAAACTTTTTACTACGATTAGTTTTCTCATTCTGTCTCCTCTGAGGAAGTGAAATGAACCTTTCGTTAAATGATCGATGTTTTTACATCGCTGAAACTCCTCACATAAGGGCTGAAATGAACCTCAAGCGAAGAGCATAAACTTAATAGTATTACATAATATAATTTTTTTTTCTTGCAGAATGACAGTGAGGAATTGCATATCCTTGTTATTTCACTATCTTCATGAATTTGTCGTACGTTTACGGTAAAAATCCTTCATAACCAGTTAGGTTTTAAAAGGAGTGAGTATGATGCGAGAGTGACAGTGCTTTCAAATGGTTATAAATCCCTTACACACAATGTTAATTTTATTTTAAGGAACCAAGAATGTAAACTCATTTCATAACAAAATAACAGCACGGAGGACAACATTTCTTCCGTTAATGACGCATAGTGCTGGAAATGAACCAAGACAGCCACCAATAAGAAAGGTTTTGTCACTTACCTACGATACAGAGGGGAATTTCGTCATCCAATTCTTTATCACTACTACTCCCCCGACGAACACGTTTTTCCCTGTGGCCTGAACGGTAGAAAGAAAAACAAATTAGAGGGAATGAAAATAATAATATTATTCAAAAATTACCGATATCAAACTAAAACAAAAATTACGTTTCTCGACATTAAAACATAAAACAGTAAAAATATTAAAACTGCTTAAGAATAAAATCGCAGTATAAGAGCCATTCAGAAGCCAAATCGGTTAAGGGGACAAAGGACCTTCAACCTTGTTTTTTTTTAATTTTCAATATTTTACTCTATATACAAAATGAGAATATTTAATATTATTTTTTACTTCCTATTTTTTACTTCATAGTTAATATAGTACAGTTAATATAGACTTAGAATTCACAAATAAATATTTGTGGACTGAATAAGACCTGCTTATCAAAAAATTCTACAAAAATTCCAGAATTTTCCAAAATGCTCCATGCGCACTCTTTTTCTTCAGATTTCTTCCAAATTTCTCTGGATTTTTAATGGAAGTGTTTGTAACAAAACTGTGCATCATGCTTTGAAACCACAGATATTTTTAAAATTTATAGACCACAGAGTGAAGTAAAAACATGCAAACCATAAAAAATCACAGGCAGATCGAAGGAAAATTTATTTATGGCTTTAGATTCATACTAAAAAAAAATCAGTGCGCAATTATATTAAAATTATATCGTAAACTAATATTAAAAAAATTAAGGTATTTAGGGGATGTGAAATGCACACGAAACATTTTCAATTATGCTAGCATTTTTGAAATTTTTTTTGAAAAGCAGACATTATTCTGCCAAAAAATCCTTGTTTTGGATTCTAAGAGTCTTCAATGTAGTAAAAAAGAATATTAATTATTCTCACTCTGTATATAGAGTTGAAAATTAAAAATTGAAAAATTCGAGATAGAAGGTCTCTTGCCCCCTTAAGTCCACTTTTTGAAATTTTTGAAATTTTACTGCCAAAGCACTTGATTGACTCCTATCTTTTTACATTGATAACAAATATCCTAAATTATAAGGATTAACACCACTCAATGACAAAAAAAAAATTTTTTTTGGCCATCGAATAATAAGTCACTTTTTACAGAAACCAATCGAGTAAGGTCCATACTCTAATGTAAATCGTTGCAATTCAAACGCAAAAGCAAATACTTGATGATAACGGACTATCGTCTAGTATTGTTTCATCACAAAAATGGTAAAATAAATGAGTCAGTGACAGTCTAGCTGCTGCAGAAGTAGGTATTTGTGAATTACTAGACAATTATTTCAACTTTTTTTCTGTAGTTAAAAAAAAAAAAATTAAACTGAATTCGATGTTACTACTTTTTTTCGCTTGCCAAATTAAAGGTTAAATCCCTGAGTCACCCCAAAATTGTGATAATATTAACGATGACTCCAAGGATATTATATATTTTATAAGGCGTCAGATAAAAGCCCCATCTGACATAATACATTGTACAATGTTCATTCAAATTTATATTTCAAAGGAATTATATATATATATATATATATATATATATATATATATATATATATATATATATATATATATATATATATATATAACAGTCCCGTAACTGACTGACTTACAGATAACGCACAGACCAAACCGCTGGACCTAAAGGGTTGAAATTTTGCATTTCGATTCTTCTTATAGTGTAGGGGTGTACTAAGGAAGATTTTTGAAAAATTCTTAGATTTTTTAAAATTTAATTTTTAAGCCTTTTTTGTAACATTCTTTATAGTTTGCATTTAAAATAATAATCTGAGGGTTAAAAATTTTATAACACAAGAAAGATCATAAAAATTCCTTTAAAATGAAATTTTTTTCAAATCTTTATCTCTATTTTCTGATTTAAAAAAAAAAATTTAAACTATTTCAGATTCATTTTTAGAATTTCATTTATTAAATGCTAATCACGTGTTTTTTTCTTTTTGTGATACTTTAAATTGATTTTATGTCGCGTGCATAACAACGAAATAAATTGACAAAGAAAATTTTTTTTTCTTTCTAATGCGGCAGATGATTGGACATTATCCAGAAAGATATTAAAATACACTAAAAGAAATGTTCCTCAAACAGTACTATATTAACTGTACTATATTCTTTAGTATGTTCTATTAAATTTAATTTGAATATTTTCTTCTACATTATTTTGTTTATAAAAATATCCGTTACGATTTTTTTTAGAAATATATCTTTTCTTGTATTTTTGGCATTAATTGCATACTATGACCGTTTTATTTATTATAAATATATTTTTATATATTTTTGACATTAACTGTATACATTAACTGTTGTATTAAATTTGAAAGTACTCCATAGCGAAGCAGAGGTATTCAGCTAGTATATAATATCACTTTTTCTCCACTTTTTGTTTTATGGACTTAACCGATTTGGCAAGCGAGCGGCTCACTTATAAGTCAAAACTATAAATCACAAATATTTTGGTATACATTTTAGTAAAGCAAGTCAATATACAAATCTATTGAAATACAATTAAGATTTACTTAAACTCTGTGATATATTATTTGCCATACGTAAAGAGATTGTTTTGCTGATAAATTGCGCAGTTTAAGAGTAATGAATACACAGGCACAGAAATAAAAAAAAAAAACTTTTCGCAGCAGTTTTGTTAATACGCAATATTTATGGAATCTAAAGCATTTAAATTTGCCGAACTTAATGTTAGAGGAGGGGGGGGGCGGCTAGAAGATAGAAGATTATGAGTAAATTTCTAGTTTAGAATAGACAAACGTAAGTTTATTACGACAGTGGAACATTTTCGTTTTACAAAGGAATTCAGATGGTAATTTTCATTGCAGTTTTTGGGTTGTTTATACCAATTTATTTATTTATTTATTTATTTTTGAAGGAAGTAAAGCCAATATTTAGGATGCTAACATAGACATGAAAAAAGTGAAAGAATTCATATCATAAAGAATTTTTACTATAATTTTATGTTATCAGCCTCTCTTTCAAAGAATAGTATATGGGATGACAGTTATGTATATCCATGCCATCAAGGAGGAAAACTGGTGTTCCAGGGCAAAAAGTAGGGTTTCCTGGAACGATCTTCAGCACAAGTTCTTTGACCCGTCATGATTAATATGATTTCATATTATATATAAAAAAAGGTTGTTGCATGTTTCAAAAATTAGCCATTTCTTATAGTACGGCCATCATTTTTGCTACAATAAACATATCTGGATATAAAAGTTTAAAGCTGATTCAGGACGTCTACAAACACACACAACACCTCCGACAAAGGCCTTTACCCAGCTTACAATTCATTAAACTTATGCAATGAAAATGTTCATAACTTAGAGTTGAATTATAGGGAATTATGCTAATCTATATATATATAAAACAGCTCCGTAACTGACTGAAAGATAACGCACAGACCAAACCGCTGGACCTAAAGGGTTGACATTTGCATGGCGATTCTTCTTATAGTGTAGGGGTGCACTAAGAAATTTTTGAAAATTTCTTCTTAGATTTTTTAAAATAAATTTTTAAGCTGTTTTTGTAACATTCTTTTAAGTTTGCATTTAAAATAATAATTTCAGGGTTATAAAATTTATATCATGAGAAAGATCATGAAAATTCCTTTAAAATGAAATCTTTTTCGAATCTTTACCTCCATTTTCTGATTTTTGGTGAATTTTTAAAGATTAATTTTTAGAATTTAATTTATTAAATGCTGATCACGTGATTTCATTTTCTGGTACTTTAAATTAATTTTTCGTCACGTGCATAACAACGAAATAGACAAACAAAATTTTTTTTTCTTGCTAATGCGGCAGCCGATTGGACATTATCCAAAAAAAAAAAAATTAAAATACAGTAAAAGATATGTCCCTCAAACTGTACTATAATAACTCTACTATATTCTTTAGTATGTTCTACTAGATTTAATTGGAATATTTTCTTCTACATTATTTTGTGTATAAAAATATCCGTTACAATTTTTTATAAATATATATTTTTCAGGGCATTAATTGCATACATTGACCGTTGTATTTAATTTGAATGTACTCCGTAGCGAAGCACGGGTATTCAGCTAGTTACCAGCTAAGAGTATATATGAGTTAACATATACTGTCATTCCTTCAATGTATAAATTCTGTATGACGTAAGGTCAGACAAGCTTAAATAAAAATATCAAAATGCGTTGTAATTTTGAAATAAGTATAAAATTTCTGACACTTGTGAAAAGTATTTAATTGTCCTGAACTACAATATACCTCATCTGACAAATTGACTAACAGATTGCGGTAAGAACTGAGTAGATATTCTGATGAATCAGGTTCTAAAATTCTTTAGATTCGTGGTCTCAGCGTCTAATCTCGGTCACAAACGTTGCATGTAAATACAGACGACAGACCAACAAAAATCCACGTGTCTCCCACCATAATAATAATAAAAAAAACTCCCAACCATTTTCTTCTCCATCTCTAACGAGCCTCATCCTTTTTCCTTCGTATTCACAAACCATTCATCGACCTGTCACATATACATTCTTTATTGACCGTCCTTTGTCACCGCACGGATAAAAAATGATGACCACTGTCCATCAGAGAGTCCGAATGGGCAATCGGACATCGCGTTTTCCTCCGGCCCGAAAAGACAAATGGTCCCCATCGCCAAATACAAATCGCGTGCGGCCGTCGCGATGTTATTGGTTGCCCCCGCTGTTATGACTATTTAGATAGGAGCGCGTAATAATATAGAAATGATAGGGCACTTGAAGGCAAATATTTGCCGGACAAGACTGCCCGCTCGCCCCACCCTACGGTAGTCTTATAAAGCAAATAGGGAAGATCTTTATTGTTTTTTTTTTATCTTCTATATAGCCACTTGTTGAACACGATCATTCAGGACTCGAAAACCAGGATTATTATGATGATAGCATGGCGCCTAATGGAAATACACATATATATCTATCTATGAGCGGGTCTTTGTCTCGCAAATAGAAAAGTCCGGCAGAAAATGAGAATTGTTAAAGGAGAGTTGACATAATTTCGGCAGATGATGCATGCGACATTACTTTTTGAATAGCGTGTCACTGGTTAATAGTTTGGTGGATAGAGCCGCATGGGATGTTTGATTTCCTGACAGGCTAGTCGCTATATATCATCGGGACGTCCTCTTTGTGCTTGGTCGCCGGATGTAATGTCTTTTTAGATAAATAAAAGGGCAATTCTAAAGAAAAATTTAAAAACGGGCATTAATCAGTTAACACGCTTCGATAAATAGAACTTTAATTTGACAAAATCCAACACATAGACGCAAGTTAAGCAACGGAAGTTATAAATGATCCAAAATCATGCAATGAATACCTAAGACGAGTTTCGTAGATATGTACCCAACGTCATAAGTCATGGCACGAGACAACCTGGCACAATGAGTACGCAGTTATATGGAACTAGTTGGTACCCGTCAAAACATGACAGCTATATAGTAAATAAATGCAGTAATACACAAATTATACCCAACAAAGCATTGCCAAATGTTGAAAATCATAATAATGCGCAGAAACAAATTAATCTGTTTAAGCGGCCTCGTGCTTAGTGAGTATCTAAAACCAGATTTAAAAATGTCACTGAGCATGAGCAGAAAGCAATTTTTTTTTTATACTGTAAATTATCGCTAGTTAAACAGCGCGAAATAAACAATTTCCATCAGGTTTAATCTTATATTTCACAAACATAATTATCATAAAATAAAAATGGCAGAGAGAGATCTAGAGAGACTTTTTCGGAATAAATGTGTTTATCATTAAAATATGTCACTGAGCATGCGCAGAAACAGTGAGTTTCTAAAGTCAAATTTAAACATGCCACTGAGCATGCGCAGTAATTGCTTTTTAATTGTAAATTATCACTAATTAATAGAAATTGCTGTTGCAAAAACCAAATTTGACTAATCTACAGATTACAATCTTTCGTTTAAGACCAAAATGAAGTAAGTAGATGCAGTAGTTTTCTTTCACGGACTGCCCAAAAAGTCGACTTAGCAACTTAAATATATAGATGTCATTCTGATGTTTAGAGGTCTTAAGTTTTAAGGTTCCATTTCTCCCAAACTGCTTTGTAATATTTATAGGTTTTGTAGAGGTTGCCAGTGGCATTAACCTCTACTTTATAGTGAGCTCTCCGAAGTTTTACATTTAAATCATGATCTAATACACATAATCTCAACTTCTAAAAGTCAATCTTCGTCATAGATCACCTTATATAAGCCAGTTGATGCCGAATGGCTAGGGCGCTAGCATTCGGTTCAGATCCTGTGGGTTTGAGTCCCACTGTTGGCATGGATGTTTGTAGCCGTTCGGAATTCGGCTTTAAACTGTAAGTCCCGGTTTAATTAGCCCTCGTGTAGCAAAAAGTTGACCGTAGCGCTCCAAACCAAACCAGACCACCTTATATTGAGCCACGAGCCTAAAACCATCATAATCAAACGTTTCCAGGTGTATTTATCGTAATACACATGGATCGTAAATAACTTACATTAATTTATCGTAAATAACTGAATTATACTATTTAATCGGCGTTATTGGGTAATAAAGAAATCCAATTTTTTAAAAATTTTTGATTCATGTGGAAGCTGATCTCATTTATTAAAGGTATAATCAACACCTAGTTCTTAGGAGTCTTGAAATCTAGAATAAACACTCAACATGTATCTGAAATCTGCTAGTGTCAGAAGCGATAAGACGTTGTTTATTTTCTGTGTGTGTGTGTGGAGAGAGAGAGAGAGAACGTAAAATAACGGATTTTATCTCCAATGATTTAAAAAGCCATAATTATGCATACTACTATAATCGTCTAGAATTTTTTTTAAAAATCATACTATATACTCTAAAAATACCTTTTTTTCCCTTCTCAATACAGTTTTATAGAACATTCAGAAAAGATAGTCCCAGAATATTTTTCCCTTTAAATCCTTAAGTAGATAATTTCACTGCTAGTAAAAGTTTTTCCGTTAGTACGCAGAATATAGTTAGGCTATTACGAGTTTCTCAATGAAAATATATTTAAAATAGGCAATTTGTTTAACCCTCATCACTTTAAAGACTGTATTGGTTTGAATTAAAGAGCAAAACAGACAAAAAAAAATTTAACCCTCTTAATGTATAACAATGTGATTTTACAAAAATTATTTTTTGTAAAAATGTTAACCGCTGGAATAACATCTTAGCTGCTATAAAGTCTATCATTAGTAAAACACGAAGAAAGTTTCATTAGAAAACTATTGAAATTTTTAAAATCCCAAACTATGCGTAAAGGGTCTAAACACGTAAAAGTGACTTTAATACGTAAGCAAATCAAGTTTGCCTCTTCTTCTCATTACTTTAAGGATATTTTTTAAAAAATCATAAAAACAAAATTTTTAACTGAAACAAGATAATACAGTATTTTAAGTTATTAAGAAAATGTCATTAAGGGAGTGCGACACACAAAATTAACTAAAAAAGGAAATAAATGGAAATAGAACATTTTTATTTTATTTTGCTTAAAATATACTATAGAGCTTTTAGAATCATATAACGTGATAATGTTTTTCGACGATTACTCTCAGACATATGAAACTTTTGCAGCAGTACTGCCTGTACGTAATCTGCTGTACACCTGTATGTCGATTTATCTCATAATGGAATTTTTTCCTGTTTTCCCTTCGCATGGGATCCTACAAAATTTTGTACTACGTTCCTCTGTCCTATTTCCATTTATCTGCCTTCTAAACTTTTCATTTAGAATAAAAAAAAATCTGAAAATATTTTTTTCGACGAAAAATTTACTCAGTATAAAAATGATTTATTTTTCCCCCATTATCAAGTATTTATAAATACTGTACAAAAATTATTTTTTGAAACCACGTATAAATTATTGGTTCCACTACAAAAATGAAAAAAATATGCCAATAGAGTTATTTGATTCCGCATGAATATTAAAAACCAAATATGTTTAGAATTTTGAATTTAAATTTTTAAATAAAAATATCAATTTATTCTAAGTATTTTTTGCAACGCATGAGGATAAAGACACTTCATGTTTATGGGGTATAATGTTTACATGATTTTCGATAAAGGCACATTTGAGGGGGGGGGGGAAATCATAAGAAAAGGCTTATCAATAGGGTACGTAAATTTCGGATAAAAAATATCGATATTTCGCCCAAAAAAAATTTCAATACATAAACACACAATATATAAATTACATAACAGGAAAAAATATAAAATTTCGCACTTATTTGTGTGTATATATATATATATAAATTAAAAAATTTCACCTTTATTAAAAAAAACACAATTTTACGTACTTGGTTAGGTAAGTATCAGAATTCTTAGTTAAAATCTAACATTGTAGTAGTCTCCACATTCTCTACTTAAGTGTTTAGCAATAAGTAATAAGCAAATTTCGAGAGTGAGATCTCTCAGTTAAAGACCGTGGATGGTCTTAGATGAACAATTATGTTAATAAATTATTACTATTACCTAATTTCGCGTAAAAAGCCGTTTATTACCGAGTTTTCACCGAAAAGTAGTAAAAAAATAATTTTCGCATTTATTCGCTCATATCGGCAAATTTCGTATTTATTCGCATCTATTTCGTAAATACGAAAATTACGTATCCATACTTATCAATAAAAAAAATAGTGTGCCGTGCCCCCTTGATATTTATCATTAAATAATTAGCAAGAAGAAATGAATAACGTGGAATTTTTTAATCAAAAAATTTTTTAACTGTCCGAAGCCTCTAAATTTTTCAAACGCATTGGTGATTTAATACCCGATATAAAATTTGTAGACTTCATTCAACTTTCTTTCGGTTGTCATATCAAAAAAAAAATTAATTATAGAATTTATTAAACTTTCTTTCAGTTGTCATATCTGGTAAAGATATTCCAGTATCATCGTAAAAATAAAGCTGTGAGCAGTATGCAGTCGGCCGGAGTCAGCTGTGTATGTGGGGATGGGGCGAATATGAGAATAACCCTCGCTGACCCATGTCCATATTCCACATCTGTCGCAAGGTCCTCAAGAGGCGCGGCTCTTGATAACTGCTTTTCTCCGTGCACCGGACAATTACGGCCAGCCGCGTCACTGATCCTCAGTTGCGTCACGTCTCTCTGCGATAAGAGTGGAAAAGATGCACTACTACGAGAAATTCCCACGCTTTGATCATCTCCAACACCTGCCCTCATGGATACACTAACGGAAAGATCGAGAGTTTGATAAAGAATTATCAATTGGAAAATGGGGTGAAAATCACACTTTTGAAAACCGAAATCTCTGAAAACGCAAAACTCACGCTGTTATTATAATAGTGTGTAAATGTGAAATGGAGCTGTAGTAAATTAAGCTCTATTCTTCTTTCTTGAAAATTAAATTCTACAATCTTCACTCCAAAAGAGTTAAATTCCCCTATGTCTCCAGGCAAAATAAAGCCATTCTTATCAGGAGACCACAAAAGAAGAAAAGCCAATAGATTATATATTTTCTTTAAGAAAGCTCACCCCATAAAAGTAGAATTTCAACTAAAAAGAGCGAAATTTCCACGTTTCTTCATATAAGTTACAGATGCTCTGACTAAAATGAAAGACAGAAAATAGCTATAATACTAGCTCTTTTTTAAATATACACTATCTACCAATAAGTATTTGGACACCTATGATTATATATACATACATATATATATATATATATATATATATATATATATATAATATAATATAATAGCTCACGCAAAGGATCGAAATTTTTTGCTGTCCCCCATCATAACACAAATACTCAAGTGAAAAAGAGAAAGAAGTCGGCAGGATACTATGCTTTCATATACATTTCCAGCGAAAAGGTATCGTTGAACTTAGGTTTTGCTCTAGATGTCGAACCTTGGTTACTATGCTCCATTCCTACTTCAAAATATAGCCCTCACCCATAGAGGAAATTCCCCTGTTTTTCGAGGACAAATCTGGATAGCTAAGGCACTGGCCAGCGCCTGTGGGTTCCAATCCCGATTGCGTAGCAAATGGTGACCATAGCGATATCTCACTGAATCTTTCAACAAAAAGCAAATACTTCTAATTCAATTCAAGTGATGGTAAGATTAGTGTTTATCATATAAGGCCCAATTCCTCAAGCTGCATGTCAAACAAAAATAATGTCTGGGCACAATGAAACCCAGCACAGGTATTCAAACTGATCACAGAAAATCACTTGACGACTTCTCAAACTGAAAAACAAGCCGAAGACCCGATTCTTGCTATCCAGGCACTCGGAAGTAGGGAGAAAAAAAACTGTATTCAGCAAGGGTAGGCATTTCATGCATGCTTAACTGAATTATCAAATAGGTATTACGAATTTTTCACGAGAGAAGCTTACTAAAAATAGTGCTGGGAAGTCTAACTTTCCATAAGCAGGAAACGTTCTAACTGACTAGCTCATAGCACAACAGTCCGAATGTGGACCAAGGCTTGCGGTACCCATCTTCACTTTCATGACCGTGTACTTGGGATGCCAAACAGCATATGTCTCGATCAGGTGGTCAACTTGACACCGGACTCCAGAGTTAGTTCCCAAGCATGCTTGGTCCTCACTTTATCGACCCACTCAAGGGATAAAAGGCTGAGTCGACCTTGCACAGTCGCAAGCAGGAAACGTTCTTTCAAAGCAAAGCAGCCTACTCTGCCTGTTAATTTCCTACAGCAAAAAACCGAGTCACGCAGTGGAACCTGATGGCCTGAATTCTATACAATGGAATCGAGATTTAATGAATTTCAAGGAAAGTTGGTTCCTTAAATATACGCATACGTTAAAACGAGGTTGCTGCTTTAATGTGTCATATAACCAATAAAGATAGAAAAAATTTCGAAGACATTCGCAAAGTGTACACTTTTGCTAATTTTTCACTTTGTTTTATTTACCAAAGAATTACAATACTTTCAATCAAAGAAAATCGTACATACTGATGGTTTGTTCTTTAAAATACAAAAATTATTTACTGCGAGACCCCAAAAAATCAATGAAGTATTTGCTGCCATGGAATAAACTAGTAACAGTTTCAATTTTTTCAAACGCTGCGAAAATAACAATTTTATTACACATATAAAATATTGCATCACACGATATTAACCCTGTAGGAAGTTTTTTTTTTCACTTGGTTAATCGATTTCATCATCTTTTAATCAATCGAATTGTACTTATTTTGGTCGAAAATTTCGTGGCTGCTTAGCATTTCACAGGTGGGTACTAAGTCGTCAGAGTTTAATCATAAATCTGTATTGTGAGGAATACAGATATCCGGTAAACTGAAGATTGTTTTATATAATTCAGTGCCTAAAGTAGAATAGAAATCTTTTAAACGAAAAGTACAATGATTCGCCCATTTTTAAAGCGATGCTCTACAATATATATATATATATATATATATATATATATATATATATATATATATATATATATATATATATATATATATATATATATATATATATATATATATATATATATATATATATATATATATATATATATATAAGAATAAGATGAAAGAGAAAACCAGTAATAGCTCTAAAGCTACTTGCAGCCAGGAACAACCAACATGTAAAGAAAAGTATGAATAAGGTTTTTGACAGCATTTCTTCATCAGCGGTGTCAATACTGTCTAAAAACCAATGGATTGTTTCTGATGAGTATGATCTATTAAATAAACACACTCAGACACCGTACAATCCATTATTAACAGAAGAATTGAATAATAATAGAATTAAGTTTGAATAAAAGTACTTAACCAAAGAACACCAAGCCTGGCGCTAGTCAGAGTGGAAGTTAAGAACTTGTAACCGCAAGATGACTGACGTCATAAAATTTGCAACCATTGAGGTAGTGGATACTCAGTTACAGACTTACTTAGGTTACCATATTTTAAGACTATTATTCCTTTATTTATTTAGTTTTTATTATTGTTACTACTATGAGTTAATTTTATTTTTATTTTATTTTACTTATGATTTTTATTTTTATTTTTAGTAGTTATTATTTTTATTTTAACCTATTGTTATGTTTAACATATTAATGCAACAGAACAAACTATTCATTAAAACAAAAACAACCAATTATGTTTTTGGATAGACTTACTGGGTAATTATTACGAGTTAGCACAGCTTTCAAGTCTATAATATGCTTAATCCTATTGTCTTTAGAACATAGCCTATTTATACGAACTAACTGATTTACAATAATGTTATTAAAAACAGATTTATGTAAACAGGTTAGATAATTTTGAAATTTAACAATATTAAAATTATAGTCAGATCTTTTGTCGTATAAGTCAAAAGTAAATTTATTGTTAGTACTTAATTTAATATTAATATCTAGAAAGTTTACATTAATATTATCATGGCTACTTTTAATTAGTTCCAAATTAGGAGGGTAAAAATGTAAGTCTATAGGGTTATTACTTTTATTAATTACTATTATATCATCTATATATCTAAATATATTGTAATTGCTATTTTCTATATTATTAATTTCAAAATAATATAAGTATAAATTAGCTAGCATACTTGAAGCATTACCACCTTGTGGTACACCTTTGGACTGTAAGTATATACTATTATTGTGAACTATGTAATTATGTTTAGTTACTAATTCTAGGAGCCTATTGAAACGAGTTAGTTTCATTTCGTTGTTTAAGTATTGAATATTATTTTGTACTAACATTATGATCATTCTATTTAAATCAATTATATAAATATTATTAATTAGATCTTTAAAATCATAAGTTACAATATATTTACAGTTATCTAATGTTTGTAGTTTTCTAATTAGACTATAGCTATTATCAATTATACCACAAACACCAGATGTTATATTTTTATAGATTAATTTAAGGTATTTTAATAATAATTTACTTGCTTTTGTAGCATAAGTATTATGACCACAGGTTACTGCTCTAAAAGCAATAGGTGTTTTATGAAATTTTGGAACTAAAGTTATATAAGGAAAATGATAAATGTTAGATGAAATACCTAGTAGTTTATATTTAGCTATGATTTTCTTAATAATAATATTAGTAGTTTCTTTTAATGGCTGAAAAAGATCACTATTTTCTAACTGTTTTTTTAAACATATGGCAAAATATTTTTTACAAATTATAGCATAGTTGTTGGCTGCTTTATCTACATAAGTGACTATAAAGTCATCTTGTAATTTTGTCTACTTAACGACGATCTCTATTTAAAGACGATATTTCCCAGTCCCGGCCCCTCCGACGTTGTGGGAAATGTTACTTTTTCACAAATTCTGTTTAAGGACGATCTCTGCTTAAGGACGATTTTTACGGTCCCTTTAAAGTCGTTAAACAGAGAGCCAACTGTATATATATATATATATATATATATATATATATATATATATATATATATTCAACAGGTACGTTGTTTGTATAATCTACCCTCCACTAAAAATTGTTCAGAAGCGGGGGCAAATTCAATAATTTGTTTTGTTATATTAACACGTGGAAGTTGTCTTTGATGCTAATCACAAGTTTTTGTAATCCCACACCTTTAAAACTAATAAACAGAAATCAAATAAATATAATCAATATATCCAGTTAATTCAACAACAAAAATCAATTATCATACAAAAATTTGTCTGTTTAGACTTCTATTCCCCACTGATTCTCTAGACTTGAGAATGCCTAACTGAAATCCATATATCTAAGCAAAAATTAATTTTGTTGGATTTGGTGTTGAAAGTCTAAAAGAAATTTAGAACTTTGAAAGCAATAATTTTACGAGAAGGTGATAATTTGACTTCAAAATAAAAAATTTAAAAAAAATTAAAAATACACATACAATATATTCAACCTCACACGCTTTCATGGAAGTTATCGGACAACGCCATAAATAATTATTAATTACTTTCGATAAATTTCGACCAAGAATCCAAAAATATCAAAGTCAGTGACGTCACAAAAACAGTAGCCACGTGGACGCTGATATGGACAGTTAAAAACATCCGGTGTCCACTTTTATTTCGCCGAGTTCATTTACGACATCATAACGACACTTTATTTCAACTGCACAGTCATTATAAGGAAGGGGGGAAAGAAGGGTTTATACGCACTCTGCGAGAAAAGAGAGCCTCAAGAAGAAGAAAAAAAGTTATCCAAGTCGATTCATTTGCCGCAAAACGTTATAGGAAGAAAAGTCTCCGATTTTAGAGTCTTGGTGAAGGACGGAAAACAGAAGATGGCCTAACGACTTGTGCGCTGTTACTGGCACATGCATATAGTCAAGTGTTGCTGAATTTTCCGAGACAATGAGACTGACGGTTGTACGTTAAATGCTGCTTCAAAGCAATTTCACATCTGGATAAATATCAAGGGATAAAAGCAAAAATTTTTATGGGCTTTGAATGCACAGATTGAAAGCGAGAAATCATTCACCAGCACCGAATTGATCGAGAGGCTTCTGAATCGACCTCATTAACGTTGGCAACGTTCACTCCAAATAAATAATGTTGCAACGATGGCTATAGTGTATTTATTCGCGAAGACATGGTTTTATTTCATATAAAATAATAATTTTACTCTTTTTCCGGTTGTAAGGGTCTGTTCACATATAATCCGCGTTAGCGTTGAAGATTCCGTTGGCGTTGATTGGTTAAAATTTTTAACGCTGAAGGGTTCTATGTGAACAGGCCCCTAACGTTGACGTTGACGGATTATATGTGAACACGCCATAAGATGTAGAGCGTTAGCGTAGCGTAGAGCGATGAAAGCGCGTTATAAACTGTTTATTCGACCACTAAAAAGTGTTATCTCAATTTACCTTGAATTAATGACATGAATAGGCTTCAAAACAAAATTTGGGTACTTTCTCTGACAAAACAGGTAAGATGTAGTATTAGTAATAATAGTGATGTATGAAATTAATCGAATTTTAATTCCCTTGAGTTTATTCTATTGCTTAATCATCACAACTAGATAAGCTTTGTTTTCCAGCCATTAACATCCAGTTTTATTACTATTATTGCCACCTTGCATTATCGCACGCAAAATAATATGCAGCTCAATAACTAGTTTTGGGTAGGCTTAGTAAAATATTGAACCTAAAGCCTAGGAATCGAAAGATTTCAAGTCAGCTACCGATTTCAAAAGTTGACTTCTTTTAATATTCGGGATTTTAAACACGTCTCTGCTTAAAGAGTATTTTCCAGAAAAATCCACCCATTGGGCAAACAAATGTATAAGGAATTAATTCCTTTAGTCACCGTGATCCATAACAGAAATCATAGCAATGGACAACGACGTAACAGTATTGTATCCAGGCCCTGATTTTCCATTAGGCCCGGTAGGCACGGGCCTAGGGGAACCTTCCCTGAATGTTGGAGGCCCCCCAAAAATTTAATTTTAAAAGGAAAAAAGAAAAAAATTCCCAGTTCATTTTTTTAAAAATTTTACCCTTTTTAATAGCAATGTTTTTTATATATCCTTTCAAATTTGATTGATTGATTGGTTCATTATATGTATAGTTATATGTATAGTTCATCATATGTATGTTATAGTGTATATAAGGAATTAATATGTTTTTCTGGTTGCATTGTATTGGTGTTTTAATGATGAAGATAATATGTTGTATTGCCTTTTTGTTATTTGATAATTTTCTAGGCTACTACGCTTCAAATAGCCAATTCTTGGTAAAATGGTACTTTCACAATGATTCATGATTTTTTGGTGTGTGTGTGTGTGTGTGAGTCAATTTTGGAAATTTTACGCCCACATCAGTGTTAGGGGGCCCCCATCCCGAGTTATGCCAATAGTCAAGAATTTTCTAAATCGGGCCCTGATTGTGTCATTCATAATCGGAGATAACACGGAGATAATTGTCATTTTCAGGTTGCGACGGAAGCAGTACTTGGGAAGTCGGCGTAATAGAAAACAAAACACAAACGAATAACGGGAGTGCAGGAGATTTCAAATTTGTCAACCGAGTCCAAAAATCTTCTCAGTCCGAACTTCCACGCATGACGTAAAGTCCGCAATCATTCACCTTTAACACAGAACAATAACGGCCATCCGAGACCAAATTTTCAACGTCTCCTGGAGTTCTGTCACGCTGTTTTACGATCCCATAACGTTGGACGAATTTTTTTTTCCTCCCCACTCTCCGTTACTTTCTTCCTTCCAACCAAACATTTTTTTAAAAACCCGCCAGGAGTAAAAGACCTAATAAAAATCGCATTCATGGTAGGGGGTGCCTAGTGTCCAGCGCGGGCAATAGGGGACGGTTTGAGGAAAGTTTATCGACTTGAAGGGCTCTTAAACAAAAGTGAAAAATCGTAGGTCACAGTCGGAAAGATATAAAAGTGGGTGTCTCGGGAATTTTTTTGTGCATGGATTTATTAAGAATGTTTTGGGAGGGTATAAATTAAACATCTTATTTTTATATAAATAGATTTCGTCAGGATAAAGTACTGAAATGAATGCAAAGGATTTTTTTCTCGAGGGTTCGTACTCATTTTTCAATATCAAAAATTAGGAGTTCTTAAAGACTTTTTAAAGACCAGTGATAGCATTTTTATGGACCTCAAAGAGGATTCAAAATATGTTTTATTTCCAAAGTTTAGACACTTAAAAATATTTGAGTTTTAGGATCCTATACAAACTTATGACAACATAGGGTAAGTATGCCGAATATGAGACCCCAGCTTACAGTACTGCCGCCTGGCGACTAGAGCATAAAACAGTAGTCTAATGTATCACTCGTAATCGGTGAATCAGTCGAGTGTTTGCAAACACACACAAAGGTGCAGTATTCTTTTTCCTGAATGTGTGCTCGTCGACCTTTTTTGCATCACCGTTTTCATTGGCTGTTTTCATTTTCAAGCCAAGACTCTTATTAAAACTGTTAGTATTAGATAGGTAGCTATAAATGTGGAGTGTAAACACGCCTGTTTGTTTTTAAGCTAACATCAATCCTAACCTAAAAAATTCGTTGGCGTGTTCAATAACATGGTCGTGCCCAATATGAGACCCCAAAGCATGCCTAATATGAGATAGGGTCTCATATTAGGCATTTTTGTTTTCACTCTCCCTGCCTTGTTTCCTCTGAAGCTGCAGATGCAATGACGCCCAGGCGAAATCCACAACCATGTAGCAGAAGTGACAATGTGGAAGGTATTGATCAAACAACAAGTTCAAACCAGTTCTTAATGACTCCTGAAGAAATAAATCCCTTTCCTAGGTTACCTGAGAAAAACACCTCGAAACCAAGAAGGGCCCGTAAAGCCGATATTATCACATCATCGCCCTATAAAAATAAATTGATTGATAGCATTAATAAAAGAACTGTTATAAAGGGAAATGGAAAAGGCAAATGGGTTCCTACAGGAAGGGGGAAATTAAGGATGGATGAAAATACAACATTAGTTAAAAAACAGAGAACGAATAAGCCTAATTATAGCTATGATGATCTCAGATCAATTGAAGATGATGAAAAACTTTCTCTCCATCACAGCAGTGATGATAGCATTGAAGAAAACGACGCTGAATGCCTTTTTTGTGGTTGTTTATTATCAGAAGACAAACGGGGAGAGCAGTGGCGTCAATGTAAAAGGTGTTTGAAGTGGGCCCCTGAAGATTGTGGAGCTGTCGAACTTTTTATTTGCAAACAATGTAAAAAATTTAAATCTAAAAACAAAAAGTAAACAAAACCTGTAGTGTAAACCAACTAATTTGTTTAAAATGTCACTTTTCTTTTTCACCTATTAGTGTATATAGGTAACTGTTATCTAATTATTGTGTACAGTTCTGTTTTTTACAAACTTTTCAGTAATTCTAATTCATTTTTAGAGTTGTAGAATGGGGGTCTCATATTAGGACTACTAGACCCCAAAAAATGGAACACTTGTATTTATAATTTCATAGAAGAAAATTGTAAGGTTATTTTCATTTTCTGTCATTGTTATATGTAGTAAAAAATATGCATTAAAAGGATATCAAGTTGGTACTATAATTTCTTACTTACTTTCCTAGTTATACATGAAAATCAAAAGAGGTCTCATATTCGGCATACTTACCCTATATTCCAAAGTGATAAATTCTTAATATTAATGATCTTATTTCAAAATTAATTTTGCAGGTTGTAATCTGTTTGGTTATCCCTGAATAGGCATTTATTCGACAAATTTATACTGGTCAGTGGTCAATAATGATACATAAAGAAAAGTTATCTGAATTTTCATAAATAAGTCGTTGATAGCAATAATTGAAAAATTATTGTATTCCAACACGAAAATAAGTACTTTTTATAGACCCAAAAGTAAACGAAAAAAATTTAAGTATGTTGAAAGCACATCTTGAAATAAAAAAGGAGTACTTTTAAGAACTTTTTGAAGGCCCTAAAAAATAAACTGAAAATAGGAGTTCTTAAGGACTTTTAAGGACCGTACGAACCCTATTTTCTCTTACTGTATGTGGATATTAAAAGGAGTCGCTTCAAATAACTGCTGCAATTTGCTAATTTTAAGTGAAAGTAACAGTAACAAAGCGATAATAATCTATATAAGGATAATTTATAATGCCCGAGATACTTCGTAGATATAAAGGCAAATCTTTAAGAGATCGATCTGAATTTAGGGATGTGTTTCTATAATTTAGGTCTTTTATAATAAGGTCTGTATCAGAATACAGTGACATTGAAAAAGAAAAAAGATAATTAATACATTTGGAGTGTTTTGAGAAGTTTTAACTTCACTGGTGATTAAAAGTTAGCACCGTTTTTTGGCGCGATCTATGTGCCCCTATACAGTCTCATTAAAACGCATATGTTGGGAAAAATAAAATACATCATCGCGTATTATAAAATAGATGTTAAAAAATAATAACGCATATAATAAAATAATGTGTTAAAATGTGACTTATAAATTCAATGATTGGATTGATTCTTTCCATCTTTATAATATCATTAATCATCCATAAAAGACATCTTAGAGGAAAAAAAGGAGAATTTTAAAGAAGATCGCTACGTGAGCGTGATCTCCCTTTAGGAATAAAAAAAGTTTTATATGTGAATTAATGGTATTAGAACAGTCAGTCATGAGGGAAGCTGGGAAAATTTTTTTTTCAAGATGAAACTCAAGACCTAATAATTTTTTTAAAGAAAATGACAATTTTTTTACACTTTCCCAGTATAACACAAAACCGAAAAAAAAATTGCTGACGTAGTACAAATTGCTAACGAAGGCAAAATAATATAAAATGTTATTCTGCCTTCATGAAGCTGTCACGAGCGTTGTTTAGGATCAATCGCCCCCCCCCCCCCCTGTAAGAAAAGGTTATTTCAAAGAAAATTTTCAGCGAAATCCCCCAGAAATAAAAATCTCTTAATCAGATACGAAGCTTTCCCCTCCGTCGGCAGAAAGTGATTCTGGTTGCGCCACTGCACGCCTCCAAAGTATCAGTTACTGGGAGACGAGCATGCTCATATCGTTCCGATATAAACACACGTAATAAAACATCTCGGCCAACGCGATTAAGGCAAAAGCAGTAAAAACGCATTGCCCGAAAATGAAGAAAAAGAAGAAACAGACCGAAAGAAAGAAGAAAATGTTTATGGCGGTCGTTTTCATAAATTGAATCGTGCCCAGCGATTCGCTCTCTCCTCTAAAAATTCATTTATACCATCTTCGCATTAAAATGTATGCCTCTCTCTCTTTCCTAATGCCTGGAGAACGGCCATTAAGACGGACGCCCTTATAAATTAGGGCCCAGATGAGCTAATAGTATTAAGTATCCCAAGCCCCGGGATGGCACGTGAGGCCCATTTGCCGTAGGCCTCCGGACTCAGTCACAGGCCTCATTAAGCAGGATTGAATCGTTAACTATTCATACCGGTTCGCTCTACTCTCGGAGGCAGCGGAATATAACCCGTTGGCAGGTGATGCATCAAATCTTAACGGCACCCGCAACAGATTTGACCACTTCTCATTTCTGCGCGGAGTGTCCGAGGCGAGTTTCTTCGAACGGGGAGGCAGATATTAAGAATGTTATGGCGCTGAATAACTAAGCGAGAAATTAGGGGTATTAAAGGTACAGGTAGGATGCGTCTACAGATGACCGCCCAAATAGATTGGGGTTTGCCAAGCCTTTACGACTTTCACCCAGAAAAAAAAAAGATTCTGCTTGTTTTTTGCTTACGAATGTGGGTATGCTTTAAAGAGCTCCAGGAGTCAACTTTTTGGAAGAGATATTACCGTCTAAACGTATCTTTTAAAATAAACGTGACATTTTAGTTTTTCTTCTGAAGTCATATAAACAATAAAGTATGGCTTTTATTAAGAGTGCCAATCAGAAAAAAAATACACATATAAACAAAGAGGTAATACACACACACACACACACACACACACACACTATATCATTTACATCTTGGCCGATAATTGGCAGCACGTAACAAGCATATTATTCCCCAGGGCGTAATTATCTGTGAAGCTCTATATTGAAATTAGCGTAAAATTTCATAAAGCATGTAACTTGTGGGCGGAAAAGAGAAAATTCCAGAACTAAAAAGGGAAGTTACACTCGAAAAATTGGTTACAAAAAAGGCAACCAAAAGGGATTTGTTATTTCCATCACAGAAATTCTGTGGAATAGGGCAGTGCGAATTACAAACTGAGAACGGACAAAGGAAAAACAAACACTAACGATCGATGTCCGGCCACTGGGGTGTTTGCATAATTTATCGAGTGCCTCCGAGGCCGATAGTGGGGTTTGCCTTAGACTTCCTCTACGCCGCCATAGACCACTCTCCAGTAGCACCTCTTGGGAACCTGAAAGTACAGATCTCCAAAGACTGGCAAAACTTTTACAACTTATTCAGATTCTATTTTTCAAGACATCAGGTTTGGGTTTTTCAACTTTTTTCCAGGTAAAATTTCTATCATTTGAAAGAGAAAACATTTTCTTCTCTTGTAAAGCGAGCGTACAAGAAGAAAAATGTTCTGGGATTGCCCTTTCTTTAGGCATGACTTGGTATTTGCAAATCTCTCCTTCAAAGAATTCATCTCCATTAGCTTCCCCTTTTTACATTATTCTATTCTCACACTACCAAAAGTGGTCTATATAGATCTAGTTAAAGAAATTTCGGAATCAAAAATAAAATCAGAAATCAATGAAAATCTAAATTCCGTCTTCCTTCATCGCGCACACTACAAAAGAAAAAATGTCTCTTAAGAATCTCTTAAGACAAATATTAGAAACTAGCAATATTTAACTTGAACACATTTTCAGAGCAATATTTATACAATAAGGGGCAGACACATTTAGACCTACTGAACCGCGCCCTTTAGTCGTTATAATGTTCCGAAACGCACAATAAGTCTGCCATTTAAAATTTTATTTTGTTCATAATCTCTTTAAAAACCAATCATGAAATTTTGCCTTTTAAACCACTACAGAACAGCATCAACGTTTTTCATCACTTCTTCAGTTTTAAAAATATCGCTAATTTTGACATTTTTACGATAGGAAAACACATTGATACTAGCGTTATAGACAATAATAAAAAAAAGTTAAAATCGAGGTCCACTGTATTTACCATTTTCTCCACTTAACTTCTCTAAAGATATAGTTTAATTATGTGCTCGTCAAAGCATACCCGGAAAGAAATCAATTTTTTCCTTATCAACAAAATGTTTCACTTAAATAACCATGTTTTCCAAAGTAGCGGCTGAAATTTTTAAGTGGTTAAAAATATCCTCACTGGATTTGGCTTAAAATTAAGCGACAGGGAAATGAAAAGTTGTGCGCTCTTTTCACAGCCTGCAACTTCATATTTTACAGTAAAAGGTAAGTAACTCTAAGCAAATACATTTTGCAGCCTATTGTCACCACATTATATGAACTTCGATGCCAACGGAAACTGCAAACGTTCGAAAAATAAAAATGAATCACCGGTGGAAAACTATAGACAACCCCAGGCGGAAAACGGCACTTGGCGGCTGAAGATACAACTAATAAAAGCAGGAACTGGCCCATCACAGAGAAATAAAACAACTCCTTATCCCCCTCCTTTATTTTTTTCTTATTTTTCTTTTCATAGGACACTTTCACAGTAGTTCGATACCATTAAATTCGAAAGAAAGTAAAAACTACGGTCACACATTACGATCTTTGACCGTTAAGACTGTCTGAATTATTTGTTAGAAGGTCTCTAAACGTGGCAGGCTGTCTTGGCCGGAGAGGAATTCTCGGGAGAACAGGGAGGACCTAGGGAAGAAATTGTGGCGTCATTTCTACTATTTTGTGAACCTTAAAGACGCACAAACGCTATTTTGGACACTCCTTAAGATACAATGCTATTTCGATTTTAAAACTCTGTTTAGATATTTGGAACTGGGGACCCTTCAAAGAGGAGAGAAGCCATGCAAATTTCCTTCGCCCGCTCATAAAAAAAGCAATACAAAATTAATGGTATGTCGATATTAAATTAACGATACTAGATATCTTCCGTTGCGATATATTTCTTATTTTATAGGACAAATTTCATTTTTTTTTCTGATATCTCCAAATCATCGAAACAGATACATGAATATCAAGCAAACATACGTATATACCAAGAAATTACGTGCTATTCAATAAAATCTTAAGAGAGAATAGTAAATGAATAATATGTATGGTCAAATAAAAACTTACTTGAACATATGAAATTTAATTAGTAATAGATGCGCGTGGAGACGTTTGTAGCACCGTGATTCATTCAAGCCTACTAACAGCGGTGCTAGGAATTAAGGATGTCAGATCGTGAGTTCCAGCAGCTACCAGTGAAACTTTGACAGGCGAAACCTTAGTTTTTCAGAGGTATTTCTAGACCATTTTGCATGTCATACGAATAAGATGGACTTCGGGCAATGACCGTCACAAGAGACTTACGCACATTGACTTGGATGAATAAGAGTAAATTATGACCATGCATTTTGCTCTGTCACAATTCCTGGGAGAAGCTCGTCTTTGCGAGGTGGAATAAACCACGTGATCGCGGGGGAAAAAATCAGCAATTATTAAAAAAATATAAAATCTTAGGTTTTTTTTTTTTTTTTTTTTTTTGGCCAACATGTCTACACAGTCTGTCATTTATAGCAAAACTATGAGAGCAATATATGTATGTGGAATGTAATTTTGTCTCTCTCAAGTAAGAGTCTTTTAAGTATGCTCCTGTCAACACTGGTTTTTATCTTTTGAACCGTCTGTTAAAGGAGCTTAAATCCCCATTGTTTGAAATTTGCCAATTTGTACCTCAAATTTAAAACTTAAAATTCATATTTGCGTCCAACTCTGGATTTCTTACAATAGTTCATAATACTATCTTAATACCATTTTACAGTTAAGTGAGGATCTTTAGATGTCTTTTATATAGAACTAAAATTCTAAGACACACAAACTCTTACCCTTTCGGCTTTAAAGCAAAGGATGTAGTCCAGTGTCCAAAGATAAAAAAAACTTTTCAGGAAACAAACAGTTAAATCCGAACACTTAAACGAAGTTTGTGCAACACTGGAAAGTACAATGAATACTTCATTGACAAAAAAGGCTATCCCTCAGTCGTGAATAGCCAAAACCATCAGTAAGCAAATAGCGCGCAGATCTTATCCCATTTCTGCCAACTTTCACAGTTCGCGATTATCATTAACTCCGGTGTGGGCTGCCAAAAACAAAACGGGCAAGTCGATCAATAGCCATTAATGGGTGGTAGGGTGGTGGGCAGCATTATTTATGGGATGCCCCTGGACCCAACTGACTAGCTGCAGACCCAACTTCCAGGGTCAGTGCTTTTTTTCCCTTAGCGGATACAAAGTCAAGAAAGCCGGTAGATCCCAAGGGAACAACAGAACAACACTGGGGCAACTGACTCAGACTTTATTCTCAAATGATCTCTCATAGGAGAGATTTACATATGCTTACAGGATTTGGGTTATTTTGAAATCAAATTTTTTCGGTTGCACCGCAAAGGGTTTAATGTACTCTGTTTTTAAGTTCTAAATCAGAGGGAAGTTCAAGTGCTGAGGCTTTATCTAACAACAGGTGAGGAGACAAGGTTAAATTCTGCAATGGCCTTTTCGACCCCACTGTGGTTGTTACTAGCTCAAATAGACTAAATATGGATAGCTACAATGTTGAAAAATATGTATGGAGTAAAATATGTACGGAGCCTAAAATCATTACATTACAATCCCATTCAAATGAGTCAGTGAAAGACCTTGGTGAAAAACAGAGCTCCCATTCAGAAGTTGAATTTCATAATTTACCAAAATTTCTAGGTGCATAAAATTACCTGAGAGACACCTTTATTGGTTTTGTCCATATGACGGAAATTTACTCAAAATGGAAATTTCGTTTGGTCATGAGGAATTCTATCAACTGCAGACTTTACATTACAGTAAATTATCAGTGGTTGAAAGAGGTGGTAAAAATAAAACAAACAAACAAAAAAAATTAGAATTCCTCACATCGTCGGATAATTAAGTTGCTAGAACACAAGCTTCTAAAATAAGAGATGCGCGTTCAAGCCCCGGTCTTGACAGATGATCATTACAAAGAGATTTTTGATGGTGACTTTTCAAAACCGCAACCTCCACCATGGACAGATTTTGCCGAGGAATTACTCCCGTAACTACATTATGAGTTGACGATTAATAGTAACTCAAATACCGGTTGGTTTTACAAAAATATAGGACTTTCGGTGCCTACTCCTTTATTTATATGATTCAGGGAGTACATTACATAAATTAAGCAAATTTTTATCTAAAGAACTATGGAATTCATGTAACAATAATAACTTGAGGTAGATTGAGTAAATTTCAGACTCAAAAACCATGCTAAGCTGTCATTCTTTTGCCTTATTATAACTCTACTGACTTAAACTCTTTAAAGCAAACTCATGAGCACCTTTGTCACATTTGGATACAATACAAGGAACTAAATTATGGAAGAACTTTGTTCTATAATAACATGGACACTTTTTATTATTTAATTCCATGCCTTTTTTTTCAGAACATGTGAAGTAAAATAATGCAAGTCAATTGATTTAATGTACATTTATCCTCAAATCTACCACAGAGATGTTATCTCTTAATATATAGTAATCTATTATTAATAAAAAAATTATAAAAGTTCTAACTATGGGAATAAAAACAGTAATAATAAGTCTATAAATATACGGTAAACTTTAAAAAAAAAGGGATATGATTTACCTCAAATAACTATCCCAATTACCTTATTTTAAGATAATTCAGCTTAATAATTGCACTTTACGATACTTAATATTACTTTCCCAAAAGGACGAATAAAACAAAAATGTTTCTAATTGATATATTTTATTTTAGACTATGATTAGATAAATGCTTCAACAATGACAACATAAAGTAGAAAATCAGAAAAATTTTAACTACTTCTGGGCAACGCTAAAATTACATACGAGATTTTAGCAAAGCATACCTCAAGTTAAAATAAAATATAAAGTTTTTAAAAAAATTTTAACGACAAAAAAATAAATGTAGAAATAAATAAAGAAAAATAAAGAAAACTAATTTTCGAATAAAAGAAACTAACAATATATTTTGTTCCAATCCCCAAGTTTTCTTTTTAATAGATATTTTGCACAGACCTACTATCTAAAACGCATACTTTAAAAAAAAATAAAAATAAATTTTTTAAAAAAATCGCAAAAGATTGTGAAATCTATAGAAAAAATAGTTCTCTCGTATACATCGTTTTTTAAAAGAAATATCTTGAAATTGATAGTCCGAAGATTTAAAAAAAATAATAATAATTTCATCTCGACGGAATTTGGACCTCGTAGCTCCCTCCGTGGGTGAGTCCTTGCAAAAGCTATTTACTTCCAAACTGCTTTCCAATTAGTTATGAATTATGCAAATATTTCTAAGTGTCGCCGCACAGGGAAAGGGAGATAGGTCTGAAGCAGACGAAGTGAGGTCTCGAGCAGATTTCCATGGGGTTGTATGCAAGGATCAAGTCTTGACATACTGCCATGGGTCACTTCCATTTTCTCGAGAGATACTTTGTAGCGTTGTGCGAGTAATATATACAGGAACGGCTCCAGTACAAAGATTTGGGGAGGGCAACGTCAGCTCTTAGGGTTATATATATATATATATATATATATATGCAATATACCCATTACATCACGTTCTTAAATTATAACCTGAAAGGAAAATTTAGCTCATATTTTCATCGCTGGAACTAGATTGAGCCTGAAAAGAGTAAAAATTAAATTTGGAAGCAGTCGGGCCGAATCGTTTATTAGAGCGACAAAAGTACATCCGTTCATTTCAGAAGAACGACTCGGAATAATATCACCTTTCAACATTAAGCGCGGGAGGGCGAAGAAAAAAAAAACATTCGGCTATTATTTGTAGGGTCAGCAGATTTAGTGGCTCGCGATGCTAACCCATTCCTGAATCCGGACGTAGACACGTGTAGAAATGCAAAGGAATACGATTCATGGGAAATTTCGTGGCAAAGGATTTTAAAGCGACAAATTAATGTTACTGAGGATTGGATTTAGGAAAGGGAGTTTAAATGATAGAATGGAGGGCATAATATTTAAAATATTACTTACACACACACATATATATATATACAAAGACATGAAGAAATCTTTCCCACTAAAAAAAGCCTTCCCCTTCCCCTTCCCAGTGCGATCTAATATAAACAAATTTCCCTCGCCAAAACATGAAAATTCTCTCTTAACTTCACATGACTGTGGAGTCGTTCTAATTTTAATAACAAAATTTTGGACTTTATTGAGAAACAACTTCTCAGTTTAAATTTAAATTAATTTAGTATTAGGTCTACGATTATGTAATTTTAGGCTATGAAAAAAAAACAGAAGCCGGGTTTTTTTTTTTTTTGGGGGGGGGCTATGGCCCCTATTGCCCCCCTCCTGGAGCCGCTGTTGAGTATATACTTACAAATAATTTTATCTGCTAATTTAGAATTGGTAAATTTTTATAAATGTTATAACTTATTGCTTAAGCAACAATAGTGTAATTAGTTTAGTTTTATACTCGTAGGATTTAGGCGAATGTCTTCACGACAAGTGCCTCCTCATTGGTAAAAATATTCGTAGGATTTTAATCTGAAATCTACAGAGAAGTAATGTAATTAAAAGAGAATAGGGCTAATTTATAATTGTGTTGCTACTTCCCCTCTTTTACAATCCCCTCTGATTGGGGACATCTTATCTTTCATTCCCACGATGTTGACCACTTTTTTTTTTTTTTAATCTCAATGCTCGGCTTTATATTGTCCAGCATTGGTTGATTACTCTTGCTTGACGAAATATCTAAAATCAACAAAATGATAGACAGTGAAGCAAAATGAAGGTCGCCTAATCACTGTTCTTCCCTACGCTCATCTCACTCGGCCATCTCGGCGTGGCAAAGAATTTTTCGGTAAAAACCGGCACGGCGAAATTTCCCTTTCAATTTCTGCGAACTTATCATAATTATATTCCATTGGCCAAAGACTGCGAGAAATATATGGTGAATGTTACCAGACATCTGTCTGATAATTGATTTTTTTCCCCCTCTTGTCAATTTTAGAGATAAAGGGGCGCATTCAGGTTTCTCCCACACGCAGCTTCGAGAGAAGTGGAATTCGTGACGAAACGTCGTCCACTCTCTTTCCATTTCCGGCGTCGTCATTATTCGATTCCCGAAAAAAAAAGGGGAGAAATAAAAAAAAAAACGAAAAACTATTACCCGCGCTTAACTAATAGCCCAAATTTTCCTGCTAAGAACATCATTTTCTTCCATATTAGGGTCACAGTCCGAAGAAATCTATTCCCTCTCCGTAATTAAGCGAGCGTGGCGGCCCCCTGATAACGACGCCACGCCACTGATGTAGCCAATTTTTGGGGGGACCGGTTATTAAGCAGTAGATAGGGGCTCGGTCATTAGTTAGCCCCGGCGATAGCCCCTGTCAAGGCCATCTTTGGGACAGCTGACCCGCTATCGTACATCCGCTGGACCGAAAATGTTCCCGGGGAGGAGGTACAAGATAAAGGAGATCCTCTCCCCCCTCCCCCTGTCCAGTGGTCATTCCCCGGGGCCTCATTATGTTATGGAAGGAGCTCTGAGTGCCGAAAGGTAGTGGTCACAATTACCTGACAAGGAGAGATGGTGACATTGGGAGTCGATGAGACTGATTGCGTACAGAATGCTGGCAGATTTATTATTGTAATTATAACTGTATAAGCAGTGTAGTTACAAGACCAATTACAGTGGTCACTTCGTTTTCCCGTTTCTTTTTATTTTTTCTCTCGGGGTGGGGTCAGGAGCTGAAGGTATGTTATTCTTCTACACGTTACTTAATACGTATTGTAGGAGTGTTGCATGCCTACGCATTCCAAAGTCGTTTGGATCGCAGCAAGTTGTCCTAGTGCAGCAGGTAATAATATCGATGAAGTGAAATAATTATTTGCTATATTAGGCCAAGCAATGATAAAGTAAGACATCAGATATGTAATATTTAAGATATCTGTAAACAGAAACGAACAAACATAAAAAAAACCCCGTCTTTACATCCTAAACTCAGTTCAGTTACGCTTTTATATATACATATATATATATATTGAAAAAAACTTTAGAAAAATTAAAAATTTCATCATTAAAACATTAAAAACTAAAGTAAACTTTCAGGTAAATACATTAAAAATTATATGTAACTGTATAAAAATTATTGATAACATATAGCTTTAATTTTCAACCAAGATATTTAATATCGAATTAATAATATTTATTGAATTTATTTTTAAAATATCGAATAGCTAAAAATTATTTTATAAATTTTCTTGCTAAAAATTTTATTAATTTTCTTATTGATATTATATTAATATTTACTTATTAAAATTAATTTTCTTTAGTTACAGTACCGTATATATTAACTCTACATATAAAACGTTTACAAAATTAATATTTATGTTTGATACAACAAATTTTATTACAATATAATAGCAATCATTTTGCTTATTAATATTATATTAATATTTACTAATAAAAATTAATTTTCTTTAGTTACCATACCATCTATATTAACTCTTTGCATAAAATAGTTAACATTATTAATATTTACGCGTGATACAATAAATTTTATTACAATATGATGGCAATATTAGTTTGTAAACCTGTGTGTAGCAATATTAGTCCGACCTTACATAAACGATCTGAAAAACTTTTTCCACCTCTATCCTGGTTGATATTTTCTTCTATATTTTATACTGTACGTAATCTATCAAACATTTACTAATAAAATTTACTAATAAAAACTAATATTTACTAATAAAAATTAATTTTCTTTAGTTACCATACCATCTATATTAACTCTTTGCATAAAATAGTTAACATTATTAATATTTACGTGTGATACAATAAATTTTATTACAATATGATGGCAATATTAGTTTGTAAACCTGTGTGTAGCAATATTAGTCCGACCTTACAAAAACGATCTGAAAAACTTTTTCCACCTTTATCCTGGTTGATATTTTCTTCTATATTTTATACTGTACGTAATCTATCAAACATTTAAAACAAAATCTTTGAATTAAAATTGTTATTTAAAATGTGGTTAAATCATAAATTTTAAAATTTAAACATTTATTAGCAGTTTTTAAATTTTTTTAGCACTTTTAATTAGTTTTTAAGAGATATTTCATAATTTAATGCCTTTTTTTCATAAAGAGAAGTTAGTTTACAGATAAAGAATTTTTTAAGACTATATCTTATTTTCTATCCATTGAGGCAAAGGTAAATTAATCCCTACAGTTTCGATAGTAAGCCATTGCTTGTACTTGTATTTCCTTGTTGCCATGCGAGAAAACGGAAACGGAAGGGTTAAAATGAAAAGAAAAACGCCGATTCTAAGTCGAACGAATAATAATAAAAAATATATTAAGACGAGAAGAGCGAAAAAAAAAAAGAGTATACCAATTCCACGGAAGGCATTCCACCTGTTGGCACGAAATCGTGGGGCTCCCGACTTCATAAAACCCATTGTGTACTTTTTTTTGGTTCTCCAAACGATACCGTGACGACGCTCCTGCCTCCCTCTTATCGTCTGTGCTCTCCCCTCCCCCTTTCGATACCTGCACTTCCGCCCTTTCATCCCATTGATGCGGAAGATCGTTTATTTTATTATTTTTTTGAAATGCCGATTAACTTTTCAACCCAAACTCTCCCCTTTTTTTCATATTAAAAAAATGGAGGGAAAGGGAGGAGTTTGAAAGGTGAGAGAGGCACCCTTTTTTAGGCCTCAGTCCCCTGCCGCCCCCCAGAATGCCGGGGGCTAATTTCACAACAGGTTGGGTCGCTCTACGAAAGAGTATAAAGTTTCAGTCGGTAACTCAGTGGGGAAGAATCAGAATTCAATCGTGGTTCATTTATACAAACGATAAACCGGGCAAAACAGATGTGAAAGGTTCTACCACTCAATTAGGCTATGCTCGAGGTACCGTTCTATCAGGTAACAGGTAGAAATCTGTCATTTTCAGGCCGTTAGACTTCCCTTTTTTAAAATTCTCACAATATATGCATTTTTAGCATTAAGGGAACAAGGGACCTTCAAATTCGAATTTTTTAATTTACAGTTTTTAACTCTATGTACAAATTGAGAATAATTAATTTTCTATTTCACCACACTGAAAACCCTTAAAATTCAAAATAAGTAGGGATACGTAATTTTCGCATTTACGAAATAGATGCGAATAAATGCGAAATTCGCCGATGTGAGCGAATAAATGCGAAAAATATTTTTTCACTACTTTTTGGCGAAAACTCGGTAATAAACGGCTTTTTAAGTGAAATTAGGTAATAATAGTAATAATTTATTAACATAATTGTTTATCTCAGACCATCCACGGACTTTAACTGAGAGACCTCACTCTCGAAATTTGCTTATTACTTATTGCCTAAGACTTAAGGAAGAAAATATGGAGACTACTACAATGTTAGCTTTTAACTAAAATTTTGATTCTTACCAAATCAAATAAGTAAAATTGTGGGTTTTTTTAATAAATGCGAAATTTTGAATTTATATATATATAATAAATGCGAAATTTTATATATTGTAATTTTCTTCTTTGCGAAATTTCAATATTTTTTATGCGAAATTTACGTACCCCTAAAAATATGGAATTTTTGGTAGAACGATGCCTGCTTTTCAAAAATAATTTCAAAAATGCTAACGTTTTTAAAAATGCCCTATGCGCATTCTATATTAATTAAAATCCTTAAATTTTGTATTATAAGTTTACCATATGTATGCAAATAAAAAAGTGCATTTTTTTTGTATCAATAAAAAGTCTTAAATATATTTTTTAAAATTCTACCTGTTATTTTTTCATGTTTTTTATGTTTTTACCTTAATTTATGGTCTATAAATTTGAAAAATATTTGTGATTTTAAAGATTTATGCATAGTTTTGTGACAAACACTTCAATTAACAATTCTGAGAAATTTGGAAGATGTCAGATGAAAATGAATACGCGTGGAGCTTTTTGAAAAATTTTAGCATTTTTGAAGAATTTGTTGATAAACAGGTCTTAGTCCCCACAAAATACCTATTTGTGAATTCTAAGTATCTCCAGTGTAGTAGAAAATAATATTAATTATACTCATGGTGTATACAGAGTAAAATATTGAAATTTAAAGAAGAACGATATCGAAGGTACCTTGTTCCCTTAATGGTGAACAGTGTGCAATAGTTTGAACCTGTTTTGACTACATGTTAACACAATGTAATTGATGATTACGCAATAAAATAAACCATTTAGGAAATAAACCATCAAATAATATAAACCATTATAAAACGAGATGAAACATTTTAAAAGCCACAAATATCAGTGGAAGATGCTGAAGCTTTGAACCCCCTAATTGTACCTTAATAGCTCTGAATCCTTTGTATTTTCTGTGTTCGCATACTTTAATTTTTACCAAAGATAGGAACGCATTAAATCTAGTTCAAACATTCAAAGCGAAAGGGGAAAAAATTCAATTGCGGTGAATTTTTAGCCAACAGTCGTCTAATTATCTCCCCCCCCCCCCCATAATGCCGCAGAGGGTTTCAGAAACATTGCTAATTTAGGAACATTTTTCTCAATTAATATTATTTAAAAAAACGGGTCCTATCGTACTTGCCAGACTAATGAACAGGTCGTCAAACTTACGTCAAAGGGAACTCATTGCAAACTTGAAACACAAAATCCTACAGGCAGACCGCGAATCGAACATATGAACCAAAATACATTTCAACGACAATTCTGCAATGAGTTTTAGCAGCTAGTTCAGTCAATATCTAAAACAGTGGTTCCCAACTTATGGTCCGCGAGAGCCTCGGGAGTGGCCCGGCGCCACATATAAAAAAGTTGTCAAATAAATGAGGATTTTGAAAGCAATGTTCATCGAAGTAGATGGGCCGAATATATCCGATGATTATCAGGCGTTGAATTAAAATTTCTTAAAAGTTTGACATAATTATTTTATTATTAGAATATCATACATAAGAATGTGAGTACGTTAATCCTGCATCCCTGTCACCTGAGGGATATTCTATACCCCCATGCCCCCGGAAGGTTCCCCCTTCAAGTCGGCGGAGTGGGGGTTTGGGGTGGTCCGCTTATGGTTCAATTTTTGGCTTCGTGGTTTACAGACTTCTACGGGTTGGGAACCACTGATCTTAAGAATAGTTTTACTATATAAACACTGTAATTTTTGTTCGAAATGATATTCATAAAGCAAAATAAATAAAGTATTAACAGTATAGTCCTAACATTTTTTTACCGTCTTTGGATTGATGGATAGATGACTTTTTGAGCGCTTCGTTTAAATCTCGCTGAACAAACCAGGACTAAAGGCAATTCCCCGAAAGACAACTAATCACGACAACGAATCAGTCCCCCAGACTCGGGTCCTAGTGCATACGAATGATCGGCACCTAATTAGTTTTTGGCATTAAAATAACATACAAAGAATTTAAGCAGTTTTTCAACCCCGTGAATTGTTTTTCTAACATCCGCTTTATAAAAAATGCGTGTATCTGCCGTCTTAAACTTCAGAAGATATTCTGCATTACATACTTATCGTTTCCCTTTCTCTCAAAAAAATCAAACTCACCTGTGAAAGAAGACACACGCCAAAACAAACAAACAAAAAGGGTAATAACGTCCCGTGGTTATTCAAAACGACACGCGCCGACAGAGAGTTGTGTGTGTGTGTGTTTTATTGTCACCTTCTTTTATCTCCGCGGTGACACGGAAAATAAGCATTTCTGACAGCACTCCACTCTTTAAAAAGTCGCCCAAAAACGTTCGTCCCTTTGATGTGTATCCATGATGAGAGGCCTCCCCATCTGATATGTCCAGAATTCCAGGACTTCTCCATAAAACCCATCGAATCTTTTTGGAGAAGGATTCCTTTTTGTGCCGAAGTCACCTTATGTATGCCGTTATCGAAATTGTAAAAATATTTCGATGTCCCCCCCCCCCCAAGAACTTCCCATTTCGTCCCTCTTTTTTTAATATTTTTGCCTCCCCTATTTTAGAGTGTCATCTGTGTCACTTCTGAACATACAATTTCTTTTCGAGGAGTGTCAGAAATGACCAGTGCATAGATAAGAAAATTTCAGGGACATCCGAAGCTTAAAATAAGATCTCTCTGTTTCTTCTTATTTTTATCTGGACCAGTCGATTTTGACAGTTGTAGTAAAGAAAAATTCTTTACCGCCGCGATTTGCTTATTAAATGTTCTTCTTTGTAAGTTCTATCTATCTTTTGCAGTAAGGTGATGTGCCTCTGATCTAGGTAGGATTTTTTTTTTTTTTTAAGCATAAAGGAAGAAGAATAAAGGGGGAGGTCAGAAATATTAGTGCTAAGAATTTAGTGATAATGGAGAGATAATTGGCATTGCTGATGTAATTCGAAGAATGCGTATTATGGAGATGACTAACAGACATTACACCATTTCGAAAAATAAAACCGTTAAAGAAGTCCTTTCACTTCAAAGATTTACAGTTCCTTTTTCTCCTTAATAAAAAAAAGTATATTTCTTGATCTTCACATCTTCGACTACCAAACAATTGGCATCACTTATTTGAAAGTTTTCATCCATTAAGGAAATTTTGCAGAGAAGCATTCAAAAGGATAGATCTATATACATTCGCCTAGACGAAAAGGTTTGAAAAAACAGGTTGCCTACAATGTCACATACATATAGATTTTAACTAGATGTACACACATATTAGATTTTTTAATATATTTTGTGTGTGCACTCTCTCTCTCTCTCTCTCTCTCACACACACACACACACACACACACACACACATATATATATATATATATATATATATATATATATATATGTGTGTGTGTGTGTGTGTGTGGCTTGGTACAAGAAGTACCTAAGTGAGTTTTTTCCAAGATGAATTTGTTTGCTTATGTCTCTTTAAAAAAATATTATTTTTAATGTAAGAAGTACCAAAGTCTGTTCAATGCTTTAAAAGTGTTTTCTAAACCATTATACAGACTTGGGTACTTCTTACATTGAAAATAATATTTTTTTAAAGAGACATAAGCAAACAAAATCATCTTGGAAAAAACTGACTTGGGTATTTCTTGTACCAAGTCCCAGAATACATACATAGAAACTTCTCTAACCGGCCCCCCTTCGAAAAGGTCACATTTTGTCCACCCATTTGGAAACCCTTTTTCAACGGCCAACCCTCAAAACCATTACAGGTCTCCAAAGAGAAGTTTCCCCGTATAAGTTATATATATATATATATATATATATATATATATATATATATATATATATATATATATATATATATATATATATATATATATATATATAATTATTTATTTATTTCTGTGTGAATGTGTGTAAGTAAAATATTTATTTATATATAATGAACAAATACAAAGGTTCTTCCAAATATACTTAGATATTCAGTCGAAAAAAATTACATTATCTAAATCGTTATCTCATAACGCCAGTCTTTACGAATAAAGCATATTCGTGTTGTAGCGAAACATACTTCATTTGATGAGTAACACCAGTTTAAAAGCCAAGGCATAAAAACCCATTCTTTATAAATCCATAAAACACGGCAGATATTGAGAAACGGAACAGAAATTATCATTCAAAGCAAGGCGAAAAAAAAAACGATCGGGAAAAAAAAACCCTGACCCTTTCCATTTAGTTCTATCAGGCCTAAAAAATATCCTATACTGGACGTTAAGTATGAGCGATTTTGACCATACCCAAAACGCCGTGTCAGTTCGATAGTTACTTTTTGATTTACGGCTCAAAGCGTCCAATTTTTTTTATTATTTCACCCCAACACCTTTACCGTAGGAACTACAGCTACGGTAGGGAGGGCCGAAAAAAAAAATTAGGACCATCCTTCATTTTTTGTTAACTGCCTACCCCCACCGTTCTGGCAAAAACACACAGCACGTCGGCGTGGGGCCTAATGTTCAGTGGGCCCCAACAAATTCTGCTCACGAAGACCAATATTCATATTACTGTAACGCCCGAGGATAACTAATAGTGCTGGGTTCCGCCCACCAGCCCGGTAGCATTTAAAGATCCTGGCCAATCTACATAAAAAAATCACTACTTGACCATTCGTAATACATACATTCTTTTTTTTTATGCCTGTGTGTCATTCCGGTCGCAGCAATTGGTTTTCTGATCTCGATATTCCAGATATATATTTTTTTTGTCGTTCTTCCCCCCCCCCCCCTCTCTCTTCTTCCTTCAGGTCGAACATTTTTTTTTTCGTTATTAATAATGCCGTGATTATTCTACGGCTGGTAATGCGGTTGGAAATGTATTATCGTCGGAATGAGCGAAGGAAATGGCGATTGCCGGAATGAATCCGCCAGCGAAAAAGGCAGACGATATTTGAGTAAGAAAGAATGATGTTAATCGAAAATGTATGGAACATAATTGGAATATTTTGTGTTTGAATAATATGTTTTTTCTTCGGTAGAAATAATCCCGGAGGAAATATATTAGCGATCTTGGAAGAGAAGATTTATCGTCGCGAAACATTTGAATTTTTCGTTTTCCCCGGTTAAAGATTAATGTCACAAAATTATTACTCAGGAATTGTATTTCATTTTTCATAAGAATCCGGGAAGTTTAAAGTCCGATATTGATATGTTTCTTAAAAATAATGTCCTAGATGATTAAAAATTGGAATACCGTAAAATAATAAAGTACTACACCCAGTTTAAAAATATCTCTACAATCAATAAACTCTCTTTTTTTTATATATGTCAAAGCCTTCGAGTATTTTAAATCAAGCATGTATAAATACAGATATTTCATGTGTCTCTGATGCTATGAAACAATTCAAGTTTTCTAATAATCGAAAACTTTAATTAAATTTGACGTCATATATAACCGAAATGTTTCAACTTTTACTGGATAACTATTTCTAATAATTTATTTTGACGAAAAGTTAGAGTTTTTTTATCTTCATAACATGTATATATATATATATATATATATATATATATATATATATATATATATATATATATATATATATATATTAACTTTTGTAGTTATATACTGACGCACGAAAGGGTTCATCTCAAAATCTGAATATTCGACATTGGTGCACGGAATTAAATGATTATATTTTAACTATGCCATAGTAAAAATTTTTTACAAGGAAAAGAAAGGCTATATCATTCAATAAATAATAAATGATTTCTGCCAAGCAGATAAGGAAAATAACTGTTATAATAAATTTATATTCTTATAAGAAATATTTTTGAAATATCATTTTATATACATAATTTCTACATGCTTTAAAATAAAGTTGAATTTTCGGGGATAAAAACTTCTTTTTTTGAACAATTTTAGTTGTTTTAACCGATAGGGAATTAAACAGGGAGGACATTGATTCTCGATCATAAACTAGTTTGCTTGCAGTTTTTTTTTTTTTTTTCATTCGTTACACGGGTAATCAAAGAGGGGGCGAACAAATAAGGTTGGCCTTTGATTTCGCTTGTTAGTATGAGTATTGTTAGTCAGGTTCTGAGTTTAATTCACGGCTCTCAGATAAGATGTTGTCAAATGTAGCTGAATTCACCGTAATTTCTGTATAACCCTATCAAAACAATACATGTACGTCCGTGAATAAACTCAAGTTTCACAATTATCGCGAATACAGACGTTTTTTCTAGAACAATATCGAAACTACATTGATCTGATGAATCTCAGCAAGGACAGATGTAATGAATTTGCATCACTTCTAATTGGTTGCTGACTCGCGTTACCCACCACTGACTCGCGCCTCTTCTGTCGTAATCATAAATTGATCTCTTTACTCTCAGTAATAGTAACACAGTGGAAGTAACCAGCGTGAAAACTGGGACAGAAGTTGAAGAAAAAAAGATAAGCACATAAATCCAAGCAGCACCAAAAAATAAAATATACTCATATCGTCACAACCTGTAATGGGTTAAATGATGAATCAAAGCAGATATTTCAAATAGGAAAAAGGAAGAGAAGGATGAAAATTGTTTTGTCCATCTGCAGGATTAGATCCCCACGACGTGTAGCTCGGGATACTGATAGACACTCAGCCGGGCGATGGCCGAATGGCTAGGGCACTGGCTTTCGGTACCAGAGTCTGTGGGTTCGAATCTCACTACTGGCATGGACGTTTCTAGCCGTTCGGAATCGGCTTTAAGCAGTAGGTCCCGGTCTAATTAGTCATCGTGTAGCAAAAAATGACCGCAGCCCTCCAAACCAAACCTAAACGGATACACACTCATCGCTGTGTGGGAAGCATAACGATGCCCTCGATAGACAACTTTCCAGGTGAGTGCTTGCACAATGACGAGTATGGAGAACTAATTTAAAATGAGGCTCAGAGGTGTAAGAAAACTTTATCTTCCCAGTTCTCCCCGACTCAGGAGTAATAAGACATAGTAAGTATAACTTCAGGAAGGCAAACAAACAAATTTCGAACAAGGGCGAGGAAAAATTAACCGTTCGAGGTGGATTACTCGCTTAGGCAGGGTTAGTTCTCTGTAAAAGTGCTGATGCAGCGGAGTCACGCCCCTCTTTCGCGCCGAACCTTCTTGTAGATGCTCCTCCCAAAACTGGAGATTTCTCGTCGATACCGTCTTTAGGGATATGAAAAAAAAGGCCCAAAGATAATAACTGAATGTGTAGGGGAAAAAATGATGGAGCGCGAAAATCTTGGAATCGGCACCCCCCACCGCAGGCGTTCCATCACCCGGCGAATTAACCCCATCGCTTTCATTTCCAGGTGAAAATCCGACCGGAGAGAGCTTGCAGCGGGGTTTTCCAGGGGCAGTTTGTAATCAAGACAGATGGGGCCCGCTCTTATCTCCGGAGTACACGGGGTCTTCCCGGCGAAGGCGGCCATGTTTCAAATCATCATCGGCGACTAATGGCCCCCACACCACACGCCGAGCCGCTTCTTCATTTTTCCTTCGCTCGACTCATATTTCCTCCCCTTGCTAATTCCACGAACCTGTTCCGGCGATAACGACCCCCGCCACCACTTCTTCTTAGTTCTGGAGGAGCCCGATAAAATATAAAAACATTGAAAAAGGGTCCGAAAATTATAGTGGACAATCCTCCCGCTCCGGAAGAGGCGGAGCCTTAATCCTGGACCCTTAAAGCCCCATTTAGAGATTTCGCCTCCGAAGATGTAAAACGAGATGACCAGCGAATGCCCTCAATGAGCAGAAAAATTTAACGTTTTTACAGATGTAAAATTAAAATGGTACGCAACTACTCTGATAGTGAAGATTTATTTTTATAAGCTTAATTTTGATTCGTTGTATTGCAAGTATTAGTCAAGCAGGTGGCAGAGAAAATGATGAAAGCACTCCTTATCATACATGCATTTTTTTGTTGTTGTTATAATCGTCCTCTGAAGATTTTTCCGGGTATTAAGTAAGCTGTTTAACTATTTTCTGGAAACAGATTATTCGTGACATCGGTGCTGGTGGGTTACCTAAACATTAAGCAAGGCTAGTAATTGTTTTTCCCGCTATGACCATGTTGGGGACGAGGATTGACAAGTTGCGTAATATGTAAATTGTGCTAGATCTTATAGAAATTAAAAGATGGCAAGTTACCATATAGTATAATTAAATTGCTGATTTAATCAACAAATTCAGAAGTACAGTATCAAAAGTTTAAACATCTGCAGCTAAACGTGATACGTAAAGAAAGAGTAAAACGAACGAAAGGGACTGAAAGACGTAAATAAAAAAGAGGACTATGACACCAGAATCTTCAAAACCTACTACTATCTTCCGAAGAGGCAAGGTGAGATTTTTAATAAACAATATTCATGACACAAGTGCAATTGTCTTGCTACTAGCAAACTAGTTAGATGCACTTGGGCGATATCAATGGTGTAAACATACCGCATCTGTCATTTCAGCTGAATGGAATCATGATTATGACAAACTTATTGCCTTCACACTGTTCTTCATCACAGGCCGAATTAAAATTTTGGAACACCTGTAAATTTTTACAATCTGGAATAAATTTAACACATTGGTGCAGGATATCCAATGGTCTGGGGATGTCATATTGTGGCCTTCTGAAAACCTCACTTTGACAGAATTTGGCCGAACTAGGTTCTTGCCAGTGGTGGAAACATTATTTGTGAAGGCCCTGGTTTTTTTTTCATGATAATAGTGTCCTCATCTATACAGTTAGAACTACCAAACGTGGTTTCCAGTGCATGAGGACGTAGTTAACAAACTTACATGACTCGTATAATATGACCAGATCTAAACAGCAACGAACTTCCCTGGCTTCAATTTGGAGCAGACATTCTTCTCTTGTGTTTCTGAAGAACACGAGGATCATCTGTTCGAAGAACAGTGAAATATCCCATTTACAATAAATTATTTAGGAATTGCATACTTTTTTCGAGAAATTTAAGCTGCAATATACGCAAAAGGGGAAAAACGTGTTAAAAAGGCGATAAGAAATTAAAATATTAAAAAAAAGCCTTGTTATGATAAAAAAAGCCATGTATTGAGTTTCTATTATTTTCTTTATCGTTTGTAATTAAGAAGAATGATCTAGAGGTTTTACTGCCAGAGGAAACGAGAAAAAGGAAATATTTCTCAACTTTAAGAAGACATACGAAGCCATAGCTTCACACTACGATAGCAGCAACAGGTACTATTTCTTTAAAAGCACTAGAGTCTGCATCCCTAGTGTGCCAAATATGAGTATTCTACATGACACCAAAAATATGTTAAGCATTGTAATAATAAGAACAGAATTACTATGTATGAAAATAAGAACACATATACAACATCTGATTATGAGTGCCCTTAAATAGCAGCACCTGTTCTCTCTCTCTCTCTCCTTTCTTCAACTGGTACATCCAAAAGCAGAACGCTTTCCATATCTCGGAACAGCTCGTTATGGGCGAATTTGGATTTCCTTTCGACTCCCAATGGCGTCAACCCTTTCGACAAGCTCCTCTGCTGTTTTCTTTATTTTTTTCGCCGTCCGATCGACCGAAATTGGCCTCGAGGGGGTGCCAAGCGATGACACGATGAACGGATTAACAAAATAACGGTGGCCCCCGCAAACGAGATTTGGGGAGAGAGTTTGGGCTCGCAAACGGCATTAGAGAGAGAGAAAGTGCAAGCTATCTATTATCTCTCGGAGCGTGATGGAGACAGAGGTCGAAATAGTAGGAAAAGGGATCCACCATTTCGAATTATGCACCCACAGGAAACAGTTTCCACGACAGGTGTTCAAACGTTATTTAATAAAAGTGTACATTTGAAACCCATAAGTGGATTGTTCTTTTTTTGGAAACGAGGACGATCAACCCAGCCACCACAAAATGAACTATATCCACGAAAGACGGTCAGTTCCCCTATAGTCTGTCTAGTTCTATTTTCTGTTCATGTCACAGACATACACCAATTTTTCACACTGTGTAATGCATGCGGAATTTGAAAATTATGTTAGAGAACAAACTTAACGTTCTGTAACAGCGTTATTTTGTCTGTTCATGACAATTTTGTGTCTATAATAAACTGCACCAAATTCCTTCTCTGTGGGTACAAATGAGCACTTTTAAAGCAGTTATTTTAGCAAGATAGCAATATCTAAGTTATATAATTTTATATAATTTTAGCCTGTATGAGATTAGCTACACATTTAACATACTGACACATATTGACATCAATGTTTAATATATATTAATGTAACAATATATTAATTTTATTTCTACAATTAATATAACAATATATATTAATTTTAAAGACTAATTTCTATTGTGCGTTTCATTTTGAGGGCAGCTAAGTTTACCAATAATTTAAAACTTTTCGAGTAAAATATTGTAGTTACTTTCATTAAATAAAGAGTATTTGTTCATACTTGACCGTCACAGCGACCGAATTTGTATATCACTAATATCACTACATGTGTGTGAGGAAAGTTTACCAGTCATTTAACTTTGTCATAACATAACTTCTCTTAATGTCCTCTGCACGAGAGGCGTCCCTAAGTTTAGGTTTATACTACTGTTTGATATAATTTTCTTATATTTTTTTTATCAACTTAAAAGGCATATATCACAAAATCATTTCACGGATTTTCGTAATCAAACATATGTAATTGATGAAACCTGATTTTAAATACTCAAGATAACTGTTAAAAGAGGAATATCCTAGATTTAACCTAATCCACAGACCCGGATATATTTTAGTAGATCTGTCATTCAGAAGCAGGCATTTCTAAAAGCAACCAAAGCTGATACCAATTATTTGATGCATGTCACGTTTGTGGGGCATTGTCCTAATACTTTTGACGTCTAACCAGGTTTTTAATTAATTTGTTAATCAATATTTTTTGGGCACTACATCAATAGACCATGCACAGCGCTAATCCATTGACGCGAAGGATTCTGCTAATTGAGAAGTATGATGCAGTCAAATGACAGAATTACTTTTATAGGAATGCAAGGACGGGGTTAAAGAAGAACCAAGTATCTTTATAACAGGTATTTATTTCGTCAGAACTAATCAAAGCTAGAAGAAATCATCTATCGTCCAGACCAGTGGAGAACTAAGATATAGCCAGTTTGACCATTGGAATGCTTAGGGGAAAAAGTAACTATCAGAGGGAAGCGCGATAGAGGTAAGATATTTTCTGGATTAACGTTAGGTAACAACGAACTCCGTGTGAGGGTGCAGCATTATATATATAATAGCCGTTGTCTCTGTATAACACTTCCGGGCTGTACTCATCTTTCAATTAAAGCCCTCAGTAAACAAACAGCCGGCTTAATTTCAATTTCAGATGTGGATCAGAATTTTTTCTTACCTAAAAACTAATATCTTCTCCATCAAATCACGTTTGTTCAGCCTATTTTTCTATAAAACATTCAGAACTAAAAAATATTGGATGCTTTTAGCTGTATATTTAACAGTTTTTAAAAATCTGTTTACTTTTGCGATGAATTCTGAAAGTAAACAAACTTGAATGTGAATGAATCAAGTAGCTCAAGTATTCATATCGCGTAGTGAGCTGTAAAAAACTGGATGGCAGTCTACTACTACAATCGCATGAAAAACTAAATAAATAAAAAATAATGAAAGGGTTTGCTTTTACAAGGTGTGGATTAAGTGCAATATTGTTAGATAATTCGGGATATTTTTTAACTTTCATATACTTTTTCCATTATGACGTCATTATTAATATTATGACGTCAAAATGACGGGTTACCTTCTAGTAACTAATATGTTAGCTAATATTTCATTGATTCAACCCTTTACTAGTAAGGTTTGAAGGTAATAAATCATTTGTTGTACGGTCAAGTACAGAGACAATAAATACCTTGCTAGTGTATTTTTAGCTAATTTTCTTACAACAGAAAGTATGGCAACCTACCAAGTTGAAAGTTTAGATTTCTTTAAAACGTTAGACGTAAAGCTGCGATTGTTTGGAAAGAAAATTTCCTTTTATTTACACGAGTATACCACCTGTAATTATATAAAAATAAATGTACAAAAATATTCAGAATAACCTGTCAATATTCATTTTTTTCTCTTCGGGACATTTTGATGTTCCTATTCCTTTTATATACAAATGAATTTTTTTGGTATCATTAATACGTTCTGTTTTTATTAAGTACCTCAGATTTATACGACTTTTGAAATAACAATTTATGAGCAAAAGTCTCTCAACCACTTTCAGTTTTGATGAACATGCCCGTGAAATTTTGATGACATAGGATTCAAAGTAATTCACATAGGTAATTGTTACATAAGGTCAATGATTCCTCAAATGTGAGGGTTAGCTAATCTTATGTGGGTGTGAACTATCTCACCCGCATATAACACGTGGAATATTATACAAACACTAGAAGAAGGCTCATATTTATTGAGGTTATGTCATCTTGGAAGACTGATTTGATTAAAAAAATGAAACAAAAAAAAATACACTCAACACATACGGGAGTTAAATTATATTCCAGGATTAAAATAGAAATTATTTCGAATTCAAAATTATATTCAAGGATAAAAACACTTTTATTCGTGATTTTGATAGGGAAAATGCCGAATGAAGAATTGCCACAGAGGTGACAATAAACTATTGATAAATAATATCGATACACACAATCGATAATACACATTAAAACTCATATACATACTCGTAGATATCTAAAGGGAGATAGATATCTCTCGGAGTTTCTTTTACTTATCTTACATGATCAGCTTAAAGCTTGAAATATGTGTATGGAGAGTGAAACTTTGAAAGAAGCTTTTATTTACGTTTTGAGACTTTAGGTCTGATGCATTAGCAAACGATCATCATCTTATGACTATAAAATATGGATGACTTTTTAAAATGTTTACATTGCCATTGATATAATATCTCAGTACAAAGTTCTTTGGGCTTTGAATTTATTGTTTTGATGCAGTCGAAATCAGAACATTGAATTTTTATTTTCACGATTTTTAGATTATTATCTCGCTTACTCTATAACTATTTAGAAAACATTTCTGCAAATTAACAATTTTAATGCTTTATTCGTATTATTTGAAATTTAAGAATCCGCTTTTATTATTCCTCATGGCTCTACAAAGTAACTCTTCTGTATTTATCGCAGAATGCTTTACGACAGCAATATCGGTTGATTTGTCATCTTTGAAATACTTGAAAAATTTTCCTTCCTTTGTCCTTGGCACAGAGCCACGTTACCGCTGCTTACCAACATTTAGCGCCATCATCCTCAAAAAACTTTTTTCTTTGTTGCCCCTTATTCAGTCAGCAGATGACAGTAATAAAATCTGGAAAGACCTCGCCATATTTCGTCTAAAATAGACGATGAATAACATTGTGAAATATAATTTATTATACATATAAACCGATATTCCAAACGAAACCTGTTTTATTTTATGTCTAATCACACCACAGATACCGAATTCATACAAATAATACTCAATTGATACTTTAAACTGGACAATGTTATGCCATGAGGAAAAAGTTTGAAATAGCTGGTAGGGTAAATCACAAGTGTAGCTATTATTATTCTAGACTAAATAGTAATTTTCTTTTTATTAACTGGGGAACCAACGACCAGCAATTTGAATTTTTAATTGAATGCTATATAAAAACTCAAGTTTCTCAGTTTCGGTGTAGTCCTTGTAGCATAAAACTATCAAAATATAATCAGACCAACTCAATGTGTTAGAATTCATTGATAATTTGTTGATACGGCCTGGAGAATATTGAACAAACTCTTCAACGAATGTGACTCTTCATTAGATCGGAACAGTACGAACTTTGTGCCAGCTTTTTAATATTAAAATATTATAATTATTATTACTGTTAATTACAACACTTGCCACTCGATTAAAAATATAGCATACGATTTATATATTGGTGAGTGCATTTGAAATGAGCGAAAGGACGACACTAATATGGTTAATAGTCTCTCAGTGGCGAGAACCTGCAGAGAGTTCCGATTCGTCTAAAATAGGCACATTTATGAGAAGTAAAGGCTAGTTAAGGATAAAGAGGCATTGATACCTTTCACAGAGAACGGTTAAAACTGGTGTGACTACACAGATCTCCCAGCACGAAATTAAAATCAACGAGAAAGGAGCACTGTGTCGTATGTATGGTGCAAGGTAAAAATGAGAACAAAACATGCATCTAATAGTAGGGACTTTCGGTAAAGATAAGGTGGAGGAGCGCTTTATACTCAACTGCTCGAGCAACGCAGTCACGTCGATATGGCTCGAGAAGTCCAGTGGCTCCCCAAGCATCACAAAGTCCAGCAGAGAAATAGCCGCTTGATCACGAAGTTTACGCAAGAGATTAAGGGCCCACCCCCACCCTATTGTCCCGTATCTTGCCGGGGCCAGGGCCCCCCCCCCCGCCCGCATTGTCTCTGTTTGTTCAGGTGGCTGATTAGGCGGGGGTTTGCTCTTTTTCTCCCATCCTAGTGTTCTTGAAGTGTTCTCTTCCCGCGCTGGAACAGCGTGTTCCGTGTTAAGAACGGTTTTGTCTTCATCCTTCTCCATTTCATCGGAATGGAAGGGAATGTAGATTGTTTCGGGCGAAAAATCGTAGGTGCAAAGAGGCTTTAATATGGAGGGGGAAGTTGAGAGGGGGAATATATATGAGTACTAGCTGAAAACCCGCACTTCGCTACGGAATACATTCAAATTAAATACAACGGAGCAATTTATGTGTTGTTGTAAAAAAAAAAAATAATAATAATCGTAAGGGATATTTTTATAGACAAAACAATGTAAAAGAAAATATTCAAATTAAATCTAATAGAACATACTAAAGAATATAGTAGAGTTAATATAGTACAGTTTGAGGGACATATCTTTTACTGTATTTTAATTTTTTTTTGGATAATGTCCAATTGTCTGCCGCATTAGCAAGAGAAAAAAAATTTTTTTTTGTCTATTTCATTGTTATGCTCGTGACAATAAATTAATTTAAAGTACCAGAAAATGAAATCACGTGATCAGCATTTAACAAATTAAATTCTAAAAATTAATCTTTAAAAATTCCCAAAAAACCAAAAAATAAAGGTAAAGCTTCGAAAAAGATTTCATTTTAAAGGAATTTTTAAGATCTTTCTCGTGATATAAATTTTATAACCCCCAAATTATTATTTAAAATGCAAACTTTAAAAAGGTTACTAAAACAGCTTAAAAATTTAATTTAAAAAAATCTAAGAAGAATTTTTCAAAAATCTTTCTTAGTGCACCCCTACACTATAAGAAGAATTGTCATGAAAAATTTCAGTCCTTTAGGTCCAGCGGTTTGATCTGTACGTTATATGTCAGTCAGTCAGTTAGGGAACTGTTATATATATATATATATATATATATATATATATATATATATATATATATATATATATATATATATATATATATATATATATATATACACTCAAGAGCCAAAACATTATGACCACCTGTCAATAACGAGTTAGCCCACCTTTCGCGCGCAACACAGCTTCAACCCGCCTTGGCATGGATGCCACAAGTCCTTGGTAGATGGCCGGAGACAAATTGTACCAGATGTTTAAGCAACGGTCACGCAAATCCAAGATATTGCGAATTGGTGGTCTTTGAACTCTGAGCTGCCGTCCCATGACATCCCAAATGTGTTTTATCGGATTGAGATCCGGTGAGTTAGGCGGCCAGAACATTAACTGGAATTCAGCATCATGTTCCTGGAACCACTCCAACACAATTTTAGCCTTGTGACACAGGGCGTTGTCCTGTTGGAACATTCCATTTCCAGCTGGAAAACCAGAGGCCATGTAAGGGTGCAACTGGTCCGCAATGATGTTCAGATACCCTGCAGCATTCATGGTCTGCTCTACCACAACCACGGGTCTCAGAGACGCCCAAGAGAACGTCCCCAAAAGCATAATACCGCCACCACCGGCCTGTGTATGACCTACTGTACATTGAGGGAGGAACAGTTCGCCTGGAAGACGGCGTATCCTGACACGGCCATAAGCGTGATGAATGACAAACCGTGATTCATCTGACCAGGCAACTCTCTCCCACTGATACATGGACCAGTCGCGATGTTCCCGGGCTCAGCGCAGGCGCAGTTGGCATGACGCTTGGTCAGCAAAGGCACACGAGTGGGACGTTTGCTGCGTAGCCCCATATCCAACAGTGTCCGCTGAACAGTGTGCTGCGATACTATTCTACTTGGCCCTGCATTGTATTGGGCTGTCAGCTGAGCCACTGTCTGGCTCCGGTTTTGCTTCACCATGCGAGACAGTCTCCGACGACCTTTTTCTTCGATAGCGTGTGGACGTCCAACACCATGTCGTCTACTGATGGTTTCACCGTCATTCATCCACTTTGCATAAGTACTAACAACTGTAGGTCGCGAACAACCCACGAGTCGTGCAGTTTCGGAAATACTTGTTCCGAGCCTTCGAGCCATTAGAATCTGCCCTCTATCAAAGTCACATAGATCCGCAGCCTTTCCCATCACACACAGAAGTAAGTGAAAGAATGATTCTTCAGACTCTCCAGCATCAGTTAAATACCACTTCCACCTGATCACGTGCCTTCCACGCCATCCAGGCGAATTCATTGCAAAATGTAGGGGTGGTCATAATGTTTTGGCTCTTGAGTGTATATATATATATATATATATATATATATATATATATATATATATATATATATATATATATATATATATATATATATATATATAGATTTAGATTAGCTGCTCCATGCGGATGGCTTCCTTTCAAGCTATGCAAAGTATACAATGGGAAAGCAAAGAAAATATTTTAAAGTGATTCAAATAAACCCGGAGGATTTTGAAAAAGATAGCAACAAGTAAATCGCAATGATGAGACGATCAGCCCATTTACAAGAGATCCCGAATGCATTAAAATTTAAAGTGAGTTGCTGGGCGTCGAATACTTTTCATACGGAAAACTTTGAAGTTGAAAAAAAAAGAATGAAAAAAATTACCACAATTAATTAATTAGTTAAAAAAATATAATCTAGACAATAATGTCAGGCGAAATGTTTGAACTTATTGCCATACTTATAGGCATTTGAAGATTATTGCCATATATTTATTGCACAACGAAAACAAAACTGAATAATTTATGAAAGAAACTACTGTATCAAATTATAAATAACTACCATTTTAAGTTTATAACATCACAGTTTGAAATATCGCCAGCTCATTTTATACAGAGTACTATGCTTTCTATCGCCTCCCTCACATGGTGGGTATAAACTGTAAGCACAGCTACCGATCTACGTTTTGTATCCATTCGCGAAGATAGTGATTTTCTTTTTATTTAATGATGAATAATAAAAAAAAAACTATGAGGTTAAATGCTTATGAAATAGTTCATAATGTCAGTTGGGAAAAATAATAATAATGATAACAAAAATAAAAATTTTATAGGCGTTTCAATATTTTCACGATATTGATCACGATAGAAACATGATTTGAAGGACGTACGGGAATATGTGCTTTATACAAAACATGAAACGGATACGGTTCTAAAATGACTTTGTATTTAATTTCTACTTGTTTAATACACGAGATTTATCATTATCAATATCATATTCCATACTAAATGAACACATTTTTTTTTTAACAACTACGAAATTCAGCGCAGAAGTTCAGCCACTAATTTGTAAAGCCAAATTTTACTAAAGGAAATTGAAAGTTATAATATTACTTAAAACCGGACATTTTACTCTCAGTTCAATGTTTCATTATTTAACTGCCAAATTTAGAAGCATCATAATGGGAATGGGGTTTTAACATTCCGACTAGTAGAGGCGCAAGCACGATTGTTTTAAACAAGTGCACTAGGCTTTCTTACGTTGCGGGCATAAATATAATACAAATAGACGTAGATTTTAACAAAATCCAAACGTACATCTAATTTTTACCTACATTTGATATAATTTGTACATTGGTTTAATACGTCTGCGGAATACAAAATACACAAAATGTTACCAGTATGCATAATGAAATATTGCACATACAACAAGAGATCGACAATGAATAACACACAGAAAGCTATTAACATATGGACGGTCTACCGCCATAATAAAGGGGGGGGTCTCGTCTTGAAAAACTATTTTAATATAAAAGTCAGTATTCTGTGCATACGCAGAAATTTAAAAGCAACCTGAGGAAACATAGCCTCCGATGACATACGACCGATTGAAAGAATGAAAAAAAGAAAGAAAGAAAAGCAGTCATTACTGTTTTAACTTACGTGAACTGTTACGAAATGGAATGGAGCAAGAAAGAACAAAATAAAAAATAAATATCGTATGGCGAAATATGTATTAAAAAAATGGAAAGATCCACAAAAGAGCAGGAGAAATCGAAATCGATTTTTTTCCAATCTGCTTTAAGTGATATAAAATCACCATTATATAAAGCAATCGGGGGTGGCTCACTGCGCACACTCAACATACATTCTCTTCTGGACTTCTAATATTCATTGTGGTCGAAATTTCTACTTCTTTTTGTGTACCCGCCAAATCTTTTCCTCTGCGAGAAACTTGAGTTAAGAGAGCTGGAGAACTCCGGCGACCATCAAATCGTCTTTAATGGAAAGTTCAGGTTCGATAAGAAGATGCGTCCCTCGCCCCCCTCTCCCTCTCGAGTTCTTATTCGAACAAAATCGCATTCAAGCACCCCCTGTCCCTCCTTCAACCTTAAATCCGAATGACTAACATCGGAAAACTACTTGGTTAGCGGGTAACGCTCCGATGGTTTTGTTACGGGAAAAAGTCTTTTACTCTGCGTGTCTGTGTGTGAGGGGGGATTAGAAGAGAGAACGCATTTGCCGTCTTATTTTCCCTCGGAGCGGGATATCGACTTGGATATATCTAAAATAAAGAGAGGCGATTCAGAAATATTCCATTCCATTCACTCGTTAATATTTCGCCTTTTTTTATTTTCCCTTCTGCACCCATTATGCAATAGAATGGCTTCAAATATGATTGCGCCGCCCGTCAAAGCGCTCGTCTGGATTGTTCGAGTCAGGGAGCGTTTAAATGGACAAAGAAAGATAGCGATGGATTAGCATTAGGATTTTAAAAGAATAAATAGGAACTTTTCTATCACATTTAGATAGTTTTTTTTCGAAATTTTCCTCATCAAATTATCACGTCACATACTTTAATATGATAGTATATATATATATATATATATATACGAGGGCCATTCTAAAAGTAAATAACGTTTGTTTCTCTAGACATTTTTATTCAAGATAATGAGAGAAAACTTATTTTAAAACATATTTTGATATTTTACCTATTTTTCTACGCAGACGCCGTTCAAATTGAAACATTTGTCAAAGCGCTGTAACAGCTTTCTTATGCCTTCTGCATATTCACTTGCCGCCAAGTTTTGAACCAGTCACTAACTTCCTCTTTCAGTTCGTCATCATTTCCATAGTGGTTTCTGCCCAAAAAACCTTTTAATTTGGGAAAAAGAAATTAATCACTGGGGGTGGGGTGGGGGTGGGGGGGGGAATAATCACAGAAATTTCAGGGAAAAACAAGCTCAGTCCACCAATAGTGAAACGTCTATGTTGTTGAATTTTTTCCTCGATATATATATATATATATATATGTGTGTGTGTGTGTGTGTGTGTGTGTGTGTGTGTGTGTGTGTGTGTGTGTGTGTGTGTGTGTGTGTGTGTGTGTGTAAGTAAGTAAGTAATATACCCATTACACCACGTCCTTAAATTATAACCTGAAAGGGAAAACTAGCTCATATTTACATGGCTGGAGCTAGACTCAGCCTGAAAGGAATAAAATTAAATTTGGAAGCAGTCGGACCGAATCGTTTATTAGAGCGACAAAAGTACATCCGTACGTTTCAGAAGAACGGCTCGGAATAATATCACCTTTCAACATTAAACGCGTGGGTGAGGTACATGTGATTCTTATTTGTAGGGTCAGCAGATTTTGGGGCTCGCGATGCTAACCCACTCTTGACTCCAGATGTATACACGTGTAGACATGCAAAAGCATGCGATTCATGGGAAGTTCTAGGGCTAAGGGTTTTAAAGCGATGAATTAATATTACTGGGGGATTGGATTTAGGAAAGGGAATTTAAATGCTAGAATGGAGGGTATAATATTTAAGATATTACACACACACACACACACACACACACACACATATATATATATATATATATATATATATATATAATAAAAATTCAGCCTCAGTGGGCACTAATATTACTTATTCTTTCCATATAATTATTCCAATCGTCGGAATAACTAGTAGCCTCTCTTCAGTATTGTCTCTAAGTAATGTTCATTAATTCATTTTGTACTGATAAAGAGAAAATACATTTCTGAAAGCATCGACATTTTTTTCTCTACAAATCGTCATCTGATGCAAAGAAGAAGTGTGTTTCTCCTTGCTTAGTCTCTCAGATGTCGATCTGACGCATCAGGCATTTTGTTGCCTATTGAGCGCCAGAGTAGTCGTCATTTTGATATGATGCTCATAGATGTATTGCTTTTTCATCTTGTCTCTTTTTTAATTTCCTGCTTTCAAGGAAACTTAAATAATAATCATCCAGTTTTTAAGGCTCACTGGAGAGGGAAAATTTAAATTATACGGGCTTTTCAAATACTCCAGTGCGAAACGCTCCTCCAGTATATATCATTACGAATGAAAAAAAATTTACTTTAAAGATCATTAACTCAAAATTATGCATTAACATGTATATATGCGACGCGTTAGCTTAGAGAAAAAGATAATCGATTTCGTGTGGTAGCCGAATAGGAAAGTTTTAACATCGTTGATTTGTAAATTGGCGGTGAAAAAGCATCAAAAGTGAAGCATGTCGAGAGTTTGGCGACAATGGGAAGCAAAATGGAGGCTCATGACTCAGATTAGATATTTAGGAGCGCTCTTCGGACGTTCACTATTTGTATAGTAATGTAATATATGCTTTGAATTTGAGTTTTGTGCTACATCGGATATCGATACGCGGTCGGTACTGGTTAGACATAATTATACGATCAACTTCATTTATTGCATTTTTAAATATACTATATATATATATATATATATATATATATATTCACAAGAGGATGAGGCATTTAATATAGTAATTACATTAATTTAAAAAAGGATGGAAATAAATTCAACTTAATTTAAAATTTACTGGATGATTGTGAAACAAATAATCATTCAATCTCAAAAACTAACCAAATTCGATCTGGCGCTGTTTAATTAGTACTTTAAAATAAACTACATTTAGCTTTTAAAAAATGAAATTTGAAAAGATGGAAATTATTTTTAAAAAAAAAACCTAATTAATAACGATTATTTTAAAATTTTTACAGCTTTTTTTTTATCTTATGTTTACCAGAGTCGATTGCCCTGTCTTAAAGAAAGGTTTTGGAGAAAAATATATCAAAGTTGACTTTTATGATGATTTGAATTGCATTTAGTTCAGTCTAAATGGATTTCAGGAAAAACAACTCCATATAGAGGAGTTGCCGATAAACAACAGACAGACAATTCTTTGATATATTTTTCAAACTTTTTGGACTGCCGAATGCACAGATCTTATTACTGCTCTCTCTCTTTCTCTAAACACAAACTTAAATTCAATATTTTCTACAAAAAGCAAAATTTTCTTAACAGCTGCACAGTAACTTTTTATTTGAATTCATTCTTGTTGAGCACGAAGCTTATTGTTCTTCAAATTAATTTTAATATAATCTATTGTATTTATGGTCTTGCTGCTTGGGAGCGAACTAATCACTATATTCAAATTATGATTTAAAACAGCTTATTTTTCAATATGATCTCATAGTAGTCGTTCATTTTATTAACCTTCTCAATAAATTGCCCTTTAACGATATAAATTTGTGCCGTAATAGGTCGTAGGTATAGCGATTCTCGAAACGATTCGCAAAAATAGAATAGCCGAACGTAGCACGGGCTATTGGCGAACGATTGCATATCCTAGTTCATTCGAAAGCAATTGTTAAAGTAATACGCCTAAATCCCCCAGAATAAATACGACACTTCTAGTAGACAAAGAAGCTGTCAAGTGATCATATAAACTTCAATATTTAAGTGACCAAATAAACTTCTTATTCAAGAATAGGTGTTACTGAGAGCTTAAGCAACGGATAATGAGAGAGTTTAAATTTTAAGGAGAATTTTTTTCTGACTCAGCATAAGACTACAGTGTGTTGGACCACAAGCATTTATTTACCGGACTAGAAACAGTTTGGTAGGATGAAAGACATAAAATATTTAGTGTTAGTAAATTAATCACTAATTAATTAATATTTAGTGTTAGTAAATTAATTGTAACAGCAACTAATTTTTTTCCAGTTACGCATACTCATATCAATAGGAAAGAGACGGAAATCGGGAAAATAAAAAATTCGAAACAATCGAAGTTCGGGGTGCCCCGTCTCATAAACATGCGAACACAACCACGATGCGTGCTTGCGAGCGAAGGTGGAGCGTGCCGAATTCTGCTTTTCCCACGCTTGCAACCCCTGGCCTACTGTCGCGCCCCTCCAGGGTATTGTTAGGATTCTTCGGCCAGAATTACGGTCCAATTAGCCGCTAAGTGCTGCTTTCCCATTAAAAGATCGCCACCCTCCTCTCCTTGGCACATCAGGAGTGACCGCTGAGCCCCAGAGAGACGCGAGATCCATTTCTGAGGTTCAATTAATTCGTCGGACACAGGCCAGTGTTTCGGTCGCAGATTGCTCCTTTCTCTGTTTTTTAGCGCCTTGAAACGGCGGTCGGAATTCTTTGCTCAGAACGTCTCAAAGGAGGAAAAATATTCATGTGCACCGAATTCCACAGTCTTTGCGTCATTCATAGAGGAAGATTCAGCTGTATACCTCTGTTACACTGAACAGTTTTCAATATATACCAGCAAAGCTCGAATTAAGCGAGTGCTGTCAATCAATGAACAGCTATTTCATTATGTCGCAAAATTAACTGGCTGGGCTATCCTCATCGATAGCCCCGATCTTTGTAAATTAAACAAAAAAATTTGAATTTTTTGAAAGAATTAAAAAGACTTAACGAGAGAAAAGAAAAATTGTTACCTTAAAGGATATAATATTCTTTTAAATAACAATTTTTCTTACCGATCTTATATCAATATACCAGGCTCAATTATTTGAGTCAAAAACTGAAACTATATGAATTACTCTTAACACGTTATTACTGTGCGGTTTTCTTTGCAATTTAAAAAAAATCCTAGAAATGCCACAGTAATGGTAATGTCTGTCCATAGTAATAGCTTTGTGATGTCAATCAAAAACCTGGTGATTTTTTTGCATCACTTTCTTGGGTAAATGTCATTACTAGCGATATTTGAGTCGGGTCGGGTGATAATAGTAATTTGCTTTCTTAGCTTTTGTCTCTCAGTTATAATTAGCTACCACTGATTCCATTAGATTATTTTTATTTTAATCTGACAGTACCCAGACTTTATTCATTATCCACATTCAATTCATTATTTAATAATTGATTTTTGCTATTTATCTATACAAGCATATACCTTCTTAAAATAATTTTTAAAAAAATTGCAGCAATTTTATGTTCTCTAAAACTTTTTATCTTAAGATATAAGATGAATGTCTATATTTTTTTTAATACAACAGATGCGTTATCCTCTCTGCTAATGTCCTCAAAAGTTTTCTGTAGTAATTTCTAAAATAGTAGTTTGATTATTAATTTTCAGAAAATTAATAATTATTCATTTCAAAAAATTAATGATTTGAAAGAAAAAAAATTTGTTAACATAAAATTAGATTTAGAGGTTTAACGGGATACGAACCTGGTGAAAAGGGTTAATGACGAATAACAGAGCAGAGCATTAATGCATCAAATTCCCTTTTTTTTCAATCAAATTTTCAGATCTTGAGATGTGGGTATGACCTCATCCCCTCTCCCCTCGTCACTGCTTTACTGAATACCTTTTGGAGCATCATAGAACACAGAAAAGATTACAGCAGATTACAGAAATAATATGGTATGAAAAACGCACATAGATTCTATCGCAACCAAAAGTACTGGAAATTTTGCACAAAAACTGGGTGACAGACCATTGAAAAACAGTGAACGGTCCACGGGACCAAGATAAAAAAAAAACAAAATAAAACCCAAAACTAATAGCTCCGATTGGGGCATTACATTCAGACTGTATACTGCGTTTATTCTACGAGATATTGCACGTTCTACAATATTCTATTGACTTCCATAAAGTCTGAAATATAATGAATTTCTTACAGTCTTAACCACCTGAAGAATGATAAAATGAAACATAAGTCTTAAACAAAATTTAAAACTTTTCACGAACGTTTAATATCCTTAGATAACCTTAAGAAAGGGTCACTAAAAAACAAAAAACCAGAGAGTAATTCGATTGGCTCCGAAATGGAACCAAGCACCTAAAAGCGATGAGAGGATTATAAACATCTCCTCGAAGTCAAGTACAAAACATATGTTCATCCCGAAAACGCTTTGTGTCCTCGTTGGCGTCATACTTCCACAATTACGGCTCCATACAAGCATCGGAAGGAGAACCGTCCGATGTCCACATTACCGGACAAACAGCTGACGGCAGGCGACAATGACGACAATGCAATTACTTGATTGGATTCCTTCAAACTTACATCACTCTAAAAGTACCTGAAGTACATTTGAACGGAAGGGAGGGAGTGGAGATGTAGGCTCTTCTTATTCTTCATCTTCTCTTCTTTTGTGAGCTATCTTCCAGGCCCCCTTTTGGCTCTTCCACCGTAATGCCTCGTGACAGCGACTGATTGCTGTAAAAGGCTACAGACTCGCAGCTAAAGAGAAGTGAGAAGAAATGACATGTGCCGGCAAAGTGACATTTTTCGATGGACGTACATCTCTAAGTTCACCTAAACATTTTTTCCGGATCGGGTTGGTATAATTATGCCTCTAAAGTGTTTAAGGAGCGGTTCCTTGTTGTTCCACTCTTAAACATGTAAAACATCTCGCATTCAATTCTTGGGATGACAAAAATTTATCGCAAATGACTGATATAAGTTTAATATATGACCAAAATTAATTTTAGGTTTGGTTTTGGTTTGGAGCGCTACGGTCAACTTTTGCTACACGAGGGCTAACTAGACCGGGACCTACAGTTTAAAGCCGATTCCAAACGGCTACAAACATCCATGCCAACAATAGAACTCGAACCCACAGGATCTGTACCGAATGCCAGCGCCCTAGCCATTCGGCAATCACCTGGAGAAAAAAAAAATTAATTTTAGAGGTCTCTTAGGTAAAATTAGCCCTACAGTAAATATAATTGTTATATAAGAACATTGTACATATAAATTACGGATAAACGATATTTTTCACGTACAATCTAACGATAGCTGGGCACATATTTTAACTTTACTTTTTGATATCCGATTATGACTGCCCCTCGCCCATTATGGTTCAGCTCTCACTACCCAATAGAAGAACAAACTGACTTAAATACTAAATGAACTGCAATTCATTAATTGCGTAGTCACTTTATTGCCTGATTGCTATAGTTGTCCAGTTTGAAAATAAAAATACATTCTACATTGCTTACGGGTACACAAAACAGACATGCTATAACCCACTGACTTCAAAATCGCTTCCTAACTCTCATTGGGTGGTGTTTCCCATTACTCGCTGCATGCAACGTCATGCATATGTACGATATTGTGACTGATAGAAGCTCTAGAGAGGACATAATATTTGTCTCCGTAAATCATAATATTTGTTTAAAATTATAATATTCCAAACTAATACACAACAACTCGTCCGACACTTTTAGAGAAATTTTAAGTGACACGGGAGCAGCAAATATATCATTTTCGACAGTTTAAGATCTAAACGCCCGTTTGAAAAAGATTTTACGCGTGTTTCACAGTAAAGGAATGTAGAACTGCGATCTAAAGATTCCAAACTTCAACTTGAAGGTTCACATTTGGAACATAATCTTGACTAGAATTCTATCCCCTAAATTATTAGTTCAAATTAGTTTCAGTATAAAAAATACATGTAAAATAGATTTACTGAACCTGGAGGGTATTACGGAAGTTACGGCATGTTCCCATCATTCAATAACGCGTATTATCAAACATAACCGTGCGTGGATAAGCGAAAGATATGAAACTCAACGAAAGCAAATCTTGCAATTTTTTTTTTTAAATTCAGTCTAGGTAATTATATTTGATCGGTTTTATTCAACTTTTAAATTATAGTGTCAATGTTTCTTGACCTAACAAAAGCAATGAATACAAAAAAGAAAATCTAATAACAAAATTAAATACTACAAGCTTCAACGTCTGTTCTGTTGAAAACTACAAACAGAAAGCGAGAAGAAAATAAAAATTCTTGAAAATATGACATGATTCACCTTGTGGGTCATCCAGCAACATTCAGTCTCAAGAGAACAGAGACTGTTATCCACACTCCACCTCCGCGAATGGACTAAGTGGAGAGTGGACAAAAGGTCAACAGCAATCCATCAAATGCGGCATCATCGGTCGACAACAGCCTCATATTCGAACATTTCGGACTGCGGAAGAGGCAAATATATAAAAACAGTAGCATTTCTTACGGTGTAATTGCGTGAAAACGCAATACACACAGCCCGAGTCCTGTGTTAGTCAATAGACATTATTTTATAAATAATAATTTTGAAGCCTCGTTGTCGATGAGTGAGGTACACCTTGTGGCAACTATGTAATTTATTTTATTTATTTCCTTTTATATTTTGTATATAAGAAACAGGCATCTTCTAGAAAGTCTTGATCCAACAGCAAAGTATGGCGTCGAGACCGCCCACCTGTTGAAGGAAGAGGATATCTGATCTTTTCAACAAGGTAGCATACAGATGACGAATGATAAGGCGTTATTTTTAAACTCCACGTGAAGTAAGAATTCTAATAACACGAAGAACGGCATCATAGACTTGACCTAATGCTCCTCAGAAATTCTCCCACAGATATCATCCTACTAGAGTTGGTCTCTCTTACAAACAAACATTATAATGTCTAGATCTTCACTACATCATCTCATTCTTCCAGGAATCGAACCAGTGGTATCTTCCGCTTAGCTTATCGTGATCCTTTTCAATTCATCGGATAATATCTAATACTTATTATTGATTTTGTGATCTCAAATATATATACTATGTTCGCTCTTATCACGATAAGCAATACACTGTAGAATGATATATGCAGAACATCTTTACGGCGGATATTAAGATGAATATTAAGATGAAGTTTAGTATATTGAAGATTATATCTCGCAGTGTTACAATAAAAAAAAATTACATTGAACTGAATCAGTTTTTGTTACTTAAAACGCGAATTGCTGGTTCCATTTATATTCATTATGTTAGTTCGTTTTGTTGTTTATACCAGTCTACATACATATTGCGTCGTACTAGTAAGAACACAATAAATGAAATTATTAAATATAGGTTCTGGCTGAAGGAGATATATAAAATACACTAACAGCTTAGATAAAAGCAATCACATCAATGACAATAGCACGGTGCTAAATTCCTTGTGAATCGGAATCCACTGTCCCAGTAAGATCTAGTCTTCTAACACGTGAAGACACTCTGTATTTTTACATTTAGCACTATTTGCCGGCAGGGTGGCGCAGCAGTGCTCGCTGAGTGCCTTCCCCGTCAGGTTGTGGGTTCGATTCCCGCTTGTCCGAGGACAGGGCTGAGATTTGGGAGTTACGTTGGATTATCTGTATGGTGCTTCTATTATAAAGAAGCCAACAAATTCACGGTGTGGATGTCGTATTAGACAAAGTTCATGTCGCATGGGAAACAAAATTTAGTACAATGGCATCTTATACTTTTCCCACGATTTAAAAAAAATAGCATCTTGAAAAAATATCCAATGCATACCAAACAATACTTAATTTCTGATCGTCTGAGTCGCCACTCATAACACACCCATTTAATTGACCGAATGTCTGTTTCTCCGCTTCGGCAATCTTGTTGCTAGGAAACACACATCCAGTGAACACGAAACAATATTCTTCACTGAAGATTATATTTTGATAATAAATAAACAGACATACTTAATCGGGGCATTTAGCTAATTCAATGAATACATTGCCCTAGGAGGAGTAAGAGTGTCTTCAGAAGGTTGCGAGAAAAGAAGAGATGGGTGATACATTAATGAGGCTTAAAATTTCCCACATTCAGGGGTTTACTGTGCGATAAGTGATGTCACTCATGGTGGAAAAAAAAAACAAACATGTGTCCATTAAAAACATAGACAGTAGGAGATATAAAATCGTCATTTGGTATCATCGGCAGGTAAGCTAATTGTGATCCCTATTTACATATTTGAACATTGTTATATGCGAAAAGAATTGAAAAAAAGCATGTAGTGGCAAATTTTGTTACTGCCAAACTAGAAAAAAAAATGTTTGGATACAAAAGAGCATATATATATATATATATATATATATATATATATATATATATATATATATATATATATATATATATATATATATACCTATATATATATATATTTATATATATATATATATATATATATAACCTAATCTTTAACATAATACAGGCCATCCCTTCAAAATAGAAATAAGTTAAAACAATGGTACAATAAAGGCCAGTAAAAATAATCTACGTTTTCATCCTCTTGCTGCATACATATCAGAATTTCATATAATTTTACTCGTACTTTCATTGACATGTTCACATTTCATACACATGAACCGAATTTCATATACATCTTCTCATTTATGCATTCATGAAAGAATGATCTCAACTAACGTTTCTTATGCAACCAAAGGATAATAAGCCGACGTTCTAGAAACGGAAAGTAGCCTTTAAAATGGTTAGACATTTCTATCGGTAAAGGAGGATATGCTTAAATCTACGGAATATCTCTGAGGTAAGGTACTGAATGGAGGGTTTTTTTCATAGTATATTTAAGTCAGTAATAATCTGTTATAGATTCATCTACCAGTAATTTTTTCAGAGAATACGTAAAACGTTGTATCAGGCAGAGTACTGGCACCTAATGATGGTTTGATTAGCCTAATTATCTTTATACATGCAAGGAACTAAAAACATTTTGATAAGAAAAAAAGAAATTTTCAGCGTTATTTTTCATTAACTGCGGCCCATGTTGCATGGGGGCTTGGCTCTGGTTTCGCTACTAGTTGAGCAGATGACGTTGGCTCAAATCCCGGATAACACTGAAACAAAACCGATTAATTTATTTTTCACCACAGTCTAGATAAAAAGAACAAATTCATAACAATTTACAAAAAGGTGAAATCCAAGTCCTGCGACTTTTCTTACATTTTACAGCAAGCACTCGATCACAGCCATCAGACAAATCAAAACAATCAACATGCCTCCGCAAAACGGATCGACTTAGGGTCATCCGGCTATAGTATGGTCCCAAAGCAGCGGAGGCGCTTGCCCCGTCGAAGTGAGAAATGGACAAGGGTCAACAGCCATCCATCAAACAACGACACCGTTCGACAAGGGACAGGCCACAACCCCATCCTTTTTTCCCCCCACTTCGATATCGGTTTTCTCACAATGGATTCCCGATAGAACAGATGACACGCAGATAAAAACGAGGTTCGAACAGCGATTTTTTGTTTTGACATCTCGGCCAATGAATAGAAAACGAGCAATATCCATTTCAGATAAAAATCTGCATTCAAAACAACGCATTAATCCCGATCCCTCACCGGGTTAGATGACAATGAACACAAACAATGTTTCTCGATAGCGTACAGCCAAGACGCACTGATCAGTGGACGCATAAGACATAATAGATGCAAAGTTCAGGAACTTACTGAGAAAAGCATACATCTTCGTAAGGCACACTTTTTTCTGCACATAGCAGAAAAACGTTCTACCAAAAACTGATACAGTTAAAATGCCCGAAAGCATCGTTCTCTTTGTTCATTTTCTTCGCTAGGTATCATCGGATCATTGGTCGAGCTGAAAATGTGAACACGCAAACACTTGGCAGCTTGCTTCGTTAACCGCGACACAATAAAGCTCGGGAATCATTTCAAAAGAATAAACACGCACGGCGTGCAACAGTGATAGTGCTATTTTGTGACCAACTTTACCTACAATGGCACTTTAGAGCTTTCCTCCACACAATACACCGAATATTTTACGCTTAGAGAGAAAATTAATTTCCGATGTATTTCTTCGTATGCCACTGTCTGCCGTAAATGTCGCAGCTATTTTGCTTTTAAGGAAGATAACCTAAGAGTTAATTTAAATTTTAACTAACGATAAGTTAAAATTTCAAAGAAATATAAGAAGCTACACTTTTACCCAACTGTGCAGTGACCGCTGATGAAATTTTACTTTGGGTACATTTTATGCTCTCAACTTTTCCCCGACTATTAGCTTTGTTTTCATACTTTCTTTATTCTTTCCTTCTCTGCAATTTGAGGTCTTTATGCGAGGTGTATATATGCTTACCTTTGCTACTATAAACTTTTCCCTTAAAATAACTGAAAATTTATTGTATTGACAATAAATACAATGTAAGGGAGATCTATCGGAAAATTTGGTTCCAGTATTGAAAAAAAAATTAAAGCTCATACTTAGAGTAAAAAATGTTTATATCTATGTTTAATTTAAATGAAAGAATGATGTCACACCGTTACGAACACTTCGATTACAAAAAGGTAAAAAAATTGTTGACAAGGTAGTTCGTTTTTACATATCATTCGATTTAACTAAATGTTGCTGTTTTCAAGTATCAATTGTAGAATGAGTTTACATTAGTTTTTTTTTAATGAGCTATTTTTGAATCAATAATCAGTTTTTCAGAAGGATAGAACTCTTAATGCTTCATTATTCCTTAGCTCCTTCATCTCTAAACTTAGGCGGCAAAGAAACCTTTTACCGCAAAACTAATTTTGTAGCTGCTTTTTGTATTTTTCATTTAAAAGTGCAAGCACCAGAACATTTATGTATTTGATAGTAACTGAAAATAAAGGTGTTCTAGCCACGTGGTCACGTCCTTTTCACACACTTTGAATTCTCATATACAATTTCGTTAACTGTTGTTCAGTAATGATAGTTTTCGAAAAGTGCCAGCACGCAAAAATATATGTATATAAGCATGTATTGTTCCTTATATATGTTCGTATACTAAAGAGCATCTCGTTCGGATATTTATAACATAGAGAGTACAGTCGCAGTGGAATCCCGTTATAGCCCCGTAGTTGCAGTCGAACCCCGTTATAGCGAAACCGGTATATAACGAACAAAAATTTTGGTACCGCCGTTTTCCTATTGTACGTAATTAATTTAGTATTGTGTCAGTTTAATGTAATCAATTTGAGTCGATTTAATTCATTAATGATCATTTTAAATAGATTTTATTATTTTTTTAATACATCATTATTGAATACACATTGCAACTAATGAGTTATATATTTTGTGAACTCTAGCATTTTTCTCAACGGTTCGGATATAGCGAACAAAACCTTTGGTCCCTTGAAGTTCGTTATAACGGGGTTTGACTGTACTACAGTTCTGCAGTATATTTGAATAAATACCGGGTTTCCCTTATGCAGAGTTAAACAATTCCTCACCTCTCCAACCCCTTTTCTAGATAACGCCTCCCCCCCCCCCAAAAAAAAAAAAGAATAAAATATATTAATCCTATTTCTATATAATCAAGCATAATGGAAACTACCCACACCCATGGATAAAGAACCCCTTTTCTGTGACCAATAATAATTGAATAGTCGGACAGTGCGAATTAAAATAAGTCCGCCTTTTATCCGCGACCGCGACTGGATGTGTCCGGTGATGAACCTGAGCGTATATGAAGAGAGGTCAGCGGTAATCCATCAAGGCATGTCATCGTCGGACAAGGGACAGGCCGCAACCTCCACTTTCATCCTTTCGCGGGAGCGACGGGGTAGGAGGGGTGGGGGGCTGGGGGCTGGTAGTGTGCGAAGAATAGGTGGATGAGACAGATCGGGGAAAATGCAGACGTTTTCCTCCAAGAGCTATCTATTCTCCTTCATTCGTTTCCCGAGATTCATTCGTCCGCTGGAAAAGAAGGGTTTTTAACGTGGCATAAAAGAAAGGGTGATTGTTTCGATTAGACGCGATGTTTCAGTTTAAGACTTGAACGGAAAATTGGCAATTAAAAAGTGCCAGTATAAAAGTGACGGCAGGTAGATATTAAAATGGGATTGGATGTCCTACCAACGTTCAAAGATAAAATTAAAACAGTTCTGCTATCACAAATTTAATCCGTCACTGAATGCCTCCATTTGAGATTCAATCAGTAGTTGGCAATTAAAAACAAACTGTGTACCAAATTGGAAGCATATAGATATTAAAACGCAATTTAAAGTCAAATCCAAATCCGTGAAAGATAAATCATTTCTGCCTACAAACTTTTCTGCTACATTGGTTTTGAGAAGCGAGCTTAAAATTGAAAATTAGATATGAGACAAAAATTAATGCGCATGGAGCATTTTTAAATAGAGTAATTAACAAACTGATTTTAATTAATATCTTAATTAATTACATTTTGATTTTTTTAAATTTAGAATTTCCATCTCTAAACAACATTGTATAAGTATAAAAAATTTCATAGCAATTAGTTAATAAATAAATAAAAACTTTTTCATGGTTCATTGTCACCTTAACTCTTAAATAGCAAGAATACTAAAATTTGAAGCTAATTCTGAGCGCTTATAAGCACCCATATCGACAGAAGTTCTAATATCAGCGCCCAAACTGTTCAGCGTGGTTTCGCTCATTACAGCTGGGACAGAGAAAGGACAAAATGCGAATCGTGAGTCATTCCATATACTGTGGCTTTTTAAGAGTGCGAAGTGATAGACAGGCATATTTTTCGTTTCCTTTAATCTTTTGTTTACATCTGAATGAATTTTAACTACGGAAATCATAACATCTGAGCCTAGCTGTCCCATAGAGACGAAATTTTGTCGTCTACTCAGACAACTTTAATCGCCAGGAATATTAAACGGAAAGTTAAAGATTTTTTAGACGAGAACTCAAAGTTGTTTTTTAAACAAGAAATCCTTAATTTGAAGATACGAAGGGAAAAATATCGAAAAATGAAAGAAATAAATTACTATCGAAAAAAAATAAATAAATAGATTACGTCGATATAGATAGGACGTAAAGAAAAGCTCTATGACCAAAATAGTTCAAATTTTTTTGACGCAGAAAACATTTCTTTCGTTTATCTTGGATGTTTACCTTTCATCGAATTTTTGCATAATCTAATGAGAGCACTATTATTACGCGAAGCAAGTATCTAACTGTTAATGTCACGTAGATAGTCTCTTTTTTCGTGTATGATCGTCATATATTTGATTTGAATTTGTTTTAATGAAAGTGTTTCCCCTTGGAGATATAATAATGAAAGTGTACACTAACAGCGCCAAAAATTTAAAATAAAGAAAGTAAAAAAAGGGTGATTAAGTCACTGCGAATCCAGTTTTAAGTAGGCTAATATTTTTTATTTAAAATGGTGTGTCATTTCAGAAGATATAAATACTTCAAAATAAAGTAAAATACACATCCGAGTTGTCCAAAAATATTTGAATGCCTGGTAAGTAGCAGTCATTTTTCACTATTTCTTAAAGGTTAATATTGTCACTTGATGCTTACGTTAAAAGGATAGTATGTGAACAGAACACTGGCGACCCATTGGAAATTCTATTCCTACTTTAAACCCGATATAGGCTACATTCCGGCACTAAATGTTAGGGAAAGTATCAGCTAACAATCTTGGAGAAATGCTTTTGAAATTATGAACGTTTCAATACAGAAGAATTACTACTACGCACTGTATACAGTATTAGTTAACGTTATATTCTGGAAACCCACTGAAGGAACCGAATATTATTCATGATGACTCCAGTACAGCATTTATTATTTTTAATGTCGTATATAGCTGACCATAATTATAAACTAATATTTAAGCAAATTAGTAAGGTTTATTATTCAACTATACCGCTAAGATTCACCATAGGAACCTTTTCCCCATTCCAGTATCCCACATTAAAATTACCATATTATTTAAATTTATAATTTTTCAAATTTTTATCAAAACAGCTCCCGCATATATATAAAACTAAAAACTAAACTCATCGCGCAACAGTCTGCTGTGGACCATCTGCGCTTTCTTGACCGTGGGCTTGGGTTGCTATACAGCATATGTCTCAGTCAGGTGGTCAACCTGACGTGGGACCCCCCAAGTTAAGCATGGTCCTCATTTTATCGACCCACTCAAGGGATGAAAGGCTGAGTCGACCTTGCCCAGTCGCAGGGTCTAACCCTGGACCTGCGGCATGGCAGCTTGGCGCTTTTAACCACTACGCCACCGGGCGTTTATAATATATATATATATATATATATATATATATATATATATTAATTATCGCTTGTATACTAAAGAAAACGTAATTTTTACCAATTTAATATTTTCTGTAATTTTATTTCTTCCTAGTACAAATTTGCTCCCAAATCTTTCCTCCTTTTCAGTTATAGCCATTTGTTATTCACCTATTCGAGATTTTAAAATTTTTTTTCCCGAATCAAAAAAAAAAAAAAAGACTAACATTTCTCAAGACTTAACGCTATTAACACGAATGGAAGAAAGAGTTCATCGGTCATGATTAAGTTGACGCGCGCGAGCGAGAATATCTTCTATATTAGAACCGAATTAAAGAAAGAAAAAGAGAAGAAAAAAAAGAACGAATGGCAAAGAAAGGGGGGTAAAAAAAAACCCGACTGTTAGAGCTGAAAGCGTTGCTAATTGTCACAAGAAGGAGGAGAGAATATTTCCGAAAGCTGTTATCCTCCCACTCGTGACATTGCGTGCCGCGATCCACAATGACGTCGAGAAGTGACGTCACCGGAGAACAGATGGTTCATTGGTCTGTTCTCGCCCAGATTCCGTTTGCTTTTAAGTGGTGTTCGGGACGGCCACGTCACTTTTAAATCATCGCTGAGGTATGGGTGTCTGCTGGGAAACGTTATTTATCGGCGTAGAATCTCTCTGTAATCTAAATTTCTCATTGCTATGTCGTATACAACAGCAAAACGATGATCATTTATCATTTTTACGAACAAAATTATACGTTTAAAATACAAACTGTATTTTTTACAAGATGAAGGTGTGCGAATAATATCTATAGGAGTGAATAAAAAAATATATTAAGAAACGTATACTTCTTTCACTAACACAGAGTAAAAAGAATTGCAGAGCTTACAGAAAGCTATTTAAGAGACTTTTTTATTTTAAATGCGACTCTATTGCTAAGCATATTATATTTTATACATAAATTAAATACCTTAACCAAACACAAACTAATTTATTCAGACTAAAGTAATTCATTTGTGGATTTCTCGGGAATTTGAAAGTCGAGATCAATATTCCCGATCTGTAACAAATTTAAACTAACAACGTGTATCAAAGGAAAATCCTGTTTTATAATATAATACAGTCTAGTTTTTGCTGGGGAGGGGGGGAGAAAATTTTGCAGCAGAATTTAGAAGCTTTTATTTTCTACCGAAAAATAAAAATAATTTATCTGGAAATTTATTGTCTTTGAAGAACCCAATTTTAGTTCAAGATTATGGGTTCAAGATTATGGGAACCCAATTTAATTTGCAAGAGTATGGGTAAAGTACGCTGTGTAGTAACCCTATTCGATTCCGCTCAACTCAATGTTAACCTATGGAGAAAATGTGTCCAAGGATTGCCGACTTGGATTTATAGATTTAAAAAAAAAGAAAAGAAAAGAAAATGTACTCCGTAATAGAGAAAGAAATTTTACATATTGGGGTAGTTTTAGCTTTAAAAAAATGCAATTAATATTTTTAAATTTAAATTATTCGGGGGGGGGGGGAATCTGGTGTAGAGTGTTTTAAACGCTCATCAATTCCTTTGGTGGACAAAATTTATAAAATGAATCCTGTTGCAAATTGCAGAAAAGTTCGGGCCATCTGAAAATACTATTTTTATTAGATTCTCAGCTTTTATGTAACTGTCAATAGTAGACACATTTTCTGCATAAGTTAGGGGCTCCGGGTTGCCCAAATTGGTCGGCAGATCTGTACTGTCCGTCCGGTGCCCAGGCCTATACTATTCATAAAACAAACAGGGGAAATAAACCCTCGGCTGAGTTTGCAGGTATTGCTACGCAGCGCTGATCTTCAGTCTGACAAGGCTTATAAGCGAAAGCTGAAGTAGACGAAATATTTTGGAATTTCTCCATAGGTTAATATTGAGAAGAGCGAATCCAATAGGGTTAGTACACAGCAGCCTTAAGTATGTATTAAATTACTTGTAAGCTCACGTTTTACGAAATTGAATGAACAAACGAGAAACATTTTTAATTAGTAAATGCTTCCTGTGCTGTATTCATTTATTCAATACAGCAGGGGTTCTCAACCTTTCAGGCTCTGTGCCCCCCTTTGAACACTGATGTGAGGTCACGCCCCCCCCCCCCCTCCAACACCATATGTGGTCAATACAAGTAGTACAATCGGAATTTGAAACTGAAAATATTATTAAATATAGAATAGATAATTTCATACACAAAATTTAATATTACTACTCATATCTTAATTTGGATCATATTATTATTAGAACATATGAAATTAAAGAATCAAATACAGATTAAATATATTTGAGGTAATCAAGGATCTAGGTGAGGTCGGCATGTAATACCAGTCACTTTCACAACATTAATGAGAGGGCTGGCACTGTTTGTCCTTGACAAGTTTTTGAATATTGGGTTGTAACTGTGACAAAGCACACCTCAGGTCACTTTCAACGTCCAGACGTACGACAATTATCGTGTTTTTACAATTACGACAGTTATCGTGTACGACAATTATCGTGTTCGTATGTCGAAAATACGTTATGGTTACATTGTGACCGTAAAATTGAGTACAGTAAATTACAGTTAGTTTTACTTTTTATTTTACTTTTTTTTAAAACTCATTCCTCCCTTGAAATTCTTCTACGCCCCCTAGGTTGAGAACCGCTGCAATACAGAGTGATGCAATCAACTGCTGTAATTACGTAAGCCACATTCCTCTCGTATTGAAGCAATATTCATAATTATTGCAGTCTGAGAGCATTTAGTCGCGTGAAATTTTTACACGCGAAACTATGGTTCACACTTAGCGAAGCGTAAAAACGGAGAATGCCGTCGGACGCAACCCATAGAGGGGAAGTGAGAGCAAGGCAAAAGGCTGGGAAGCGGGAGAGCACAACCCTTCCCCTCCGACCAATCGCGTCGATCCAACATCCCTGGAACAACCTCTCCTCCGCTCGGGGAAGTGGCAGAGCATGTCGAGTTCACCGCCAATGATCAGCCTTGCGTCATCCCAACTGCCTGTCTTGCCCGGTTACGTTGGGTCAGATTCCGCCACCCACCGATTCCACGTGCAATGGGGTCAGACAACACGCCAGACTCGCGGAGAGAGAAAAGGGCTGGATTTCCGGGATGGGACGGAACAAATCGCAAAAAACAGACGCGTTATCAGCGAGTTATGCAGATCCGTCGGATAAGTTTTGTGTTATTGGTCGCGAACAAATCAACTGTTGTGCTTTTCAGTGAATCTTTTAGAGGCATCCACAGATGGGACAAATACCGCCAGCAGTGAGGAATCTGGAGCAAGCAATATCACATTAAGGCTGCTGTGTACTAACCCTGTTGAATTCGCTCACCTCAATGTTAACCTATGGAGAAAATGTGTCTACTAGTGACGGCTACATAAATGCTGATAATCCAATAAAAATGGTAATTTTAGGTAGCCTGAACTTTTTTGCTCTTTGCAACAGGTTTCATTTTATAAATTTCGTCCACCTAAGGAATTTAGGAGCGTTTAAAACATACTACTACAAGACTTTTTCCCCCGAATAGTTTTAATTTAAAAATATTATTTGCATTTTTTTAAAGCGAAAAATGCCCGAGGTGTAAAATTTCTTTCTCTGTTACGGAGTACATTTTTTTTTTAAAATTTATAAATCCAAGTCGGCAATCCTTGGACACATTTCCTTCATTGGTTAACATTGAGGAGAGCGAATCCAATAGGGTTAGTACACAACAGCCTTAAGCCCTTTAGAGATGTTCCTAGACATGGATATATACCTAATCCAACAGGGTTTTACACACCCTGTTTGTTACAAAACAGAAGCCTGACACTAAAGCATGAAAGTTTTTGACGTAGACTTCCTGCGTGCTGTTAAATTCATTCCAGACATTTCTATGTAATTTAAAACTATGCGTAATGTATGTTTTACTGAAACAGGGTCCATTTTAAAATTCAGGGCAGACTGTAAACCAGTAAATCAAACAAAATTAAGACATTGTTAATCACCATATACTTCAAACGTTTGAATGCATTAGGAGAATAGTCCCTACTTCAAACACAAGAAGAGGAAATGAGCCTAGATTTTAAGGGTATAGAAAGCAGGATAAAAAGCAACAATAAATTTTTTTTTGAAGGAAACTGCGAGAAAAAAAAAAATGGCATTTACTGAGCCCAGTTTAGCATCGCATGAAACGTATTTTATTTTTCTTCACAAACAAGAACTTAAGTAAATGCAGTCGTATCATTACTTTTGGTCGAACGATATATCAGACAATCGATATCAGTTGCCAAAGATCATCTCTAGAAACATATCTAGAGAAAAAAGTCGCTTTTTATGATGAAATTTCCGTCCAAATGAAGCATAAAAGCATAGAGATGAAAATATTAATTATCGGATTACAATGGGTGACATTTATTCCTATTGAAAAAGGATTCATAATTGCCTAAATCTGTAAGATAAATGAAACAAGCTTATCCCCAGAAAAGGTAAGGGAAAAAATCTCCAAATGACATCCTATCCTACGCATGAAAAGGGTTGCTTTAGTTCACACAATTAAGTACATGAATACCATAAAATATACGCCTCTGAATAGCAAATCAAACGAAACTTTCCCATGATGCCCCGAACAGTTTATATCAGAGTCAGGTAGACAGACCTTTCGGCAAGGCATTCGAAATAAAACTTTTCCCGAGCAAAACAAGCAAAACAGAAATAAATAAATAATAAAAAAAATGAAGTAAAATAAAAATAAAAAAACGCAATCCCAATCAACAATACTTCTTCGGCTAGGAGCTTGCATATGGAGGGGGAATTCCTTTCACCAAATCAGACTTCTGGACATCTCAACCGTCCACCTCCACCCTCGGTTCTCTAAAGGATAAAGAAGAGGGGGAAAAACGAAGGAGATGCCCACCGCCCCCGACTCCCCTCTTCGCATGTGCAGTGGAGATAGAAAACGGAAGACGAGAAAGGTTCTTCTGACGGGGCCCATTGAAAAAGAGGGAAGGGGCGATATGGAACCTGCTTTGGTCAACACGGATCTGATGACGGACGGATAGGGAGAGGGGAAGGGGGGGGGGATAAGAGTGGAGAGTCAATTTAAGAAGGGGGAATGAGGTGACGGAAGCGCACCTACCCCCCCCCTTTTTTTCGGACGAGATGAACTCCAGAGAGAATTCAGAGCAGTTGGACAGGTTTCTCAATGAGGTAAAATCCTAGTCCGACAGACTACCCACAACAGTGTGGGAAGAAATATTTTGATAATTAAGCGAGGTTTTATGTAAATAAGGAGGAAAATCTACCTTTTCGTAGAAGAGAGGTGTCGGTATCGAAGTTGGCACATACACATTCAAGCTTGTTAACAGGGTTATTTTAACGTCAATGACGAATAGTGTACTATGTAATCGTAATTAAGTAAGTGACAGTTAATTTTCATCTCGGAACATTCGGTGTTGCGACTACTTAGATGTGCGCATAAGTTTCAACACCGCCGAAAACATTCACCCTTAGAAAGAAAAAAAAAAACCTGCTCGGAAAGTATATATTCCATCATCATATTTGGCACGACAGCCCAAGGTGGGCCATGGACTTCAGTTGAAGATTCCTCCAGGACAGCCTATTTCTAGATCTGGTCTGCCAGTTCCTCACTCCAATCACTCTAAAATCTGATTCAACAGAGTCGAGCCATCTTTGTTTTGACCATCCTCTTTTCCGACTAGTAAAAGGCCTTGTAACAAAAATCATCTTCACTGGATTTTTTTCATCCATGTATATATTCCACTTTTGCAAAATTATTCTTACATCTGACATTTTAAAATCCTTCTTTCTACTTCTATCCCTTAATGATAGAAGTATTAATAAACTATATTGTAAACATATCCAGTGTATTTAGACGTTTTTAATAGAAACAAAAATATTTACTAGCTACAAGCATGGCGTAATAATTAGTACCGATCTCTGTTACAGCAACGTAAAAGGATCACTTCATCAAACAACCAACGGAAGGATTGTATTTAACAATGGATATGAGCGATGTCATATTTAAACGGTTAGATTTCAAATATTTTCTTACAGTTATCGATCAGAAATGATCAGCTGTGGTGCTACACATCTACGAATATAGGAGCGATTACATCAGTCACAGAACTTCATATACATCTAGCATTGCCATAATTAATAACTGACCATCAACCAAACTCTTTACGAATTCAATTCTATAAACTCTTATTACAACTCTAAATTCTCTCACACGCGTGATTCTCGTATTGATCTTTATAAGATAACTTTAAAGCCGGATGAAAATTGCCCCATACAGTGTAGGATATTGCTTGCCTAAATTTAACAAAATATTTTGAGTGCGATCGATAGTCGATCATGAGAATAATACGATATTTCAAAACGCGGAAAGAACATTTTTCTTTCTTAAACTTTGTGTTCCGTTTTCGAAGATTCTAAAATTTGGAATATAATATAAGCTAAGAGGTTGGCGGGGTGGAAACATTCGTAAACGTTGGAACTTGGAGAAATCACAGTACAGTGGCCATTCCATCTCGTAAACAAACAAAACCTTGATGGTCACCAAAATCAATAAAGATCTCGCTATACAAACTTTCAATTTGGTCACGATTTTTTTTTTCTATAACGTTTACATTTAAGATAAACAGTTAGGTTTATGTTAAGTCTTTTAAGATTCCCCTGATTCCCTAAATTAAAACACGTACAGAAAAAAGAAAATTTAGGATTCCTAGTTTTATGTACATCCACCCCTCTAACAGCTTATAAACTAGAAAAGGTGTCCCTAATAATCGCTTGCAGAATCAACCAACCAACCATCTTTGGCAATATACAGTTTGTTGATTGTAAGCAATGCTTGAAAAGAGGACAGCAGAAAAAAATACGTTTCACGGTTATTTCCAAAATATAATTTTCATTGTCTACTCTTTATAACAATACATCCTTGACTTAAGAACTTGTCGAAATACGAACAAGTTCTTAAGCGAGGCAAGATTGGGATTAAAACTTGCGGTTTGTAAAAGATACCGCGTGCCAATGTCCGTTACTAACGTAAACGAAGTTATTGTAGACAAAGTAGATCTGGGACGCAAACTGAATTTGGAATAAGAGAAAGAAGACAATAATCAGATAACTGAAAATCATTCACGAGAACAGATGAAAAGCGTATGAATCTAACTGTAAAGGACGTTGTAAGCGATGAAGGAAATGGAGACTTACGGCTACACGATTAACAGAAGGCGTTCACTAGATAAAACTAACTGATTTGTTTCTGGTAACAGAACGCAGACAATAAAATATTCGCTCGAGTATGAGATTCAGTCTCGAGCGAATCTCATGCTCGATCTCATACTTTGAGTATGCGAATGTCTCTCTAACACAGGCATACTCAAACTGAGGTCCGCGGGCCGCATGAGGCCCATCAAGCTTTTATGCGCGGCCAGAGATACTCACACTCATTATCAGGCGAGTGCTTTTGTAAGTATAGTTTCGGAAATGGGTGCCTAAAAATATATAAAACTGTACAAAAATGGGCTACCTGCTGATCACGTTGTTTGCATTAACGTATCTTTGTGGATTATCTCATTCCAAAATGAAATAGCTGAAAAACGTATTTAAAAATCGCTTACTGATTCTTACCTTGATGACGTATTGAGAGAGCATGTAGCAAGAATAAACCTGATTTGTCTAAAATAGTCCATAGTTTGTCTCAAGATCAAAAATTACCCTCACTCTTAAAATAAACGTTCCAATACATTTAGATTTTATGTTTTATTTTTTACATTAATATAATATGAGGTATAGTGTACTATGTTGAGGCCCGCGTAGTGCATGTGGCCCGAAAGAGAAAAGGGTTGAGTATGGCTGATCCAACATGTTACAGAACGAATTTGAATAACATTTTGAAGAATTACTTTAAAAATATTCGTCAAACATCTTTTTACATGAACATACAAAAATACATTTAATGCAGTTAAATTTCCATTAATGTATGCTGCACTTCACTTTCTATATTAAAAATCTAAAATTTAATCGATAACTTGTACTGTAATTTGTAATATTACCGTTACATACCGTTTGTAATATTACCTTTACCGTTACATACTGCGTCAGCTGACATCGTAAATCTTAAATCCTAATGTTAAATGTACATTTTCAATCTATGAATTAGAAAATGCGTATTTTTTAATTCTGTTATATGAAGGAATGCGTGAATTTTTATTTGATATTAAATTATCGATAGAATTTTTTTTTTTTGAAATTATTCATAAAAATTTTGCACAGAAAGATCTAAATTCAGATGCAGGAAATCAGGATTCAAAAATTTGAGATCCGTGATTTAAAAAATAGAGAGAGCCAAATTCCGCGTATGGATATAATAACATTGAGATAAAGGATTTGCGAGGTCAGCTGGTGCACGGCCTGACACTGGGATTTTCTGTCTTGGTTTCATTTTACAAGATATTATAATTCACGATAAGGCACAAATCTGAAGTTGTTTAGTGATGTTTTTATAGCTTAATTGTCTTTCAGTTTTGACAATTTTATTTGTCTTTCCAATAAGTTAACGTTTCCACGCTAAAGGTATCAGTGGATTAAAATAGGCATAAATGAAAGACCGTAACTAATTTATGGAGGGAAAAAAATTGATAAGAACATTAATTTACGCGCATGCACTAACCAAAAAGAGAGTCTAGAGAATTTTTTTACGCCAGTAAAAAATTTACATGGATAGATGCCCCAGAAATAAAATGATTTGTCTGATACTTTCTGCATTCAAAATGCCTCTTTCACAAAATCAGTTGGTTTTTGGAACACTGGCCACTTAGTTTGCCGACACGACCTCTTTCAGGAGGCTGCAAAAAGAAAGATAACACGATTTCCAATTTTGTCTGCAAAAACGCTTCTAATATTTCAAACACCTGCGGAAGTGGATTATTCAAGTTCTGTTACGATATTACAGACATCCAGGAATTCCCCCACAAATTAGAATCGACAAATAATGGAATGACCGCGAGTAATTTTAGAATCGGTTACGACACTTTCATTTCATCCCCCCGCAGTGCTCCCCGCCTAATCCCGAATCCTTGATTTGGGGCCTAATCAATAGCCGCCGCGTTGCCAGGCAACAGAGGCAAGTCCCTCGGCGTGCGCCGCATATGCAAATGAGCAAGCCTGTGCACGCGCATGCGAAATCCGGTCAAAAAATTTAATCGGAGGCTTGTGGTTGGTCGGAATAACAGCAGGGGGTTGGACGACACCCCCATCTCAGCAAATCATCGTCCGATTCAGATTTTTTAATTCCCATATTAGACGTGGAATGAGGATTGTTTTCCCTTCATTTAAGGAAAATCTCATTAACATGGGGACACAGGGAAAATTGAACAAGCGGTTTTAAAACCATGCTAAGGAAGAAAATACGCACGGAAATATGACTTGATGGACTTAAGTACTTGGCAGTAATCATGGTGTACATTTGATGAAATTTTAAACTGAAGGTTTCAAAGGGTTTGGTTAAAGTGCAAATTCTCTGTCAATATATAGTACAAGGTTTTGTTTACTTAATTATCGGGCAGCATGAAATTGGCCGCTATTCTGACTATTCTCCCAGCTTAACTTATTTGACAAACTATTTCAGAAACGTTAGGTGAAAGTCAAAATAAAGCAAAAATTCAGCCGTAAGTCAAAATGTTTGGATTACGGGTTAAATGGCTGTACTGCGGACATTCATGTAGGAATTCCAGCTTCTGGTTCACACACAGTCAGGTTTAAAGTAAAGAAAAAGACGCTTTATACGAGCTGAGATGGATTTTTATTTTAAACATTGTATTATTCAAAGTATTTACACCATAAGACATATATCGATGGCAAAAATTTTGGAATTAATTTGTTAGATGGAAACAAGTGAGCAAACATAGAACTTTACTCAAAGTTTGGTCGAAATATAGAAACATCAGACTGGTTTTAATTATTGTAATTTCAACGTCGCGACGAGAGTGGTTTATTCAAGCCTTCAAATTTTCCCTTTTGTATGACCTCCGGAAGAATTTAGATCCACAAATGCAGGGCCCTTACGACATCTCAGGGGGGAAGAAACCTTTTCTGAGAAACAGACTTGCTATGATACAGGGAACGATACAGAATTTCTTCCAACTGGCGTTATTAAGTACAGCAGGATTCCACAGAGAAAAACATGTAAAATACACTTCTTTAGATAAATTTATATAAGCAAATATTTTAGCAATTATAAGGAATTCATGATACTGTATATTTGGGGAAGATCCTTTGATGCACTTTCATTTCATTGGTATTGTCATTTTTCAAGAGAGAGGGAAAGACCGTGCCCCCAAAACATTATCTGCAACCCTTATAATTCACACATTTTGTATTTACTTCCAGCCCTACCCTAAAAAAATGTTAAAGAATTTACCCCTAGGAACCAACGAAAGTAAACATAAACAGGCAACCTTAGAAAGAAAAAAAACTGAATTGTTCCCTGGTCTTTTAGAATAAATAATGGCCTTTAATAGACTCTGCGACAAGCAGTAACCATATTTAAAACTAGCCGAATGAAAATGGCCTCCAATTTTGAGCAAAGCCTTCCGAGTATAATCCTAAGGAAACCAGGCATCTCGATTCCAATCCAGTCTCGTAACGATTTCCTAGCGGTATTTCGACAATCTCTACTCTCTTTTCTAGGAAGACCACATTTGTCCACACATATATGATCAGGTTGTCTGAGAAACATCGTTAAGACATCCCGGCACGCCGGAAAAACGTAAACAGATGATCCTGGCTGATGTATGAAGCACACATTCTTCATATTCATTAACATCGAAAAGAAGTACCTGTCCGTATAATATGCCTACAAATAAAGGAACAAGCCAGAAAAACACATACACAGCGTAGTATCCGAACATAATGGTATAGAGTAGTGTGTGGCCCTCCGAACAAAATAAAATAAAACGGAATAAGAAAAACGCCTGCTTACGGAAGGAAGCAAAGCCTGGCGAAAAGAGGGGGGGAGGAGAAGGGGCAGGGGTTTGAGCCAGAACGAAATCAGAAAGGGGGGAGGGAAGCCGTGTCCTAATGATGATGTAGCCCGGCCGCTGACCACGGTCTTAGTTGCCATGGAAACCAGTCATTCCAATGCATGAGGAACGAGATGCATTCCGGCTGGCCGCTCTTTGGCCATCTTGGAACTTCCCAACGCTGGACAACCCCCCCTCCCCCCCAAGAAAGGAACACTCCAAATCTCGATCCCCCCCCCCTTCGGAGTAAAAATCGATTGTATTGGGGAGGGGGGAGGATAATGGCGAAGTCGGAGGGGGGGGAGTAAACTAGTAGGTAGGGATGCTAAACTCTGGAGAGAAACGCGAATTCTGATGAGGTTCAAATCAATTGTAATGGTTTTTGCTTTCAAATTGATGGAATCGCTTGATTGTTATTCGTGCAGGTTACGATGGAAATGGTAATGGACGAGGGGGGGGGGGAGCGGGGAAGAGTGGACCTCATTTCTACAACGATGTTGTTATTTACTTGCTTATTTATTTGTTTTTCAAGGGCGGAGAGAAAGAGAAATCAGAAATGTATATTCGGTTCTTATTTTTTTATTACATCCATCCGCTGTTATTTCATTTATTCGTTATTATTTCTCCCTCCTGGGAATGGTTAAGCAATAAATTGGGCGCGCAGCTATCTCATCACCTTGACCAAGTTTTAAAAGGGAGGAAAGAGAAAAAAATTTTTCTTTGCTGCAGAGCAGGAAAGATAAATGTATAATATGCGTCGGCCTCTTGGCTATGATCAGAACTTGCTGCAGATAACGCGATATAAGAATTAATGACAGAATGCAGTGAGAGCACATCTCGGATGATAATCTTCATGCCATAAAAATATAAAGAATAATGTACGAAAAGAAATGAAATGGCTGCGTGCTTATGTTATAATAAACAAAAACGCCCAGAAAATAACCACTTTAGAGATCATCATCAATATCATTATTCGCAACACAGGTAAATTTTATATTTATGTACATATGTAATTTCTCTTATTTACATATTTATCAACTGGATGAAGGATGGCTTATTTTGAATCGTCTCTCTCGAAATTGAAGAGAGAAAAAAATTAGAAAGCAAGCAATGTTCGAACTCAACAAGAAAGCTTTGAAAAAAAAAAAAAAATTAAAAGTATAATAATTCCTTTCCTACAACATCTGCTTTAAGATACGGGCTTTTACGCTCTGTAAACATTTGAATTTTGTTACATTGGAAAATATTCAAATTTCCTACTTTTCAAAGTAAGAGTAGAAGCTAATTTTTAAAATTACTTAACAGCAACATCTGAACATCTGAGCAAGCATAATCCGGAGCATTTCTGTTTGTAACTTTGTAAAAGTAACTACTCTTCAAGCAAAACTTTTTCCCCCCTCTATTAATTTCTATAAGTATTGAAAACTGCAGTTCTGACGTTTTTGTTATTTTGAATTTCGTTACTAAAGGATAATTTCAATCCAGTAACTTCTAAGATTTTGGTTCACAATTTTAAATTTGGAATCATTCAACGGAAATACTTCAGTATTCCACTAGACGATGATATTTACAATTATTTTATTTACATAAATAAGTAAAACAATAACAAATTAAGTAAGACTTAAAATAAATTACCTTCGTATTTTAATAACGTAAAATAACAATATCGTGACGTTTATCTGTACTCGTATACATTGGTTCATCTTCTCTACGTAGTCTTACAATATAAACAATAAATTATAATACAATAAATTAACATTGTCATTTCCCTCTAACTTACAATTTAAATTTAGGTTATTTCAGGCTGATGCAATTTTTTTTTCTTCTACTGTAAAGTGAACACTAATTTTCATTCAACTCAAAAAAATACTAACTTTTCAATAAACTGTAGCTATTGGAAAACGGTAACTTTAATAAAGATAATTTTTTACCAGGACGCATGAACAGTATTTAAAGTTTAATAAAATTGATTAAATTAAAAAAATGTAAAGGCCGGTAAGTTGTAGTATGTTAATCTCGAAATGATTAAAACAAATTAAAATTTATGTTAACTTGCAGGGTAAGATTTTGAGTTGATAAATGACGACTTTGATGAGCCGTGCACACTTTCCTCTAATTATTTTGCATAATTATACTGATATTAATTTAAAGTTTAACTGAACATTTCAAAACTACACTGCATCATTAAAAGTGACATTAGCACGTTAACACAGCTATAAATACCCTTGCCAAACAAGATTAAACATTATTGACAGCCCCGCACAACTGTATATAACAGTAGTTTTAAATGATTTGCAGAAAAAATTTAAAAAAAATTATTTTTAATGCGAGGGAAAGAGGTTCTTTTACTAATCTTACGCAGAAACTCATATGATCCAAATTTTAGAAACAGATTTTCACAATTATGTAGAAAAAAAAGAAGAGAGAACCAATAAAACAGGAAGATCAACTACACCTGTTTATTATATCAATTGTATAACTTACGATAGAGCAAAAATAATTTTAACATTAGAATTTATAGAGATGGCTAACTTCTACCCTAACTTGTGTATATGTAAATTCAAGTGACCCTCTAATGAAGTATAAACGACACTTAATAGATATATATAACAAAGTTTATTCTTTACTTGACACATATACTTGCATTTCAAAACAATACTGCGTACTACTGGTACAACCTGCATAAACACTGTGCAAGGAAATACAGTTCAATATACTCACAAGTATAAACACTATGCCAGGAATATTATTTCAAAATACTCACAAATCATTCTAAAGTCAAACCAGCGATGCTGCTCTGTAATCTTTGGCCTATAACCAAAAATAACCTTCATCTAACGGGTTGATAAGAACTCGCGTAAGTTTGAGGCAAACTAGCTAATCGTCACAAGCGGAAACTCGCCTAAATCATCACAAACAAACCAGACTCTCTTTTGTAATCTAGCTGCTCGGTATTTATACCAACGGCCTATGCTGAAATTAGCATGAATTAAGTGGCTTCTTTAAATTTATGCACTTAAAAGTTCGATTACTGTCAATGGAATGATATATCGACCTTACAAACTGTCAATTTGATTTATAATTAAAGAATATTCCTGCTACCTCATTTTCTCAACAAACTAATATTTCAGTTTTTTTAAACTGCAATTTTAAGTTAGTCTTAAACATCCAATTTATTTCCCGACGATTAAAAACATTCTGAAGTGGAAAGCAAGACTATTTCTCGCTGTCTTTAGGCTAATGCGAACCTCAACACAGTGCAGAAAGAGAGACGATAAAAACACACGGAGCTTCTCCAATCCTCATGTCGCATCTAAATAAAATGTAGATAGACTCTTTGCACAGCCGGTAACACAAGAGAAATAAAACAAGCACCCGCGCACACCTCAGGAAAAGGAGATGTAACAGTTGTCGAAAAGGGGTATATCAGAAGGGGATAGAAAAAAAAAACCCAAAGCACGAAACCTCCAACCCCTTATCGACGAAAAAAAAAAGTACGAACGAAAGAAAAAGAGAAGTGAAAGAATAAGATACGGCGGAGGCTGCCAGCCCACCCCCTTCTCGCGCTGTTCTCCAATCCCGATATGCCACGTGGTGGAGTTTACGGCGAGGGTAGAGAGAAGAGAGAGAAAATATATATCTATATACCTCACACTGAGGTGCTTTTCTCTTCGCCGACAGGTCACGTGTTTTATGGTCCATTCGGCTCGGAATATGGCCCACTCTGAAATATTGTGCCCCCCCCCCCCTCCTCGAAATGCCTTGCGCTGTTTTCTTCATTACTACGCCACTTTTGGAGATTACCATGTGCCACGGTAGGAGAGAGAGAAACCAGGAGTTTTCTTTTTTTTTTTCTCCCTATCGCAGTTTTCCCGCGTAAAAAAATATATTTATTGAACGCAGTTCGCGCGATTTCTCCCTTTTTCTTGTTAATTCCTCTCATTTTGCGAGGGTGAAAATTTAAAATACAACTTCTCTCCCGTGCCCCACGAGATTTATCCGAGGGGGGAAATTTTTACGCACGCGTCTGGGTAAATCTACGAAATGCGGTACACTCTAATATGGCCTAAAAATATATTGAAATTATTCATTTCAATGTGAAAGGCTTATCTGTATGGGAAAAGATATTCTGTAAATTTCCTTCTAACTTTTGTAGATTTCTGCTATACAATTCCAAGAAAAAAAATTTGTTTGGTGCAGTATTAAACATTATTTACTAACTTGTCAATGTGTGCTTCCACAATCGGATAACTTCCCATTTTTTTACCTTAGAAATTATATCGATACGTACTAATAACACGACATTACTAGTTATAACATTTAAACAGACGCATGCAGAAAGGCGAATTCAGAATAGTGCACAGGTAAGACAGCGAGGTTTCACTCAATGGCATGTTTTAGTTTTTTTTTATTGCTGTTGTTTCTCTCTGGTATTACTAGGCACTAACGATGATTCAGAGGAAAATAGTGTCAAATGCGACAGCAGAAATACTTCCTAAAATTATAACCTGCGAACTTTATATCTATCCAAATGTGAAATTCTATGTATTTCCACCTGCTAATGCTTAAACATAAAAGACAAACATCTGACTTGTTTTTTCACGTATAAAATGTGAATGGAAGTTTCTAATAACTAAATCTGTTAACCTTCTCAGGCAGTAAATATGCAATACGGATTGGATCAATTGATCCTATCTTTCAGAGCTAGGCGCAAGAAATATAACCGTTTAGCATCTAACCACATGCATCAGATACCCTAAAAATTTTGGTGACCTAGCAGCAAACAAAAAAATTTGATTCTGAGACATTAAAATATAACCTTTTAACAAAAGAGAATATTATAAGAAAGCTGACTGCATAGGGACCGCCACAGAATAAGGAAGATCTAAGTAGGTTAACCTTGAACTGCTAAAATAAGGTTGTGCAAGCAGAGAAATAACAAAGGGGGAGCAGAAGAAGGAATTATCCCGGATATGAAACTCAGTTAAAATTTTAGGTGTTTAAGTGTAAAATATGACTATAATCAGTGTGATCTTCAGTATTAGAATCTTCAATACATCAACACTTGAAATTCAAATGCTGTATAGTTTCATTACCAATTTAACAGACAGATTCTTATTTATACACTTGTTGATATCTGTTGGTATGGATAGAAGAGAATGCTTATTGTTATTAAACTATAGCAATAAAGCCTTACGCATGTAAGTCACTATTTAAAATCTAACAGTTAACTTTTATTCATTTTTTTTCTCTCTGCAAAATAAATTTCGACGTTGGTTTGACATGGTGTACTTTTCTTATACACTCCTTCTGTCCACACGCACCACGAGTTGCTTACTCGTATAAAGATCAGTGAGCAAACAAGTACTGTCCTGTACTTTAAAGATTTCTGTCCCATTTTTTTTAAAAAGAAAAATCCCCCCTTTTTTTCCCTACGATTCTGTCGGATTTTCTTCTGCAAGCTCTAGACAAGTATCCTATAACTTTTTTTTCTCTTTCGGCATTCGATTTGTGAAACATGTTTACTTTTGAATAAAGTGCTTGCTCTTTAAAGCATCCCTAAGAGTCTGGATGGAGATTTTTGCGTTAAAAATGCTGTCTCGCTTGAAATCTGACGTTTGTTGCAACAAAACTTGATGTTTCGGTGTTCACAGCTTTATTCCTCCTTCGTTTTGATTTTCTTTGCAGGCAGGTGGACGGATAAAAAAGTAAACAATATGAAGTGAGACGTTATTCAACATTTACCTCTATTAAAATCAGTCGCGCGAATGAATCAGGAAGAAAATCTTAAAGCATTGGGTAAGAAAAATAGTTGAAGTATAGATTTTCTTCCTAATCTTAACAGAGCAAAATATATGACGGCACCTATAGATTCTTTTTCATTCTCGCATTATTTATTAAGACGTTGAAATCTGACGACAATAACTTTTTAAATAACTGAATAAACCTACGCTGTCAATGCTGTCATTAAAAGAGGAAAAAAAAGGGGTGAGGCGCGGTGGCCCAGTTAGCAAAGGCAAAGAAACCAGTGATCTGAAAGTCTCTGGTTCGATGCCGGTCGCTGACAAATCCACCGCCGTGGACACTAATGTCGGCCGGTGCACGGAAAATCTGTCATGGCTGCAATGCCCTCGAAGTTCTCAAAATTTACCTCTAGGGGTGCTGGGTCAAGTGTACCGGTCTCGTCACTTGACTCGATTCAAAATTACGGAACCGATCCTTTAGCCAAGTAGGACTCCGACACTTCCTTCAGAACCGGATCTTCCTTCGGTGGTGCTATTCAGAACCGGAGCCGCACCATTCTGCCAAATAGCACTAATGGACTTGACCTATCAGTCAAGGGGCATAAGCCACAATAACAACAAAAAATAAATAAAAACTGCATACAACCCAAGAAACTGAATAATAATCGATGAATTTCATCAGTATTTGTAACATTATTTTTAAAATGTCTATGTATCTATCATTTGAACACATTTATAAAGTGAACAGGTAAATTTGACTAAGCAAGAAATAAGTAAAATAATAATTTTTTTAAAGTGAATGAATTAAAAAAATAGAGTTTTAATAAAATAACTAATGAAATTAAATTTTCTTTTAATTTTCTAGACTTATTTGAGTTGTTAAGCTGTACAACTTTTCTTTTAAATTCCGCAAAATTATAAATTTTAAAGCATCGAGAATTAGTGCATTAGTTCGATGGTTAGGTTACAGAGGCTGTAAAAAATAAAAAATAAAACTGAAATAAGAAGTAAGAATATGCTACGATAATCTGCCAGAACGCAGGTTCCATTCCGCTAATATTAAGACCGAGCTTGAAATCAACTGAACGACCCAAGCCATGTGAAGAAATCTCATTTTCCTAATCTCAGTCCTCGTATACTTCGCTTTTAATTTTGAGGCTACTAACAAAGGCCAGAAGAATTTTTTTTATGACTATACTGAGATTTTTTTCCCTGTGAATATTTTGCTGAATACCTCCAAGCGATCATTAATCATGTTCATAACGGTTGGACACCACTGTAACAATTGCCAGTCAGAAAAGGAATCGGACCGAGGTCCCTTAGCCTTAAGGTCTGTATGCCCTGAACTAACTGAACTGTCCTGTGATGTGATGAACTAAAAAGTGTTTAAGTTTATGAAAAATTAGACAGCTTTTGCTAACAGTCCACTTTCTTTTACTGTTTCAAAGATTATAATGTTTGTTAAGGCTTTTAATGAATGTTATGACTCCCTGTGGATCAAACAAAGATTGTTGTCTGAATTCTTAATTGTATATATATTTTTGACGAGTTTGTATGAGTTCGTTCGAAATTCTTTAGAAAATAAGATAAAGCATGAAATTTTATAAAAGAAAGAATTAGTCACATTCCAAAGATTAAGTAATTTTTTTTCTAAATATGAAACTTGACTCTTTAGTTTTAAAGATAAAAAATGTAAAATAATACAAAACCTTAACTAGCCACCACATATTTTTTATAAAATTTTCTGGTATTTGAACCATTTATAGCTTTGTGATGACAGTAATGAATTCATGTTCATTCAGTCTCGATTCATTAAAGTTTAGATGGATATCATAACTTTTCGAGTCAAATTTTGATTTTCCTCCACGATCACGCTTAAAATTCTTGAAAAGTAATAATTGCAAACAATACTTGTCCCTAATTAGTATTTTTTTCTGCCAATTATTTCTGATAAATAAAACTCAGAATATCAAAACAACACATACAATGAATGAAGTTCATTTCAGAGGATGGTGTTGCATTCACTTCAGATGCTTACAGTAAGTTAAAAGAATATGTTTAATAAGTTTTAAAAAAAATTGTTGCGGTGTTTTACATTCTTTCTTCTGAACTACACATTCTGGAAATACATCTGTTGTATCACCTGATTGATCATATCTATAGTGAAACAAACAGGGTTAATGTATTAAAAGGGTAAGACAAGAACTGTCTTACCTTTTTAATCTTCAGTAGTAAGACAATGCTTGTCTTAGTACTAAAGATAAAGACGGATAGTAGATTTTATCCTTATTGATAATGGAAAAGATTTCTCCACGTCAGTATGGTATGAAATCAGAACAGCTGAAAGACTAAAGGTGATTTTGCGTATTCAGAAATGTTAAAAAAAGTGTTACTTAAGGTACCCAGTGTTTTAAATCTATTTTTGACTCTCTAAAATATCAGATACTTTCAAATGTTATACAGAGAGAAAAATAGGAAGGAAATTTGATTGGATGATTATTTTAACGTTATCTTTACAAAACCAGGGTTAAATAAACAAATTTTAAAGTGGAATCCGAACACCTATACTTAGGGATACGTAATTTTCGTATTTACGAAATTGGTGCGAGTAAATACGAAATTTGCCGAAATGAGCGAATAAATGCGAAAATTATTTTTTTACGACTAATCGGCAAAAACTTGCTGATAAACGGCTTTTTACGTGAAATTAGGTAATAATAGTAATAACTTATAACATAATTGCTTAACTAAGAACATCCACCGTCTTTAACTGAGAAATCTCACTCTCCTTCGAATTTGCTCCGAATTTCATCCGGACTGTCTTCCGTACCGGAGTCGAACCTAAAAATCCAACTGTAAAAATCAAGCATCAAGTTTTGTGGAACAATTTAGTAGATTTTAGAACGTCTCTTGAGCGCCAAAGTCAAGTGTATTTCAGCTACTTACAGTAGTCAACCGAGAGACTCCTGTTGATGTTGCACAGATTTTAAATGCAACGAAATGCTGCTACTTTAACTTTGCAAAGGCAGCTATACAAAACCTCTATAGTCCCGTTAACAGAGTAGATGCTGATATATTTTAGAATGTACAACATAGTAATTTTTGACACAAGGTAAAGACTTATAGAACATAATGTGGAGGCTACTACAATGTTAGCTTTTAACTAAGAATTTTGACACGTGCCTATTAAAGTAAGTAAAATTGTAAATTTTTTTAATAAATACGAAAATTTAAAAATTTATATTTTTTTGCGAATAAATGCGAAATTTTATGTATTCTATTATTTCTGTTGTGAAATTTCGATACTTTTTTATACGAAATTTACGTATCCCTACCTATACCACTTGCGGGACCCCAACACGCAGGCTCTGGTTTCAAAGGCCAGCAGCCTTGCGTAGATGTTACTGACCGACAATATTTGGAAAGTATCCTGACATTTATGTTGTGAGCATCTGCAGTATTCAGGTTCTAATGACAACACTTTTGTTCTATTAGTGGTATTACTGAAGACGCATACAGCATCAATTTATACAATATAAACATACAATTTTTTCTCATTTCAAAAGTAATGGATAGTTTTCAAAAAGCACGATCTCTTGGCAAAAGAAACAAAATTTTAATACTTCTTTTCTAAAACTTCCTGATCTGTATATACATAAGATAGCAAAATAGCTCGTTGTCCCCCGAACAAGGCAAAGCTTGCAAGCGGTCTTTAATATTTGGAGCTTACTAGAATTTATATAAATTTTTCATCTTTTATATTGGCTGCCAAGTGGCGGCTTTTCCTCTCGCTGGGGCCTTTTTCCGATATTCAGCGCCCTTCGGAAGCGTCAGTGCTTGTGTGCGCGTTCAAAAACACTTTTGAATTTTCACGCCGATACATTACTTTTCAGAAAGTCTAGCATTTTTGAGGCTTTGAGCAATATTGACGAAAAAAAAAAAAAAAAAGGAAGAAAAAAAAGCACACAGCTTTCGTCTTATTATTTTTTTTATCGAGATATTGAGGTTTTCGCCCAAATCAAAAACACTTAGACCCTTTTCTCGTGAAGGTTTTTATTGAAAACCATCGGGAAGAAAAAAAAAATTAGCTCTTGACTTCTGAGTTATATATAGATATATTTGCTCTCTTTCTAACATGCGCCTGTTTCTGCTTGCAGATGTATTCGACGAATTTGCCGTTCAGGAATTTTATTTGTATCTTTTTATAGATTTCGGCAGTGTGACTTATTCGCTCAGGTCTTAGCAGGCTCGCGACAGTTTCGATATATATATTTTTCTGCTTTCAGCTACTTTTATATTGAAAGTTATGAAATATTTTGTGTGATATTAAATCCACTTGCCCTCTCTCTCTCTCTCTCTCCTATTTCTGCGTTGAGCTGCTTCCCCGTAAATTTTTATGAATTTCAATTCCGAGATATGGTTCCCAGAAATGAAAAGAATAAATGCTGACTCTCTTATTTGATATCAATAATGCCGGTGACGAATGACATCGGCAGACAAGTTGGTGAAATATGCCAAGAAATTTGTAGCACAAAAGTTCAGGATTCGAAAATTTATATTCTTGACACACACACATATATATAATATTGAAAGAGAGAGATAAATAGATGGGTGTGAAAATAGAACTACATACCATGATTTAAGTCTTACTGAAAGAAAACTAACCCGATTAGAGACCAAAATTTTTCATTAATTCATGTATTTTCCTATGCGGATGCTTCAAGAGCAGTTGATGCAAAATATGTTTTATTTACGCAACAAGAGACAACCATGATTAAATAATACTCTCTCTCTCTCTCTCTCTCTATATATATATATATATATATATATATATATATATATATATATATATACACACACATACATACAGAGTGGTCATAAAAATATTTTGCCGATATATGGTCCTTTAGCGGCTGTTCCGTTCAACCAATCGAGATGAGATTTCATACATAGTTATTCAGAAGTATGAGATCGGAATTTTGTGAACGGCAACAAAGTGGCGATCACGGTTACAGTTATAGGTACAAAAACTTGAAATTTTCGAATGGCAACACCCGCTTTTTCCCGTCGCAAAATACTCAACGCATGCGAAAAGCCTAAATAGCGTTGGAACGGTACGTGTATCACAAAAAAAGTGGACGCGTTATGCACGCACAAAAAACAGCTCTGAGAACGGCCTACAAAAACGCGATCGGGGCGCACGGAGGAAATTTGCATATGACAGACGCAAGACACCGATCACTGATGACATCACAGATCGGACAAAAGGAAACTTTTATTTGGATTGCACATTTTCCACATGGGTGCCATCATCCTGTTTTTGTTGGCCGTTCGCAGAGATGTTTTTTTGTGCGCGCATAATGCGTCAGTCTTTTGTGATATACGTACAGTTCTAACGCTCTGTAGAGTTTTCGCATGCGCTGAGCATTTTGCGACCGGAAACAGTGGACATTGCCATTCGAAAATTTCAAGTTTCTATACCTATAACCGTAACCGTGAGCGCCACTTTGTTGCCTTTCACAGAATCCCTAGCTCATACCTCTGAATAACTATACCTGAAATCTCATCTCGATCGGTTGAACGGAACAGCCGCTAGAGGTCCATATATCGGTAAAGTTTTTTTTTATGACCACTGTATGTATGTATATATATATATATATATATATATATATATATATATATATATATATATATATATTCAAATTATAAAGCTTTGTATATCAATTTATTGTTGATCTGCAATAAATTTAGACTCAGCAGATGCCGATTTAATTGTAAGGGGTGCAGCCGTTTAAAAAAAAAAAATCAATGACATATTACTTATAAATTGAACAATTAAAAATAAATTTTTATTATTTACAATGAAATATTCCTAAAAAACTTAAAATTTAATTTTAGGCAGTTAATTTCGCCAAAGCCAAAAAATCCTTTAAAGCGATTTATAAAGTGATTTGCACTTGCCCTCATTTCGAAAAGGCAAAGAAATTCAAAACGCATTTGAAATGCATACTATTAAAAACGAACAAGAACTAAATACGAAAGAAAGCCAGTAAGAGATAGAAAGAGTCGCAGCAGAATCTATTTATTTATTCCCAGTTCGCGAGTTCTTATTTTATACGTACGCGGAAATGATCTACCATGGCCGAAAAGGGGAAAAAAAAAGGATAGAGAAAAAGAGTGGGGAAGGAGATGTCTATCTCTCCGGATTATTTATCCTATAGGCAAATCGCATTTGCGATGGACAAATCGGCATTGAATAAGCAAACTACCGTGGAAGATGGTTCCGTAAATTGACTTTGTTGCCCGGACTGGAGGGAAAAAAAGTTATGTTATAGGGAATAAACGACGGAGATCTAGCGTCGCGCAGAGTCCGTTCGGCAGCGAAGGGGAAATACACGAGATATAAATAACGGGACAACGGAAAAGCAATTTTTCTGGCCCAGAGCGAGTCCGGAAGTGGACAATTCCTTCTGCAGGTAACTTCGTTTTTGAAAAATCAGGAGCAAATGCACAGGACATCCACTCGTTGCTCGTTCTGTAATGGGATGTATTCTAGCGGAGAATGGACAGTCGGATATGTCCGACGGAATTGAAGTTAAAGTGTGCGAAACGAAATACGAAATTCGGTTTGGAGACTGAATAGGCGTTTTAAAATAGAAATTCATTTTTCTTTTCCAACTTTACTTTTTAAATTCCCTTTGTGCCGGTATTAGATTTAAGGTCTTTCAGGAAGAAAATTTCAGATGGACAAAAATAGAAATCTCGCTTTATATACGTGCACTCGTTTATGGCCCTGTCGTATAACTACATCTCTTTCGGCAAATTGGAGAATAGAAATGAGCTCTCCATAGTTGGACGTATGTTCCCATCCAGTAGTAACAAGCACACATGCGAAGAATTTCTATAAAAAGTCTTCCCCCCCCCCTTCTATTCCGTTTCTTAAGAACATGCAAAACAAATTCGGGCATTTGAAAAGAAAAAAAAATCCAGATTCGAGACAAAGTTACAAGAGACCCGTAATCTCTTGGAAAATCGGGATCTATTACAATCCGTATCAATATCGAACAGCTGAGAGTGAACTAATATCTATGAAAAGGATTTTATAAAAATTATTATTCAAGGTTAAGACCACACATCCCTCCTTGCTCATAACTGCATTTAAAGAGGAAAACATGGAAAAGCAATAAAGTTTTTACAGTGTTTTTCTCGTTAAGATGAAAAATATGAAGTTTGCATTTAAAAGTTCTGTTAAATCCCCTTCATACTTTTAGCCCATTTTTTAAGAGGATTTCTGAACGTTTCAGTAGTGTCAAATAAGAACCGCGTCCAATGATTACAGTAATGATAAAACTCTTCATTTTGAAGAGAGAACTAAACCATCTTTGGAAAACTTCTCCCTACCACCCATGGTGCTTTGGAAGAAGTCCGGATGGGTCTTTCCAACTAAAGCCTAGAAAATATCAAACAGCTTTCTCGTGCTTCATGAGTGGCCATATTAGAGCACTCACTTTTCGGCAGGGTCAAAAGATCTCCCCAGAGTGTCACTGGTGCTCTGCCGACGTGGCCTCCCCTGCCCATCTTTTGGCTTGTTTGGGTTTTACAAAGGACGAGGTCCTTCGAGACCGTCTACTGTTTTTAGACTTTTTAGAAATTTTTGGTGTCATGAAGATTGTCTAGCCTTGCTAGACAATCTCCATGACACCAAATTTCCCAGATTGTCTAGCAAGGCTAGACAATCTGGGATTAGTTAAAAAAAAAAAAACTCTTAATTTTGAACTTGGTTGACAAAAATTTTAAAGAAGAATGAGGAATTTCGATCAACTTATCACTCTTATACTAGTTTTCTACTACGCAACAAGCCTTTATAACTAACACTAATAAGAATTGTTTTTAAATTTAAAGCTTCCTTCAATACAAAAATTTAGAATTTTTTTCCCTTATTTCCTTTTGGAGCCTAGTTCTGTATGCCATTTCGTGAGTATCAGTTACCACGACATTTCGCATTCGCTACGCATCGTATCTTTTGAAATTTTGTAGATTAATGTGGGAACGAGGCAAAATACAGACTGCGCAGAAAACTAAAAAACAAATTAGAAATAAGATAATTTAGTAGTTTACATGGTAACATGATAGCTGAATGGACATTAAGTCCATAAGAAGAAGAAAAAAGGGCGGAATAGTGCATATAAGAAGACATTTTGTTTACGAAGAAAATTCTCTGCTTAAAGAAAAAATTAATGAGTATGAATAATGCAAGAGGGATTCTTCTGGACGCAGAACTCGCCCCGGAAAAACGCATAAAAAAATATGTTCGCGTCTGGACATCTCTTAAAATATTTGGTAATTTGTGAATTCCTCGGTACATCTAAATTCTCATTTGAAAAATGCGTTTACTTATCTAAAATAATTCCACTAATTGTTCTGTTTGTTGTTTGTGTAACGATTTGTTCTGTTTCTAGTACCTTAAAAATCCATTAAATACTCTTAGTAATATGATTTTCTAAGAAGTAAAAGACACGTTTTTAAAATTTCCTGTTAGAAAACAATACGATAGAAAAATCTTTGATTCAGTAATGAAGTGTTCAGCTATTTAACTTTAAATGAGATTATAAACTGAAAAGACAGCCAGCGCAGAGTTATGTATAACTGAAAAACTGCAAAGTTTCTTTCATAGGTATGATTTTTAAAAGTAAATGTTACAATCAGAAATGACTATAATTTACGAGCCACTGCCACTACGATTGGTAAAAAATAAAAAATAAAAATTCCGGAGAAGAAATTAGACATAATACAATAATATTTTTAAGGAAAACGAAACTGCATAGAAATCTTGCATTACAATGACCTTTAACAGTTCTTTCCATAATGGCATTTCTCAAAGATTGTTTCATTCCATTTAAGAATGAAATTACTAGGAAATCAGATCATCTAACATCATCGAAATTATTCTGATAGGAAAATGCTGGCCTTGATGATAAGAGACCCGGATTCGATCCTGAATACTGGTAGACAGTCATTACAGTAACGCCAGGCGTTGAAAAGATTGATTATCTACCATTAATCTACCGTTTAACATACTCCAAGACAAAAAAAATCATAACATAAAAAAAAATTCAGCATTAACGAAAAAAAGATGAGTAATAAATGAATAAAATGTATTGCTACCACATAACCACCATCCTATGTTGCTGGCCTAAAAAAGAGAGCTAGGATATACGAGATGTGGAATTAGACAAAAATTAGGTGGTAGTTATGCACTGGTCTTCACACGGTAAATGTAACACATATGTAACTTAAAGCTGCTGTGTACTGACCCTATAGGATTCGTTCACCTCAACGTTAACCTGTGGAGAAAATGTGTCTACTATTTACAGCTACATAAATGCCAATCCAATAAAAATGATATTTTCAGATAGCCTGTACTTTTCTGCACCTTGCAACAGGATTCATTTTATAAATTTCGCCACCAAAGGAATTGATGAGCGTTTGAAACACACTAGACCAGATTTTTTCCCCTAGTAATTTAAATTTAAAAATATTATTTGCATTTTAAAAAAAAATGTCCCAAGGTGTAAAATTTATTTCTCTATAACGGAGTACAATTAAAAAAAAACTTTCAAAACATTCGATCCTTATATTCAAAACTTTCAAAACATTCGATCCTTATATTCAAAACTTTCAATCTTTATAAGCAAGAGGGAATAACTATATATAAGCAAAGTTGACAATCCTTGGGGCACATAGGTTTCTCCATAGGTTAACATTGAGGTGAGGGAATCCAATAGGGTTAGTAACAGCCTAACAAACAAAAAAAATTTCATCTACCTTCCTTTATAACTTCGGATGCTACACACTACTTTCATATTAGTCGCCATTAAAAAATTAAGTTTAAGAGAACTTTAAATGTCATGAACTTTGCTCTGAAAAAGTTTGTAATAAAACGTCATATTTAAAATAGCAAAAGCTATATTTAAGCTAGTTCACATATAAACTAGCAATTCTTAACAATTTGGCTCCATCGATGCCTATGACGTTTTATATTTACAATCACAGCGTAAAAGAGAGGTTGAGGTGGGGGTTAAAAATAAACGGGCAAGGAAGGAAATTCAATTTTCCTCCCCCTTAACGGTAAAACCGGAAGAGGACAATTCATTTTTTTTGATAACTTAGTTTTGCAAGGCACACTGGAGTTCCTCTCTTGCAGGTTATTTTATCTGCTACGGCAATATACTGTGGAGAGAAATGGACATCAGTTCCGTATTCACGCTAAAAAAGTCTTCGGACACAAGACGCGTGAAATTTTCAGTTTAATACTGTGCTTGTTATAACGAAATTAACAAAGGGACATAAATTCCACAGAGTTTGAGATCTGCGAGTTACTAACTCATTACTTACTTAATTTCTTTCTCTATAACGGTGTACAATTTAAAAAAAAAAAAACTTTCCAAGTTGACAATCCTTGGGCACATTTTCTCAATAGGCTAACACTGAGGTGAGCAAATCTAATAAGGTTAAGAGAACCTTAAATTAAGAACTTCATAAACTCATTAAGTAATGAGTTTAAATAGAAGAAAAAAGGAGAGGAAAATTTTTACTTGTTAATGAGATTATAAATTTAGTTTATACAGCGATCAAAACTTCAGGTCTTAGCTTCTCCCTCAATTTCTTACATAAAAATTAAAATAAATTAAAGGGAATAACTATATATAAGCAAAAGGTGAAACCACGTTTGATTCGTTATTTTGAAAGTGCCAATTTTTCTCTCTCTTTTCCACGAAAACATTTGATAGATTATTCAAATTTCATCACTTTTCTTAAGAACAACTAGTGGTATGGAAAAGTAGATAGCATCCTGCTGCAGAAACGCGACACATTTATTTCAAGTGCAGAGTAAATATTTCACCTAATTGTTGCCAATCATACATCCACTTCCACTTAAAAATGGATAACCCTTCCTTAATAAAGAGGTCGTTGATAATAATTACTATGATGAAATGAAAAAGTTATTTGTCTTCACTAGTTATATTTAGCTAATATTGACAATACGATGATAAAATACAGAACCAATAGTTCAGGCAGTGTTCTGCAAATATTTATTCAATTTTAGCAGCCGTGGCACAGCCAGAATTGGTTTCAATACTTTTAGTTAAATACTCCATCTTTTTAAAGTAGGAATTTTTCAGTAATTGGCAGTAGGTTTCAGTAATTTCCCTTAATGTAATAGAATAAGAGGACATTGCGGGAAAAATAAATTGAACCAATGACATTCATAAAAATTTGGTGGTGAATAATACGTTCCTCCCGATCCCACCTCCGAAAAGTTGAAGGAACAGATGCAAAAGATTCCAGCCTGTCTTTCGAAACCGATGAAGGAACGCTTCTCTGAACTTCTCAGGTCCATTACAATTTTTTTTTTTTCCGATGGAGGTGTGAAGATGCCATTCACATGAAGAAAACCGGAAAAAAACAGGGCTGTCAGACCCTTGGGGACAACACCCCGAGAAAAAGCGGAGCAGCAAAAAAGAATGGGACAAGGAGAGAAGCTAAGAGGAGAGACCCCTAGGCGAATCGCTGTCCACTGCAAACGTCATGGCCGGACACTAGGCGCTCCGGGGTCAATCAATAATTGCACTACGGAGGGATTCAAGGCTTCTCTAAAATAAAGAGCTAACGCGTCCGACATCTTGTTGCTTGCTTCTCTTACGGCACGCTGCCACTCTATTTTAACTGTACAAAAAATTGACAACAGACGTATGAACCTAAGTAGACAGTTATCAATCAAAGACGTATTAAGCTTATTATTTTTTTTTTTGAGAAGAGGAAAAAAAAAGACAAAAGTCTCGTTTCTTCACTAGAAGAATTATGGGAGTGCAGCAACTTGTGATTACTACTGATATTTTTGAAGGTTTATAGTTAGAAAGTTGAAGAGAATGTAAGGGAAATTCTGTACTAACTCTATTTGTGTTTCCCCAAAATTTTAGAGATCAACATTTAAAACCTTTAAATTAATGCAATCGAGGTATGCGAGGTTAACTAGGAAAGAATTTTGTACGGTATCAGAGAGTAATAGTCAATACATCTGCCCACTAAGCAGGAATTGCGAGATTAATTTCTAACCGAGTCCATTCGTTTTTTAAGCGAAATGAAGAATGTGAGTGAATATGATTAGGACATGATTGTGGGTTAATATGATTAGGATTGTTTCGTTTAAGATTTGAAACCCTAAAATTCCGTACGTTTATAAAAAATAACCGAGCAATTTCGATCATAAACGTAGCATATATAAACACTTACAATGTATTTCAACGATGATATGTTGATGGCACACATACCTTAAATGGGTTCTCTAGATTGTAATTCGATCAATTTTAAATTCATTAATTCATTAATGATAATTCATACAGTTGAAAAATAATTTGACAACATATGCATACTCGGACGTTGAAATTTATATACTTTTATCAAAGTGGAGAAAATTAATTTGAGAATTAGTAAAAAAGTTAAATATTTCACGACCAAACACATTTAGCATAATGAATTGATGCAATATCTAATTCCTTCGAAAATGTTTTTAAAGTTCCTTCTTCTTGTTAACAACTTTGCTTTCTCTCTGTCGCATGTCAGAGTTTTAAAAATTGGTGTTACGTTGCTTGACTATATATTTTGAAATATGATTACTTAGTTATCAGAACCTTTCATTTTCCCTACAGGCATGAAGTCAAGATGTGTTTTCTACCACCAACACTAAAACATCGTTCTTTATATCATATTATGCTAGTCAGTATATTATTATTTAATTCCCTTATAAAAAGTTTCAATGTTCTTCGATCGGCGAATATGAGGGAAAAAAAACAATCTTTTGATGAATGAATCAAACATTCACTGCCTGCTAACGTACTTCGGCAACATACAAATACTATCATTTCGGGAACAGACCAGGAAGGTTCATATCTCTAGCAGTGTTCATCAATAGTACGTTCTCTGTAATGAGAAATAGCGCTTAAGTGTTTCTGACGATCATTAAAATTTCATCAAAGAAATTTATATTTAACAAGAGGGAAAATCAGTAAAATGAATTAATCGCATTAAAAATAAGATTTTTAAAAAAAGTTTTGTTGAAACATCTTTGCTAATTTGCTCTTTCAATTTGGCTCATAACCATCTTTCCAAAAAAAGGTTTTTAAAGTCTGAATATTGAAAAAAAAAGAACAAAGCCCCGACGGCTTTCAAAGCTAATGAACAGGAAAATGCTATTAAATTTTTTAAAATCATGCTGCACTGCTCGTGAAGCACGCATTGGCGTGGGTCAGTGCTGTTTTTGGAAAATTTTGAAGCTATATAACGGACATCAAGTAGGGCAAATTTGCTACACGAATATTTTGCACACTAAATCACGACTATTTTGCGCACTGCTGAGGAGTTTTGAGGATTTCAACAAAAATCACGCAAGAAAATCTACAAAGATCGAGGGGCAAGGGAAAATATGCTTCATACGTTTCGATTCAGTGAAAATCCACTGTTTCCCGGCCTTCTTACACAGCTCAAAATCTCTTCGGACACTGGGATGGACCAGACAGGCCGTAACAGCTGGGAGCAACAATATGGCGTATGCTTCAGCCCACGATGGGGTCTCCACAAAGAGCCAGGGCACAGTTCTTCAAATAGATTCCTAAAAACGGAGGGGGGGGGGGGGGGAGAGCTCCGCGATTCATAATGCGGTCCGAAAATTTCGGCACAGAAAACAACAAAATTTCGGCCGGCGACGAATGAAATGTAAGAAATAAAAATCCCTTTTCCCAGGCCGTTGTTCATTAAAGCGACAGCGAAAAAATAATGAACGGACCTAATTGTTTAAGCAGCGGTCGCACTTAAGCTGCGAGAGTCCAGCAGGCGTTCAGGTGTAATGCCGCATGATTTATGTCTGGCGTTGGTTTCGCTTTCGCAGAGAGCATACATATGAAACAGGAGAATTAATGGCCCTATTACTCACTACGGAAAATTGTTTGATTTAGTTTTGCAGGAGGTACCGGGGAGGATATCCCATTGTGCTCCAGTTTATACATGAGGGAAGGTGCATTAAAATTTCAGACTCGACGCAACCAGAAATTCAGCGTTTGGTCATTAAAGACTCGCACAATTTTTTTTATAGCTTCTGCCTTTAAATGCTCTGGTGTAATAATAAATTACTATCGATAACTATTATTTCTGTCTCGTTCGATTACAATACAGAAATTGATTTGCTCGCCACTAAACCCAGTGCCGGAGAGAGGTAAACTATTATTTGGTTACTCTGATAGGATTAAATGGGATCTATTTAAAAACTATGATTCGTACTCTAGTTATCTTTCTTAATTCAATATTTCCATATATTTTCTCTAATAGAATATATATATATATATATATGTGTGTGTGTGTGTGTGTCTGGTATATAACGTATAATATAATGTGGAACATTATTAATGCTGATACGTGGTACGCTATACTAAGCTAAGGCCAGAGAAGGAAACGTACTATTCTGAAAAACGGATTAACCTTTTTCTTTACGGGGTGGGATAGCATGTATCCCAAGTATACGGGCTCAAGAATGAATGAATATATATATATATATATATATATATATATATATATATATATATATATATATATATATATATTAATAATGGATTAATAGTCCTAAAATACAGTAACCATAGTAAGTCAGTAACTGAGTATCTCCATGGTTGCAAGTTTTGTGACGTCAGTCATCTTGCGGTTACATGTTCTTAACTTCCACTCTGTCTAGCGCCAGGCTTGGTGTTCTTTGGTTAAGTCACTCTTAGTTCAATTTTTAATCAATTCTTCTGTTTTTCATGGATTGTACGGTGTCTGAGTGTGTTTATTGTATAGATCATACTCATCGGAAACAATCCATTGGTCTTTAGACAGTATTGACACCGCTGATGAAGAGATGCTGTCTAAAGCCTCTTTCATACTTTTCTTTTATTGTTATTTGTTCCTGGCTGCAAGTAGCTTTAGGGCTATTACTGGTATTCTCTTTCATCTATTTCTTATATATATATATATAACCCCTTTAATGGTCATTCTTACACGGAGGTATGAAATTTCCCGTTCTAAAGAGGGAATCGGAAAAATGGGTCCCGTAAGCCAAAGGTTAATGTGGCGTTTTAATTAAATTTATACTTAAAAAAAACAGAATTTATTAAAAATAATAGCCTCGTATCTGCATGAGGAAAAAAAAATTAGAGTTACAACCGATGAAACGCATTCATTTTAGTTCACTTTATTTTAACTTTAAAAATCTCAATGAAAATTTTATTTATTACGTGTCAGAAACAGTCTGCATGCCCAAGAAATAGGCATCAATTATTTCTATAAGTATCAACACTACAACTGAACATTCATTTCAAAGGATCAAAAAATAATCTAACACGTACGATTATCCCATTATTAATTAAAGAACAAAATTCTACGTCATGACTTTTGTGATGGAACTACGCACAAGAAATTTTAACCACATCCAAACTCAAGGTGTAGGCGAAATTATCATTCACTGAATCCAAATTTTAATCCTTATTATGATTCACTGTTACAAAGAGCATTTACATCATACAAGTTATGGTAAAGGTGGAGAGATATATTGTGGTTCGCTCGCTTTATAACAGTGCTCTTATGTTTAGAAGAAAACGAAATGTAAGAGAAAGCGAAATTCAGACACATAAGCATATAAATAAACTATACAATATAGTATATAAATAAAGTATAGTAAAGGAAGTATATAATATCTCAAATTGTGTTAATTTCCCATGAAATTTACATTATGCAGTTTCGCAGAATGTATATGAAAAACTGTTTACAGTTCTTGACTTAAAATTTAAGGTATATCTGGACAAAGAGAGATTTATGAATCAAAGGAGTACAAAAGAATTTCAGTTTTACAATTAAACTAGCTAAATATCTGTGTTTCGCTGCGAAGTACATTCAAATTAAATACAACGTTCAATGTATGCATTTAATGCCAAAAAATTTTTAAAAAATATATTTATAATAAATACAACTCTCAATGTATGCAATTAATTTGTATGTTTAATATCCATAAAACATACTAATTTCAATTAAATTCTTTAAAAACTTCCATCTCAATTAGTCTAGTGGTTAAATTTTATCTTTTACCGTATTTTAATAATTTTTTTTGTCAATTTATTTCGATGTTATGAACGTGACGCAAAATTAATTTAAATTATCACAAAAAGAAAAGAAACCACGTGATAAGCATTTAATAAATTAAATTCTAAAAATTAATCTTTAAAAATTCACCAAAAATCAGGAAATGGAGGTAAAGATTCAAAAAAGATTTCATTTTAAATGAATTTTTATAATCTTTCTCGTGATATAAATTTTATAACCCTCAGATTATTATTTTCAATGCAAACTTAAAAAAAAGTTACAAAAACAGCTTAAAAATTTAATTTTAAAAAATCTAAGAAGAATTTTTCAAAAATCTCTCTTAGTGCACCCCTACACTATAAGGAGAATCGTCTTGCAAAATTTAAGCCCTTTACGTCCAGCAGTTTGGCCTAGCGTTATCAGTCAGTCAGTCAGTCAGTCACGGAACTGTCTTATATAAATATATAGAAGATTAAAAACTTTTAGAGAGAAATGCACTGCACACATGCCCTCGAAATATGACCAAAACATAAATTTCTACTTCTGAAATACAAAATGGATATGAAGTACTTGGAAATTAAAAACAAAAACATATAAGTAGGTAAGTACTTTATAAAAGAAGCAATTCCCAAACTAGAGAATAAAATTATACTGATAATAATGATAAAAATATCTTTTAAATACTTGGAACATAAATATTAAATTGTTTTATAAAACACGAAAGGCAATTTTCCGCAAGTTTTCAGCTGTTTCGATTGTTTAGTACCCAAACACGCATCCCAACCAAACTTTCGAAATTACATAAAAACTTTGAAAGAAAAATGTAAATTTGAAAACCATGTTTGTAAAGCTTTCCATTCGGAAAAGGAGAGCCGCGACGGTGGAGCGTAGAAACAAAGCCCAGAAGTTTCGTTTTATAGGACATAGATGGCATACAAAACAAAATTCGAGATTCCATTTCTTTCGGTGTTCTCCAGAAATTTTATTTTAAGAATCTTAATGGATTAAACAAAGTTTGGCATAAAACCTTTGCACATAGTGGCGCGCCCTGTCTCTGTGATGTTTGATGTGCTCGCGCGGAATCCTCTATCTCAGAGAATTCTTTATGCAGCTTTAAAAATGAAACACGCCGGAAAGCATGTAGAGGGGAAAAAAATCACCAGCAGTTCTTTTAGATTTGTTATTTTTTGCGGCCAGCCATTTCTTCCGAGGAATTGCAAAACAAAGCCAAGAAATTTACTTGCGCCACTGGTATTACATACATTTCTCTCTTTCTCCCACCCACATCTTCAGTGTTATTATTTATTCTCCAGAAAGTAGCATAGTAATATCCATTTTGAATCCTCGAAACGAAAATGAAAATAAAAATGCTGGGAAAAAGGGATGTAAATAAATAAAGCAACGTAAGTAAATTCAGCGCAGCGCAGAGTCTTCCCCGAAAAACTTAAATACAAACACACAGACATAAAAAAATATATAAGTAACCGCACGAAGAAGAAATAAACCAGCGGAGCATAAAAACGAAATAAAAACATAGGAAAATTTTGGGAAACAAACTGATTTTATTCCTAGGGATATACATCAGGGGAGCGAATGCACGTTCGGCTACATAATACAACAAGAATGAAAACTGGATAGTATTTTTCCTAATGTATTATGGACGGCAGAAATTCGGTAAATAAAATATTGACCACCAGATGCTCATCATGGAAAGAAATGCAGTGCGCACTCTAGGCCTATAAAAAGGGGGCCCGGCGCATTTTTTGAAGGAAGCCAACGATAAAAAGTGCATTAAATGTATTATGTGGTCAGTCTGCTGCCCACGAATATGGTTATAGGGTGACCTAACCCTCGTCTCCCCCTCCCCTTTTCAAACAGAAAGAAAACAGTAATACGTTTGGGAAAAACTCTTTTCGGATTTCACTTTTCCAAGCATTTTTTTCGTGAATAGTAAGAAATGCTTTTCATAAAAAAAAACCAATGTAAAAAACGGATAGAACCCGCTTGGACAATACACTGGATATTCTAAATTTCTGTAGCTGCAGGCCAAAACTTTTTGTGTGTATTTAAGTATAAATATAGTCTTCAAAAAAAAAAAAAAGAATGTTTCTGAATGCTCACCCCCGCACTCTTTTCCTCCATCCCTTTTGCATTGAAAAATAACCGACCGTCGTGAATATTCAGATAAAAATACGAAAGGACATAAAACTCGCTGCATAGTACGAATTTTAAATCCAGATGTGGCCCCAGAGTTCTATTCTATTTATCAATAGAAAAGAGATGTCAGGATTTTTCGAGAGAATATGGAAACATGCGGGCTCACGGAACAGGTGGTTGACTTGTTCGGAGGCAAGTTATTTTTTTTTTTTTTTTCTGGATACGTCGAGACTTAAAATATGAAAAATAATGGGACAGCGATATCTCGAAATGGTTTGAAATGTGGAATAAATTTGAGTTTCGGATATGTATTTACCATTCATTGCTCGAAGGCGTTTGGAGTATAATAATGTAAGGCACATTCCCAGCTCATATAATCATAGGCGTAGCATCGGAGGGGGGGGGGGAGGCACGTTCCCCCAAACTTAACTTGAAATAAATTAAAACGTTAATAGAAGTTCATTTTAAATCAGGATACTGTAGAAAACTTTTTAAAAAGTTGGTTTTTTCCGGTTTTTTCAAACTGTGAAACTGAAGATTCCGATTAGGTCTTTAGCCTTAAAATAGTTTTTATCAATGATATGATCCATAACAAAAATTCGAGGCTATATTTCTTTCCTCATTTTATTTATTTTTCTCATTGTATAACTTTTAAATACTACTCAAACATCAATTCTATTGTTATTCAATTTTGAAAAAATCGCAATATTTCATATTTTAAGGACAGTGCGCTGAGGAGGGCACTAACTGAATTCAATTCGTGCCCCCCCCCCTTAAAAAAGTTAGAAGCACGCTACGCCTATGCGTATAATAGATTGTTTTGGCCTTTGCATCGCTTCTGCCATCTGTTAAGTTAAGAGCTATTCTAAGTGCAAATTAAACTAATGTTAATTTTACTTCTTTCCTGATGGTATCTGTGTATGTGCAAACATGAGGGGGAGAGGACAACATATATAGTGATTTTCATCTCAGTTGCCAGTGCAAATCGTTAAACAAATTTTAACACAGTAAATGTTTTTGTTTTTTTCAACTAAATGATTTTTATCCAAATTAGGGATATAATGTGAATTGAACTCTAGAATAGGATTCGTGATAACATATTTTTCTTACACGAGGTCAAATTAGACCGGGACCTGCTGCTTAAAGTCGATTCCGAACTGCTTCAAACGTGCATACAAAAAGTGGAACTTGAACCCACAGACTCTGGTATCGTATGCCAGCGGCCTAGCCATTACATCGTCCAGCCATCCCTTATTAAATAGACTTTCCCTTAGTTATAAGTATTAGTAACAGTGTCAAATAGTTTTTCCCCTGCGATATCTAACAAATTAGTTAGCCATCGCAGGATATGGAACGTTTGTATATAATTATCACCAGTTCCTTTCTAACTTTGATTCACATTATCAGCGTACGTTCGTAAATATGATTCATAAGAAGCATATCAGGCTGATTAGCTATAATGCACCGACACTCAAGCCCCAGGTTTCAATCTTCATCTCAAGACTTCATTTTACAAAATGTCCACAGTTTAAAAAAAAAAATTCCACAAATGCAGAAGCTTCCCCTGGCTGCCCCTACAGTATGATGAGCAGCTAAAAAGTCATGAACGGGGAAAATAATCGATCAAAAACTAACACCCCCCTTCATAGGAGCTTATATGCGGCCTCTCAAGATCCATACCATGACATGTGCTTTACGGGCGCGATGAGAAGCCGATAGGAGGGTGCGAAATGTTCTAAATCAACACCAGCAGGGCACCCGGGCGAACACCTTTAATAACAATAACTTCCAAATAAACGAATTGCCTCCCGTTTTACGCCTTCTTTACGCAAGCCCATCTCTTTGGAGAGCACTGTCAATATTTTCTTCGATTTTTACAAAAGGATAATTTTAGCACGAAGATCAATATCGGTGCCATAACGTTCTGCTGTTTAAGAGAAATGTTTGAAAACTTCGCACACGTTCCTCGAAGAGGTGTAATGGGGGGAAGATTTCACAAAACTCAAACAACGCCTAGCGAATAAACACGCTGAAACAGAAGGGCAATCATGAGACTTATCTCTCTCCCAGTATTAAAACTGCCTCATCAGAGATGGAGTCAATTTGACGAAGTTTATGCTCCGAGATGGGAATTTTCGAATTTCTTCTCCCTAACACAACTACCAAATGAAGCAAGACATTTCTCATTTTAAGAAAAAGGGGGAGGGGGGGGGGAGGTTCTAGGCGTGCTTGTAAGCAATCAATTTATTGGACTTGAAGGCATTAGCTGCCGTGTTTTTTCTTCCGTTTGAGGAATGGACTCGAACTGCACTCTCAGGGAATAAAGTTCACTTAAGTGGAAAATTGTATTTGAGGGCGACACGAGAGGCATAACTAACAAATGAAGAAAAGAAGTCAATATCGGCTAAATAATCGCAGGAAATTATCCAGGACGACCGGAGCAAGAATTTCAATCATGTTGGGCTGGTTTTGTTCATTTTTGAAGTCGACGCGGCCCGTGGGGGGATTAACTAGTTCGATTGCAGGAGGGAGCATCCTTGCACTACAGACGAGTGCAATGCAATAACCTCCTTTAAACAGCTTCGGAGCGTTTGTATGGCTATCAAATTTTTTCTACATCTTTTCTATAGAGTAATTTTTATTCAGAATTTATTATAAATATGACTTTCAGATGATCTGTGCACAGATGGCGCGATAAACGCCATTTCGCACTTATACACTAAATGAGGGGTACTGAAAGTTTATAAATACTTAGATTTCTTTCAGTTAGAATTTATGTCGTCGATATGTCCTATTTTTCTTTGAATCATTTCTAATTCTGTATTCAGATTTATGAGCTAAATAATGCATTAAAAATATTTAACACATATATATGTTGAAACTGAAAACTAAAGCATGGAGAAAACCCAATTAATCTTAATTTGATTTCTTTTCATGCGTTAGTTTTTCTGTTCAAATTATATAAGTTTTTCTGTTCAAATATTTTTCTTCTTCAATTAGGAAAAGCTGCGACTTGCATCTTATTATGAAAGTACTTTTACACTTCCTGTCCTTTTCATCTAGTTTTGTTTTTGGAAAATAATAAATAGGTTATATATATATATATAGCGAAAGTAAATGATGATATACAAAAAGATCTTACCACTGATAATAGTTTCTGAAGTTAAACCTGGAGGAAAGGTAGGTTTACCTGAAATAAAAGAAATAAGGTGAGATGAACAATTAACATTTTATCTCTTTAATGTCAATACACACACCTGCAGAATAAAGTAAGCGATTATATTTTGCATTCAATATTCATTTATGCATTCAATTCTTCGACATCAGCCAACGTTCTCCGTGGCCTACTGTTATAGTACATTACCATCAGTAGGCGACAGAAATTACAGGTGACATGATGAATTATTAAATTTCACTAAATTTTTATTAACATGCTTATATATATATATATATATATATATATATATATATATATATATATATATATATATATATATTGATATTGATACTGATTGCATATGATATCGCTCTTATACAAGTAGTCTATGTATGCATTGCTAGAATTCTGAGTTTGTTGTTTGTCATTCGGTACAGCTTAAAAAGACGCAAATAATGTAATATTTGTAAAAACACGGCAACTTTGATATGAAGGAATGCACAGTCAAACAATTTATTTCGTTAAGAGCGGATAAAAGAAAATCGAGTCATAGATATAAAAAAAGAAAGGTAAAGGTTGAAATTTTTTTAATTGTAGTTAGTTAACGAAATATCATTCAAAGCATTGTCTATTGAACACATATAGCTTACAGCTCAAAACAATGATGATTAATAGATTCTTGAATTATGAATTAGACGAATGGATTCAGATATCCATTTAAAGTATTCTCCAATTATATCTCTCTAGGGAAATATTTAAATTTGTTTAGATTGCTTATGTCATTGAGAATTGTGGGTGATTAAGTCGAAGATGTGTGGTCTAGTGGGTATTTATGGGTTCTTGTGCGTGGTCGAGAAATTACTTTAGAACATAGGTATCATTACACGAACAAATTAACCTACGAAATTACGTGACATCATGCGTATTTACAGATATATATAAAATGCAAACGTACGCCCCTTTACAGAAACCTTGGAAAAGCCTTTCCTACGCGTCAAATTCAAACGATAATATTATAAATATATATAGTGCTTTTTTTCTGTATACGGTGTTTTCTCAAAGAAAGGTGCGTGTTTTCACACGTCACATCACAGGGGGAGGGGGGGGGGAACTCGGAACTTTTTTTAATAATGCTCTTTTATATATATATTATTTTCGTAAATCTCTTAAAATATCGGTAAGTTAAGCCGAAATAATACTTAAAAAAAAGTTGGGGATACGCCGTATCCAGAAAAAAAGCCATATTATATATATATATATATATATATATATATATATATATATATATATATATATATATATATATATATACATACATGCATATATATATATATATATATATATATATATATATATTTATATATACATACATGCACATATATATATCTATATATATATATATATATATATATATATAATATGTATAATCTTCCAACGCTTTTTTGTCTGTTCTCTTCCTTTATCCTTTTAGCTGGAACGAATATTCCGGAGTCTCGGCGGGCAGACAGATCGCGACAGAAAGATAGCGGGGGAGAGCGAGAGCAAACGAAGAGGTGAAAAAATAATTGCTGCCGCTAAAGACAGGCAAACAGAGCCAATTAGCCGCCGATTAGTTCGTCGTTCCGACAGCGGATGGCGCTATCCATCAATTTCCGGCGACAGCCATCCACTGCTTCCGGCAAATTTCAATTCACTGCTCAGCCATATTGCAATTTTACGAACACCACTTTCGCTTTGATTTGTCCCAAATGAACGAAGAGGGGAAAATATATTTCCGAAAGAATTCAACGTCCACGGGCAATCCCTTATTTATTAATTACGCGTCTTTTCGCATTTTCCTTTAGAGAGAGGTATTAACGAGACACGGCGAATATAAGAGAGAAGCATCTATTCCATTTGCGGTGCAGTCTGGGCAGCCAGTCATGTTTCCCATAAAAAGTGGCAGTTTTGAGGGGTGGCCGTCTAATAGGGGGTGGATATCTCTATGGCGGTCAGACATAGTTCCGAAAAATGTGGCCGTTTTGAGGGGTGGCCGTCTAATAGGGGTGAATATCTCTATGGCGGTCATTCATAGTTCCGAAAAAAGTGGACGTTTTGCGGGGTGAATGGCTAGAGAAGTTTCATTGTATTACCTTTTTTTTTCAAGGCATATTTTTTCCTACTTATTTGAGAAGCATTGATTACTTCTATGAACTGCAGCTCAAAATGCCTTTACAGAGGAATTTGCTTGTGGGTGTCTCTTGGGTTGTTTACAAAGGTGTCCCATAACTCACCTCTCACTGATTCTGAAGTAATAATTTCGTTTAATTATTCATGACTAGTAACAGAGCCAGTAAATGTCATAAAGACACACCCTGGAGAAACTTGGTCATTTTCATGTCACGGTTTCGTACGAGCAATACATTAGATAAATTGTATTAAATATAACTGGTCTTAATGATGATGTTAAAGAACTCAATAGGAAACGTGCACACACCAGTGAAATATTTTAAGTAATCGCTCAGTTGTGGTTAGAAATATAAGATTATAACTGTTCAGTTTTGACAGACAGAGAACGGAAAATCTTATAAAAGAAGATACTTATTTTGTTTTTCCCTTCCCGGTACAATAATTTTTTTTTATTAATATTAATGGTTGAGGTCTTAAAATTTTCGCTTTGGTTTGGTGGACTCAAATTAATCAAATTAAGTCCTCTTAGCGAAAAGCATATTCCTGGACAGAGTAAAAACTTAGATGATAAATCCAAACTTAAAATCAACAGAGCTTGTAGGCGTGGAAAATCCCACCATGGATGCTTTCCTCATACGCATACTGATTTTACCGTCGTGATTAACAAATGAATCCAATAGAGACTAGCGTAGTGCCTGATGACAAGGCGTTCGGAAATCGCAGGGAGACAGAGGTAGAAAAGAGCGAGAGAGAGAGAGAAAGAGGGAATTAATTCGATCGAAATCTCCGGGCGTCAAACTGTCACCGGGCCGACGCGACGCATATCCCGCTTTCGGCGTGTGTGAGTGTCCTCCTTCGGCCGCATATTGGAGACAGCGTTTGCAAGGAGGGCCATCAATTAGCGGGTCTTCGCTTCCATAAGGGGCCAACAAGCTTCGACGGGCAATACGTCTTTGACTGCGGACGGGGGGAGATACTCATGGCAAAAGCTTTGCCAAAGTAGCCATCCATTTTAACTTCGGCGATGCGCGCATATTTCTTGCGTTTCGCTCGGGGGAAAAAAATACAAAAAAAATTTTCTTTCTTTTTTTTTTTTTCCTGGACATTGTTTTTAAGTGGACAGAGGGGAGAGAAGAGAAAATGTGAGGGTGCGGGGACAGAACGAAGGAGAGCGAGCGAGAGAGGAAGCTATTTTTAAAGCTCCAGGGAGGAAAGAAAAAGCAAGAGTGATCGCCAGTTACAACATTACCTTCTTTCGCTTTTTTCTTCCCGACAGCTACGGTGGCGACAAAGGAAACAAAACAAAAACTCGAAAGAGAGTGGGAAAAAAAAAGGGGGGAAAGGCTCGAGGGGGGTGGGAACAGTGGAGGCTCAAATGAAGACATACGACAGCGTTTTTTGGCCTACATCTAATGAAGGTAACAGAGGGAAAAAGAGAGGCGAGATGGGGAGCTGCTGCGATTTGCAGAAGGAAAAACTGACGTTTCAATCGAAACGCCCCTTAAAGACAAATGCAAGGGCTCGGGAAAGCGTGAATATGCCAATCAGGGGGCCTCGGAACGACCGAATAATGGCGGGGTCCGAGAGCCCCAGGGCCCATATTGGCCCCATTCTTCGACCATCATTACTTCCGCAACGAAAATGGTCTGGCGGAGGATGGACAGAAAGGGCCAGTGTTCCGGAAAAGAGAACGGAGATCTCTCTCTCTCTCGGCATTTCTTTCTGAGATATGATTACCGCTGTGTGATGGTGATAGACGGCTCGCGCGACAGTCATCTCCGATTTAGACTGTGCTGGAGATGGAAAGTAGAATCAATTGGACGCGTTTTTTTTCCCCTTCTCCCTTGCTGAGCGAGGGGGTTACGAAGAGCTACGGCAGATATATTGTCCGCGATAGATTGCCTGTGATTGAAAAGGAATGCTCAGGTATAAAAGAACGCATTGAAATACGCTTACAGTGTTTCGAAACTTGTTTCAACTACTTTTAGAAATGGATGTAACAGCGGGGCATCACTGAGGGTATAAAATGCCAATAATTTCGCCTCGCTGACTGATTTTCTAACTTTCACTGGTTAAGCATAAAAAAGGGTGAATTGAAAATCGGTAATACTATCAAAAAGGCACGTTAGCTTTTATTAATTTCAAGCCTCAAAGAATCGGGTGTTTAAATTATTTTGCTGGGAATTTTTGATTACTAGCTCCAGATAAAGTTGTCTAACAACAACGAAGGTCTTAAATGCACGAGTACATTAACCAATTTCAGTCAGTATAGCAAAACTGTACGTCATAGTGGACCGTCATTAACTTAATCTGGTATGAACGTTCCTTCATTTATGATGTCTTAGTTACATTAAACAAGGTTCCCAGTTAGTTTTTAGCATGAACTAGAAATTAATGCCTTTATTAGGACTTTCAAGGTTACTTCTAACTCTTTCAAAGGTATAACCTGAGACGATATTCTGAACCTCTTTCTAAAATATACATTGAAAAAAAGCCTTTTTGAGGTTTTAGATCGAAATTAGTACTTTTTTAGGGACCCTTAAAAAATTCGGAAAATTAAGAAATTTTTAGTGTTCTTACATATTTAAGATTTTATCATTCTGGTTTGAAATACAGAACTGCGATAACCATCATTTAAATGTATTAACACTGGGTTCAATAGTGTTGATATTTTAAGGGATGCTGTAATTAAATAAAGTACTTATAATGTACACAAAAATAGATGGTAATGCATAGGCATACTGAAATAATTTTTGTTTAATTATTTTATATTTTTTTTTCTATCTATTCCACATCGATATTGTTTACGAAAAGTCTTTGGCATGACCATTATCTCTCCACTACTAGAATCTTTTAAGTTATACGTGCGGTAAATTTCCTAACGCTACTAATGGAAAATATTTGAAATTGAAATAATTTTCTTCGCTTAGATATTAAAAACTGAATCTTACTTTCCTGTACCACATTTTCTTTCACCAATACTGACAGCGTTATCATTCAGATATCATGAATATAGCGCATGATTAGCTCGCGGGCATATCTCCCGTGTAGATATGTTAAGAGATGCGTAATCAACTATATATATATCTGATATTTATCAACATAAACTTAATTTTTAAGCCAAGGTAAAAAAGTTCTACCAAAATAATGTAACAAATAATTTGAAATTATACACGGTATAAGATTTCCCCACATTGCCAGAATGGTCGAGGAATGAAGACGTTGGCTTTATCATTCAGTAAGAAATAGTTCAAATACCGCACCTCGCAGACGGTCAATGGCGCTCGACCACTAGGAAGCATATGAGAAATATTCATGATGGAGGAAAAGAAACCAGCATCATCAAAAAAGTCAATAATTATAAATAAATAGCTATATACACCCTGCATAAGGGACATTAAAGAGCTTAAAAATTGTGCGATGGACCCCCAAGAAAAGGAGGGGGAGGATAGGGGGAATTGAATTCCCAGTACGAGATTTTCTAATATCACAGTCTTAGAAATCCCGAAGTGCTAACTTTGAATTCCACTCTTGGCACTTGGTTGCTACAATATAAACAAATATTTAAATCTATAAAAATACCTTTCACTCGATTATTCGAAAGAATACGCGTCTTGTATTTTCAGTGTTGTTCCCCCTTGCAATTTTCCTTTTCCCTTTTTTTCTGTTATACCTAAGGGCTTTGTCCACAGGCTTCTGTATTATAAATAAATTTAAAAAAAAAAAAAAAAAAAAAAAAAAAAAAAAAAAAAAAAACCTACCAGGTTGGTTGGTCGAGAGCGACACGGTCAAGTATACGGTCAAGCGATAGGTCAATTTTGTGCTACAAAAGGGCTAATTAGACAGGAATCTAGAGTTTAAAGTCTATTCCGAACAGCTACAAACATCCATGCTAACAGTGGGACTCAAACCCACAGGCTCTGGACCGATTGCCAGCTCTCTAGCCGTTCGATCATCAAACACTTGGAACATTTAGTATTGTGCATACAATCGAATCCTGCGAAATTATCTCATATAATAAATCTGCTGCTCGTCTATGATATCATACTGTGCTGCACACACAATTCATGCTGTTTTCTTTAACTATTCCATTCGTCAGTTCATCTATACACGCAAATTTTCATCGGTAATTCATATCTCATTCATTATATCTGTGGCAAATCAACACAACTAGTTTTCCCCGCGTCAATACACCCGAGCATCGCTGCTTTGTGTTGCATCGGAGCTCGGCAGAGAAGACACAAACATTAACAATCAAATAATGAACGGTCTCGTCGCATCCGACGATCTCCGGATCACTCTAATTACGGGATGATTCCCCTCCACCCCCTCTTACTTCAGGGCAACGATAAGTCCCCATTACGGGGTACATTAATAAGTTTTCTGCACGAGTTTTCTCTTCTTCCGCACATCCAGTTCACTGGATTCATCTTTAAAGGGGCACTTTTCTTTTGCTCTCTCTGCTCTCCTCTCTCTTTTAGACTTTTTTCTTTTTTCTCCGTTGCCCCACACAGACAGATCTTATAACGACTCCCGTAATCAAGCCATGAGTTTTTATTTATTTATTTGTTTACTTATTGATAGGCAGTTATTTTCTATTTGCTTTCTTTCCTTGCTTGGGTTATACGAGCAAGGTGGCGCCAGTGAAGGGGGGACAGGAAAGCGCCCCCCCCCTAAAAAGGGAAATTGCACACCCCGCATCATGGCATCGTAATTACAGATAAAGACAAAAACAGCTGTGAATATTTACAGTAACCACGCTCTAATACGTTTACTAATTTACCCCATTTCCTGGATCTCTCCCTACGCACACATTATGGAAAATTAAAGCTTATGTCAATGTTACGATGAAATGGATATTTATTTTGAGAGAGTGCAGTTGAATATTTCAATATATTCAGATTGGTAAAAATTCAATATCTAGAATTAATATCAATCAATGCTTCTCAGTATTACGAAAAGTTAAGGCTGCCGTGTACTAACCCTATTGGATTCGCTCACCTCAATGTTAACTCATGGAGAAAATGTGCCAAAGGATTACCGACTTAGATTGCCATTTTTTTTTCTTTTAAATGTTACCCCATAATAGAAAAAGAAATTGTACACCTTGGGGCATTTTTCGTTTTTAACGTAGGATTACGTTCCTCAATAACGGCCCTGCGGAGAGTAAAAAAATTGTCCGGCGTCACGAGTTATAATTTTGGCAGCGCGCCAGACCCAGTAGCAGTAAACAGTTAAACAGAAAAGAACGAAAATGCGTCAAAAATATCTAAGCAACTATAAGTACTCCTACGTTAATAACCCGCGGTAGTTTCATTAGAAGAGACTACCGGAAATATATATATATATATATAAATCTATTAATTAATGCAAATAACATTTTAAAATTTAAGTTATTCGGGGGTGGGGGAAATCCGGTCTAGTGTGTTTTAAACGCTCCTAAATTCCTTTGGCGAACGACATTTATAAAATGAATCCTATTGCAAGGTGCAGGAAAGTTTAGGCTACTTGAAAATACCATTTTCATTGGATTATCAGCATTTATGTAGCTATCAATAATAGACACCATTTTATCCATAGGTTAACATTGAGGTGGGCGAATCCAATAATAGGGTTAGTACAGAGCAGCCTTAAGGCCACAAAGAACGCTTTTCAGGGCATTATTATCTAACTCATCATTTTCAAAAATATTAAACCCTTTTTCTTTATTTTTTTACAGTTTCATAACACATCGAGGCAAATAATTAAATGAGTGCCATTTTTCGAAAATCAACAAAGAGTGGAAATAAACAAAAGATTTTTCATCCAGCTAACTGACGGCAGCAATGAAATTTATAATGAAACTACCTGTTTTAGTTTAAACATACAATCAAGTATGAAAGAACAAACAATCTAGCATAAAGGCTACTGGGTAGCGGCCATATTGGATTCCCTCAGTTCAATGTTAACCTATGAAGAAATTTTTTCCAATGATTGTCGAATTAGATCAAAAGATTTTATTTTGAATTGCACTCAGTTATAGAGAAAAAATTTTTTTTACTCGGGTATCCTTTTCATTAAAAGAAATAAAATAATATTTTTAAATTTGAATAATTCTGTGGACAAATGTGGTACACTGTGTTTCTAACGCACATAATTTCCTTTGGTGGACGAAATAGCAGAATAAGACAGCAGAGAAAAGAAATTTTCTCTCTATTACGGAGTACAATTCTATAATAATAATAATAATAATAATAATAATAATAATAATAATAATAATTTTAAAAAATCTAAATGCGACACTCCTTGGACACATTTTGTCCATATATTAACAACTAGCCGGGCTTCGCCCGGCTATGCCCTGGTATCGAAACACTTGACACTCGATTCAAAGTTCACTTGAATTTAAATTTTTTTCACTTTTAATTACCAAAAGATCCTCCAAAAAATCAATACACCTTCAAATGACCTATTTATGATTAAAAAGTTTGAATTAAAAGTATGAAAAATAGAAAAAGAATTAAAAAATTATACACACCATGAAACATTTCTTTTTAATGATTCATTTTTTAGTGAGAATCACGCTGTAAATGAATCACGGTTTGTTTACACCGTCAAAGATGGATGATCTCACAGGAGACGCCTCATTAGAATCCAAATAACTCTAAAACTATTGAAGTAACAGATTAAGTGTACTCAGAAAAAATTATCAGTTTTTAAAGCTCTTTCCAAATATGTAACATTTATGTACTTTCATGAAAAAAAAAATCATGGATTTCAACATTTTCAAACATGGCCGAATTTCATAACGGAGCCATACCGGAAACGGTTTACCCGGAATTGTTCCGCCGACAGAGTTTTACTTTTATTTATATAGATGAGGTGATCATTTGGGGTTGTTACACAGCAGCATTAAGGACATTTTAAGAATAATTCAAAATATTCAAACCCCGGCACATTCTAGGCCAATTATAACGACACTTGTTATAAATTGTTCTGGGGAAGTGTATTCTTACAAATATGGCACTATTGCGGATCTTTTACGGTGAACTGAATACTACAAATTAATACTGAGAAATAAATACTGAGAATAAATAACTGAATACTGACTAATAAATAACTGAATAAATATACTGACTGACAAAATAACTAATAAATAACTGAATACTGAGAAATAAATCGTGAGTTTTATCAGACATAAGTAGCTTCAACGTACTGCTTATACCAAGAAAGCCCGCATAGAGGAAATGCGAAAATCGAGCAATGACTCATTAATTCCTAATGACATATTTTTACGAATTCATAGCGAGTGTTCACTTTGTTCAACTATACTAAATACATGTATTTTTGAAAATCAATCCCTTATCAATCTAATACTTTCTGCTATGAACAAAATTTTTCTCTTTCTTCCCCCAAATGCATTATGTACCGGTGTACCTCACTCACCATACAGCAAGCACCTTATATTTAGCTTGAGAAATCGAGCCACCTGGTGAATAACGTTCAGTATCCGTAACTGTGCGATTATAAAGTAATGTTGAGAAAACGATGATTTAATAAGACCAACCCGAAATAACAAGGGTAGGAGAAAACAATTATAATTATAATACCAATACGAAGGGCACGAAATTTTCATAAAGATCACCATTTTCAATAAATGAGGTTTCATTACACGATTGATCTAAGTATTCTACTGTACTAGCTCGCGACATATCTACAGGGTGCGACAGACAGAACGTTCTGATTTGGAACGTCAATAACAAAAATACAAAGCAAGATACAGAAAGAAATTTTTTATACCCGAGAAAAATATAAAAAATTATTTATTTATTATTAATTATTATTTCATTAATATTATTTCTTTTATTTATTTATTAATTAATTTATTTATACCCCATTCTTTCAGAAAGAACGTTCTGATTTGGAACGTCAATAACAAAAATACAAAGCAAGATAGAGAAAGACATCTTTTATACCTGAGAAAAAAAAAATTATTTATTTATTATTAATTATTATTTTATTAATATTATTTTATTTATTTATTTATTTATACCCTAGGAACGTTTATTCTGCCGCACCCTGTAAATACGAGGAATAAACTAAGGTTAAAAAAAAAAAAAAAAACTACACGAGATTTTCGGTGGTAACAATTTGAATTTTTCCTCTCAAATATGCTGACTTGCTTTAATATCATCGTACAAGCATACATTAGTTGCAGTATTCAATTTAAAATTTACCCTTGACATGACGTCCACTTGCCAATTGCATTGACAGCGCTTCGTGTTACGGAGTCAATCATTAAAAGTAATAATTAACATCAAGCATACATCGTCCCCCCCCCCCCCCCCAACTGCAGTTACACGCGCACGCACCGCTCGAAAGGGAATTTTCCCGCGCGAAGTCCCGAAATCATGCGTCTCAATTACACGCGGAGGCATTAATAAATTTCTCTTCGCACCCCGCTCCCTTCATCTTTTCGAGAGGCCGTTTTTGGTCATTGATCGAAGCTCGTAATGACTACCCGTAATCGGAGGCTGAAGATTTTCTTCCGGGAAAGAGTGTTTCTTGTCTTCTTACTTTATTTTTTTTTGTCTCGAGTCCTTTTATTTTTGTTGTAGTTCGTAGTAGTAGTACACATGGGTGTTTCACCGCCCTTCACTTTTCGCGCCGCGATCGTTCCGCTTGCCACAGTTTTCGGGGGGCTGCTGAGAAAGGTGAAATATCAAGAGGACATCTCGTCATTCTGAACAATAGGGGGATATATACTCGTTAAACTAGAAACGATAAGCCTCAAGATGTTATTAATGATCTGAGTCAAATCCACTCTTTCCGTCTTCAAATTCATGAATATATACTGAAGTCGGAATTTATATATGCATACATACATATATATATATTAGCTGAAAACCCGCACTTCGCTACGGAGTACATTCAAATTAAATACAACGGTCAATGTATGCAATAAATGCATATATATATATATATATATATATATATATATATATATATATATATATATATATATATATATATATATTTATTTATTTATTTATAATAAATACGACGATCAATGTATGCAATTGATATAAAATATATATATATATATATATATTTATAAAAAAATCGTAAGGGATATTTTTATACACAAAATAATATAGAAGAAAATATTCAAATTAAATCTAATAGGACATAATAAAGTATATAGTACAGTTAGAGGAACATATCTTTTACTGTATTTTAATATTTTTTTGGATAATGTCCAATCGTCTGCCGCATTAGCAAGAGAAAAAAAAAAAAAATTGTCTATTTTGCACGTGACGATAAATTTATTTAAAGTGCCAGAAAAAGAAATCACGGGATTAGAATTTAATAAATTAAATTCTAAAAATTAATCTTTAAAAATTCACCGAAAATCAGAAAATGGAGGTAAAGATTCGAAAAAGATTTCATATTAAAGGAACTTTTAGGCTTTTTCTCGTGATATAAATTTTATAACCCTCAAATTATTTTAAATGCAAACTTAAAAAAAGTTACTAAAACAGCTTAAAAATTTAATTTTAAAAATCTAAGAAGAATTTTTCAAAAATCTTTCTTAGTGCACCCCTACACTATAAGAAGAATCGCCATGCAAAATTTCAGTCCTTTAGGTCCAGCGGTTTGGTCTGTGCGTTATATGTCAGCCAGTCAGTCAGTTACGGAACTGTTATATATATATATATATATATATATATATATATATATATATATATATATATATATATATATATATATATATATATTATAATTACAGTATTGCGTCTTTAGTCACTACGTTTTACACATTTGAAGAGCACCCAGAAAAAACAATTACATTTACTCATAAATGGTCTTCACTGGCCAATACATGAATAAATGAAACAAAAGCACGGCGTTTCTGAATACATGTTTCAAGTAATATCCTTCCTGCTCTCCCTGAATTTGATGTTCTTGGTTGGCTTATGATTTAATAATAAATAGTTTACCGGACATCAGCTCTTGCTGCATTTGCTGCCTATTAGTTTTAGACTGTTAGTTATTTCCCACCTTCATTCTAAATGATTTATTTCATTTTTTTTTATTTGTTATACATACAAGTATACATATAAATGTACATATTATATCTATATAAGTAAACATACATGCTTACATATATTTTCCTGCCTGGGCACTAAAAAAGGTTTATTCGTAGTATTATGGGTATTAGTTCTAAAAAAGAAAGTGTGTCCTATAGTAAAAGACCTGCATAACTTACTCACCAGAAAACATTCCAGTAATACAAGATATCTAGGATATTCCCCGTATTCTTGAAAGACATTATTTACTGTAGAATATTTTGAACTATTGTTTCTAAAAAATCGTGCCCTATCGAAATCTCTTCCAAAATGATCCATTAGGGTTCAAGTGTGACAATGCGGTTAGTTGGTCAAACTTAACGAAATCGATTTCTCTCGACCCCTATTCAATAGTTTCCCCTTCGGAAAGCAATCGTCATTCCCCACAAATGAATTTCATCCAATTTCTGCAACACTTATCTATTGTGCTCTCTTGCCATGACATACCCAGAAGTCCAAGAGACACAGCTGTAATGGCAATTATGCCATTTCCGTTTGCAGCTCGGGAAATTAATTTCGCGGCGTTTATTGAAATCAAAACCGGGATTTGTAACGAGAACGAGCCAGGAATCGCATAAAAACGAATAACACAATCAGACTCGCGCGATGATAAACGGTTCGCGAATCTCCGGAATGAATCGGATCAAATATTTTCAATCGCGAAATTAATGTCTCCCCGGCATCTCTCTCCTGCAGACCATGTCCGAGGAACAGAGAGAAAATAAACAATTTCCAGCCAAACAATGCGTCGGCTGGCGATTGTTGAATTGGCCGTCAATGAAGCACCCTATACCAATCAATAATACAAATAAACCGGCGCAAATAAAACAAACAAGGAGAGAGAGAGGGGGTGGCCCGGACACAAAGGAATCATTGCGAACAATCATCAATGGAGCAGGGTTTCGATTCCTTCGGATAATGGCCCGCGAAAAGAGGCCCGGCCATTGTGCGGGGCCATCTGTTTCAATGGGCCCGATTAATTCCTCGCCGATTGTAGGGGCCACGCTTAGCTGGCGGGAAGGAACATTCCTTCTTTTTTTGTTTGTTTGTTTATCTCCATGCTGATACTGGAAACCAAATGCATTGACCGAAAGGTATGGCCAAGAAGATGCAGCGACTACGCGCAAGAATTAAAATCGGTGGTGCGATATCACGGGAACACGCAATCAGCTCCAGAGCTTGTCGCTAACATTCACACGCAGACCTGATAAGAGAATGTCACACGTGCAAAGGTGATAACAGTCATTCAAGCGCATTAGAGATGCATATCCGCGATTTCGAGGAAACTTCATTTAAGACGGCAGGGACGTTTAAATATTATATAACATTTAACTTTTAACGTAGGATTACGTTCCTGCATAACGGTCCTCCGGAAAGGAAATATCAGACGCTAAAACCGTCCGTCCGTACCTCGCGAGTTATAATTTTGACAGCGCGCCAAACCCAGTCTGTAACGCTTGGACAAGCAGTAAACAGTGAAACAGAAAAGTACCAAAATTCGTCAAAATTTTAACTAACACACACACACACACACACACACACACACACACACACACACACACACACACATATATATATATATATATATATATATATATATATATATATATACATACGTACATATATATAGATACATATACACATACATATACATATATACATACAAAAGAGGTAAGCAACGATAAGTAATCCTATGTTAATAACCCGCGGTGGTTTCGTTAAAAGAGACTACCTGAATTTTTTTCAGTTTTCAAATTAGCCTACAAAACTCCCAAAAATTGGAAAAATCAATCACTAACCCTTTGCAGTCCTATGTCTAGTGTGACTAGATCAGGAAGGTTTATTGGCTTTATAAATGGGAATTGAAAGAACAGCTTTTAGAGAAATTTATGGGTATATAAAAATTCGTTTATGAGATATACATTATACTCCAAAGGAATGGGGGAATATTTTTTAGTTACATAAATTTACATTACCATAAGTAATCAATTACGTTAATATTCGATAAATTGAGTATGAAGTACAAAGAAAGCAAACAGTGGTCAGGAATAAGAAAAAAGACTTGCAAAATAATACACTTCTCTCGCGACCGCGTTATTGAAAGTGAAACTGGGGAAGGAAGCAAAACTAGGGCGTCAGCGCATTAGCTATAATACTAATATTTGTTCAACATTCAACACATAAGATAGAGAGGAAGAAGTCAGGTGACTATTGAAAGAAAAAGTCAACGCTTCTCTGTATTATGAATAAATGCAATCTTCACTTTATGAATATAAGTTCGCATAGCTATATATTTAATATCATACATCTTTAGCCCAGTCTTTGATATCAGAAACATTTTTCTTTATTAATAAAAACTAAATAAATATTAAATGTAAATGAATATTTAACGAATGTGTAGAATACAATAGTCCTTTAGTTTTTTTTTTTCTTTAACCCTAGAACGTTTCGATATATAATTAAAACAAAGCTTAAATATTTAAAATAAAATTGTAAAAACTAAGTACATGACGTGCACAGGACCTCATGTACTTATTTTTTAAAAGAGTATTTTATAAAAGGTGACTTTTATTTTACCACTTTTTAGCTATTTACAGTAAAAATAATTGTTGGCTTAAAAGTGATCATTTCCGGTATTTGTTTGTGCCCATCCAACACGTATCTGAAATGCGCTTAAAAGGAAAGGGAAACAGATGCAAAGCTGATAGATTAAATGAACCTGCTATTCGTGCAAAATCATTACCTTCATGCATATTTGCCGTAAAAGTGTCCTATTATATTATATCAATAGGTAAACCAGTATTTAACATTTACAGTGATAAACAATGAATCCTACTCCACATTTTTTTTTTATATATTTAACACATAATTCCCTATTGCACATCTAAGAATCCAGTGTTATATATCGCTAACAACCACCATCAAATTCCATTGTCCCAAAGATGTAGCGACACCCAGATTCTCTCTGCAGGCAGTATAAGAGGATACATTTCGACAATAAATCTAATTCTTTAATGATTCCAGATGCAAGAGGCTAGAAAAGGGGGCGAAACATCGTTCCTTTTTTTTATTATTATTATTACTACCAAACCAAAGGCACTCGAAAACTGAATGACCATTAAAATAAAAACCCGAAAAGAAAAACGACAACTAGGAAATTATCCGCGTGTATTACAGAGTAGCAAATCACGGCAAATATGATAGAATCAAAAGTTTAGAGCACTACAGGATATCGTGCCCGATGACAAGCATTTCAAGGCTTTCTATTCATTTTTTTTTCTCTCTCTCTCTTCTCTGTGTGTCTCTCACTGTGTGTCTTTTTTTCCATCCCCCTCCCCACTTCTAATTCACTTTTATACCCAACTGGAATGCAACGGGTTCATGGACCGCAGTTTTTTACCCTTAGACTCTAAGTGTGTGCCCCCACGTGGGCCTCTCGAAGAGACCCCACGGTAGCGAGGGGCTCCGATATGGGGGCCCTTTTCATGGAGCTCGGTGCAAATTTGAAAAGAAAGGACGGGGGGGGGGGGGGTACGATGCGTTCGACGGTGCGGGTATGGAAAAGGAAAAGTGTATGTATGTGTGCTATAGTGTGAGTGTGTGTGTGTGTGTGCGTTTCCGTGTTGCGAAATGATCGGGGTCGATAACTTTGTGAAAACTGGTCTTTTGAGGCTTTCACCTGGTAGAGTGAGGAGTGCGCAATCGGTGGTGGTCACCAACATCATCTGCCTGGGATGGGGCGGGAGCAACAAGTTGCGAAATTAAAGCACGTGGCGCCTTTTTCGGGAACTGTTATTAGAATGCACGGTGTGTGTATGTGTGTGCAGTAAAACGCTTTACATCCCTCCATGTCGAATTAATTGACTTAGTCTCCAGAAACATGAAAATTTATGACTTGTGATGAAAGATAATGCTGATCCGATCAGATTACTAGAATTACTTTTTTCCCCCAGATACAGGGCTATGTTGTTGCACAAACCGGAGGGAAATTTCTATTTCGAGGAAAAACATTCGGATATCAATCTTTGCAATCCCTTTTGAAGTGAATACAGTAACTTCCAAATACCCCCCAAAAAATAAATTCATGACGGATAAAAAAGGCAAGAGTACCGAAATCTATGTAATTAATAGTTGGTACCCTTCAAAACATGACGGCTGGATAGTAAATAAATGTACTAATACACAAATTATACTCAACACATCATTGACAAATGTTGAAAATCATAATATTAAGAAGAGAGAAATACACTTAAAAAATGGCTATTGAACACAATAAAGAGAAATAGGGTTAACTCAACAGCTCGAGATAAACAATTTGCGCCAGGTTTAATTCTGTATATCACAAACATAATTAAAAATAAAAACGGCAGACTGAGAGCTAAAGAGATTCCTCGGAATAAACGAATTAAGGGGATAGTGGACTTTAAAAATTGTGAAATTTGTCCAAAAATTCGATTTTTTAAAAATTTTATTGAATTGTGAAACTACGGACGAGTAGGAATGTGTTGCAAAAGGAATTTTTAATTTCTGTGATTACTTTCCAAGTTATAGGCATTTGTATTTAATTTAGATATTATGTGGTTACTACTAGCAATAACTTTAAATGTGTTTTTCTCAAAACAAAAATTTTCATGTCATACAAATATTCAAACTGCTCCAGGCGCATTTATAATTATCGTATTGCTTTGAAATTTAAGTTTTATACAGTTAACTGTATATCAAATAAATATTATTAAAAATAATTATGCTTCGTTTCTCAGGATTTCTTAATTTTGTACTTGTAAAGAGGATTTGCAGGTATTTTGCGAAATAAAAAGGGTGTTTCCACTATTATTATTTTTTTCTCTTTATATTTTTAATGAATGCTTAAAATAAGCAATAAGTTTCATTGTTATTTCTATAAGGTATCCTGTAAATAAAAATTACCATATTATATGCAAAAGAAATGGGCATGGAACATTTTTAATTAGGTCAATTTTTGATATAATTAATAATTCATAAATTATTAATATTTCATCATTAAATTTTAACCACTTTTACATATCTATGATACTAATCACATATTCAAATTTCAAGCAAATCCATTCAAAACAAAAAAAGTTAGGTTTGAAGGTCCACTGTCCCTTTAACGTGTTTATGCGGCCTCGTGGTTAGTGAGTATCTAAAGCCAGATTTAAAAATGTCCCTCAGTATGCGCAGAAAGCAAATTTTTAATTGTAAATTATCACTAATAAACAGAAATTGCGGTTTCAAAAACGAAATTTGACACATCAATAGATTAAAATCTTTCGTTTAAGACCAAAATGAAGTAAATTGATGCAATAGTTTTCTCTCACGGACAGTCCAAAAAATCGGCCTAGCAACTTATATATAGATAAACTGCATTTAAACCACAGATCTTTCAATCAATTTTAGTTTAAATTTTCAAGACTTAAAAGAGAAAATGACGAATTCAAAAATCACGCGGGAGGTAATATTTACTTTACGACTGAAAAAATAAAGAAATGTAAAAGAAAGTAAATAAAATTTAGTCAGTTGAAATTTCCCACACATTTGAGCTTAAGTTTAAAATTTTAAATGCTTAAAATGGAAAATATATGACAATATAACCACAAATAAAATGAAGTTCTCCGGAATTTCAGTATCTGGGGAAAAAAATTACAAATTTCAGGTATTAGAAATTCCATCTCTTTTAAGTAATGACTTTGAAATTTTAAATACTAAGTATATTCTTTAAAATTAAAAAAAAATCATTAAACTTCAAACTGAAATAGGAGAGGAAACGAGAAGACGACAAAGTTAAGTATTTTAAGTGTGATTTCATTAAGATTCGAGTTTAAAAACTTTCCGAATTTTTAATACGCTTCTTAAATGGAGTCAAAAATTTTGGGTCTCAAGAAGTTGGCAAATATACGGGATCAATATGAAGATTCAATGCTCCACAAAACAGACGTAAATCTTGGCATTTTTCATTATTTTTATGCTAAAGAAAGGCAAAAATCAACTTTGAAGATTCTGTTCATGACAGAAATAGTATGAAATGATTAAGAATAAGTGGTGGTTATAATTTATAATGCTTTGTACTACAAATAATACACTTTTAAATTTTCTTCAAGAAAATATAGGCTAGACCTTTATATATATATATATATACATATATAACAGTTCCGTAACTGACTGACTCACAGATAACGCATAGACCAAACCGCTGAACTTACTGATATTTTGCATGGCGACTCTTCTTATAGTGTAGGGGTGCAATAAGAAAATTTTTGAAAAATTCTTCTTAGATTTTTTAAATTAAATTTTTAAGCTGTTTTTGTTACATTCTTTAAACTTTGCATTTGAATCTGAGGGTTATAAAATTTATATCATGAGAAAAATCATAAAAATTCCTTTAAAATGAAATCTTTTTCGATTCTTTACCCCCATTTTCTGATTTTTGGTAAATTTTTAAGGATTAAATTTTGGAATTTAATTTATTAAATGCTGATCACGTGGTTTCTTTTCTTTTTGTGATACTTTAAATTAATTTTGCGTCACGTCCATAACAGCGAAATAAATTGACAAAAAAAAATTTTGAAATACGGCAAAAGATAAAATTTAACCACTAGACTAATTGTGATGAAAGTTTTTTAAGAATTTAATTCAAATTAGTATGTTTTATGGATATTAAACATACAAATTCATTCCATGCATTGGCTGTTGTATTTAATTTTGAATATTTTATTCTACATTATTTTGTCTATAAAAATATTCCTTGCGATTTTTCTATAAATATATTTTTTTTTGCCATTAATTGAAAACATTGGCCTTTATATTTAATTTGAATGTATTCCGTAGTGAAGTACGGGTATTCAGCTAGTATATATATATATATATATATATATATATATATATATATATATATATATATATATATATATATATATATTTATTTATTTATTTATTTATTTATTTAAAACATTCATGTCAGAATTAGCGACCTTAGAGCTTTAAAAAAAAAGCTACTAATCAACCATTTAACTGCTGAATTGTGGATCATGTTATGTAAAAGCAAAACAAAAAGCGATAATAAATGATCGTAAAATTAATATCTCAAATACACAGTGACGAAATATTATAAAGAAGAAAAATTACTTAGAAAATCCGCAAGGGAGAGATAATACAGTCCAATTATTTCACCCGGAGAGAAAATAAATAATATTAAATATTTAATAGAATATAATAATCGAAAACACATTAAGGAAACATTAATGCATTCTTCGACTTAATTTACATCTCGTTCTCAAGTACTTACAATAAAAAATATATATAAAAATTCGATTCCGTTGAGAGGCGCGCAGATTAATTCATTTTCCCACCATCCACTAATGCAATAACGAGCAGCCAATAAGAGAACAGGGTCCGGCTGACGTCATAATGATAGCCTGAGTCAAACGTAAACAAGACAATGAACCCCATCACCTTGAAAGAATGCACGTGTTTGCCTTGAAACCTAACATGTGGGAGAAGAAAAATTACTTGCGACAAATTATGTGCTAATTTTGCTAATTCAAGCGAATATTACGGAAAATCTAGCTCGTAAATAACACCGTAATTAATTCTCCACCACGAACTCAGAATTCATAAGAAGTTTTAGTGCAGATGGTTGTGATTTTTGCAATCAAATGTAAGCTCATATTGTGACAGAATTGGGTTTTTCCTGAACTTGAAACTACAGCACAATATCATTTAGTGTTGCTTTTAACGCTACAATGTGAGGAGATGTAAAAACACTTTACATGGGTCTTAGAAACTGAATATTTGTTTCCAATTCCGTTACACTGAAATAACAGTTATCAAAACGCATGAAAACTTTCAGTATGCAAAATGCATTACTGAAGAGAAAAATAACGACCAACAGTAACCAAAGATGTAGATCAAAATTAAAATCACAGAAATAAACACACGCAAGAAGTCAAAAACTCGATACATTTTTAAAATCTAATTAAAAAAAGATAATAAAGAAAACATTAATCTAATAATGAAAATAAAGAACATACTTTGGGGTCAGGGAGTATTTAAATAAATCTTTCTGCAATATAAGAAAAGCAAGTAATACTTTATAATATACCCAAGCACAATATGATAGAATAGTTTTACGCTTTCAAAATGACTTTGAATATTTTCCCCCCAAACATAAAAAAGGACTGACAATAATAATTAATGAAAAAACATAATTTTATCATTTAATGCAAAAAAGTACTTCATGATTAATTTTGATGATTTTTTTAGAGAAATATTACAGAATCACTTTAATTATATATTAAATACATTAAATATAATGAGCTAAAAAATATTTTCAAAACTCCTAAAATTGATATAAAATTCTGATATATAATTTTTTACGTTTATAGTATTGATCGATTAACAATTCTTTACCAGCTGAAACCACGAACATGAAACTATTAAGAACTAAGAAATCTTACTGGATTTTTTTTTATTTATTTGAATTAAAAAAATGTTAAGTAGAGTAACTGAGAAGCATATCCAATACTTTTAGTAAAAAACGATTCCACTGACAATTAAGAATTAACTCATGCGGACACATTCAGATCCTTAATTGCACATCACGCGAGGAAACTTTATCTTCTCCGATATATACAGTAAAACCTCGTTTATCCGGATCTCCGGATAATCCAGATTAGATTTGTAGACATTTTTATTTAATGTTCCCATTAGATAATAATTTTTAACTATGATAGCAAGAACGTAACTGAAAAGTACGCTAAATATTCGCTTTTTAGTATTATTCAATGTACAGTTCCTGCATAGATTGTACACTAACTTATGGTCATAAAATGTTTTTTGTTGAGTTTAAGAAAGCTTTCCTAGACTTACCATTTCTTTGTTAAGAAATGATGTGAAAAGTTATTTTTATATTTTTTAATGCCTTGTAAACAATACTATGTAATTTTGCTACAAAAAATAGTTTTTTATCTTAATAAAAAGTAAGTCTGCTTAGTTAAGGATTTTGTTTTGCTTATTACCCATATTACCCGGATTTTCGATTATCCGCATTGCCTATGGTCCCAGTTAGTCCGGATAAACGAGGTTTTACTGTACATATATGTGTATGTATATATATATATATATATATATATATATACATCATTAAGGACATTAATATGCTCAGTTAAAAAAGAAAAGAAAATCAGGAAACATCAACAAATATATACTAGCAGTCTAAATAAAAATAATGTGCCTCATATGAAGTAGAAAAAATATATCACAGGAAAGTTTCCATTCTACATCTGGAAACAGTAGACTAGAGTAAGAAAGAAAAAACATTCTCTGAAAATGAATAGTATACATGAATAGACAATGGAGAGAAATCCAGTAAAAAATCTTAGAAAAATACACTATGCATTAGAATTATACCTGAGTACAGCAAGAAATCACAGTTGTGATTTATAACGGTTATATAAGTTTGAACAACTGAAGAAAATAACATAATGAGGGGTTTAATTTTTACAGTTTGTATATATTTATTTTGAATGTTAATTATAACTCCTACTTTAAAAAAGTTCAAACATGAATTATAAATGCAAAAAAAAAAAAAGAACAATATATCTTTAATACTGCAAGAATTCATTTTGAGAAACCCATTCTTTTAATTAATTGTATACTTAAACGTCGAGAATAAATAAATATAAAATGATGATAAAAACTTATTTCGCAAATTTATAATAATTAAAATGTTGTCATGAAAGATTATTCAAAATAAAAACCAACGAAAATATTTTATGGAAATACCATTTTAATCTCAAATGTCTTAGATTTTTAAAAATGTCAAACTAAAAATTTTCAAAAGTTTTAACAAGAGAAAATATCAAAAATCGAAATATAAAAAGGCTGAGTATAAAAAAAAAAAAAAAAATTGCAGGTAAAACTTTTAACGTGTCATTTTTTTCCAATTTATATTAAAAATTGAAAAAAAATGTATACCAGAAGAACAAATTAATTTTCAAAATTCTGGATGAAATATAAAGAAAGACAAAATGTTTTCTGCATAATCGCTATATTTCAAGCCTTTTTCGAACTATGGATAACATGTATAAGAAGTAGACAAGTAGAACTTAAACAAAAATCTTCGATAAATATTTAAATCGCTAATTTCACAGATTTCCTTCTGTTTGAACAAAAGAGAAATAAAACAATGAAAGAGATAAACGGAAGTATCCAGAAGAACGGGAAAAAGAAACATTATATATAAAGTAATAAAAGTAAGGAAAAGGGGGAATTGTAGATTTATCTCTGGATTGGTAATAACAACAATACGATACGCTACGTTAGAGGTTTTCCCCAGCTTTTTTGCAGAAAATTAAAGCTTATTACATGTTTTTTCCCCATTCATAGATACGAACTTGGCAAGCAATTTTGCGCAGAAAAAACGCATTGTTTGCTATTGATAAATTTTAAAAAAATCGATATATATCACCCTCCTAGCTTCATAATAAAACATATGACCCCCGTTTCTTTAACGGAAGCATTTTTAAGCGACAAAAGTTTAAAAATAGCTTACTTACGCCAAAATCACACAGTAAACAAATGTTTTGATTAAATGTAATGGATTTCGTAAAATCCTGTAAATTTCATTTTAAAATGCACCTTTCCATTTCGTCGTCATTTTTAAAAATTATTTTTTTAGTTCAAATAAAAATATGGGCAACGTATTTCGATAATATTATCTTTCATTCTTATAGATACAAACACTGAGCTCAATGCCCCTGAATAGGCAAAAGTTTGAATATATGAGGATTTTTGAAAAACCTTCTTTCATAAACGGTTAAAGTTGGGGCTTTGGAAATCTTTAACACAGGCAGCATTTTCTATGCAGTTATTCCAGTAATCCTAAATTTTGGGCTGGAGAAAAATTTGTTCACACCTGAAGAAAAATATTCACTTTTATTCTTCTGAAATAGATTTGAAGCAAAACTTCCTGTAACAGAAATAAATAACAATCATTTAAAAAAAAAAAAATCAGTTTTCTGACGCTTGTATGATTGTTTGACATTTTGCAGTATTTTAACAGATAATCCTACATTTCTAATGCCTAGCTGAAGGAGTACAAATTTCATTCGAGACTTTTTAAAGAGAAATATTTGAAAACGTAAATATTTGAAAATAATTTAAAATAAATAAATTTTAATTTTAATTTTAACAAAATCCAGAAAAATATTTTCTCCAATTAAGTTGTACCACCTTGATAACTCTTGGATGCAAACTGAGTGATTCAAATTTTCCAACTATAGTACATTTCCTATGAAAATTGAAAGGCCCTCGAAAACTGAAACAGAAAATTGAATCATTTCTGCTGGTGCGTGGGAGTTTTACCTCTATCTGAATGGGAGCTTCACCTCTGTCTGGCCGTGAATGTGTGCATAGAGACGTCCGGTAATCTACCCCCAGACATGTTTCGTTATTTTACATATCATTCTCCGTGCATAAAAGAGCCGTGTCGATGGAACAAAAACATCAAGAAAAGGAAAGAGAGGACAATGTAATAACGACATCTGAGCGTACCTTTGTAGAGCCAGAAACACGCCGTCGAAGACATGTTCGGGAGAGGGGAGAAAATCGCTCTTAATCACTATCCCATTCAAATTTTGGCTCCCACAGAACAAGTACTCACCACACTCTCGTGACCGTCCAAACAAACAGTGGGAAACGGAGTCGCTCATTGGTCGGCGGGGGGTCGGTCGCCGTCACGTGACTCGGCAGAAAGGGTTACCCGGGCGTGCTCCTGCGCATACGCGCACCTAGCATTGGCTCCGGTGGCTGCACGTTTCATTTTTGTAGATAAAATTCAAGGGGGGGGGGTGAGGAGATTTTACAGAGGGGGAGAGGGGTAGGTAAACTATTAATTATGTATGCCGAAAAGCGGAGCTGTTGTTGTCGCTAGGGGGAGAAAGCGGCGCAGAGGACTCGGTTGAACGCTCCCAAGGGCCGGGCCCTCTCTGGATGCTAGGGAAATATCCCGATGAAAAACAGGGGCAAACAATTTTCTCAACGTTGGTTTTTCCGCAATACTCCGGTGCTTTCGTTAAAATTTCGAGATGCAGAGAAAACCTACCCAGGTATGGGAAGAAATATATCTTCGATAGTCTTAAACATGAATTAACTTCACGCCATTTTCCCAAATTTTAAAGACGTTCCATATCGTTTCCTAAGAAGATTTAAGCATACATTTAATTTCTTTAGGAAAAAGATTAAAAACATATTTTAAATTATCTATTCTTATAAATTTTATTCCTTTATTTATTTTTACTTACAGACTTTCTATTTTTATTTTAAGAATTTTTTATGTTATAAATAACAACAAATTTTATACATATTACTTTAATAGCTTTCCAATAGATGTTTCAATCCTTTTTTTGGTAATTTTTTTAAAAATGGCATCAATGATACTTTACAGAAAATGATCTTTAGATGTTTTAAGGTACTTTGAATACGAATTTACTATGTGCCTAAACGTCTTCACATTTAGATAAATCCTTCTCTGACACTTCATTATCGTTGCGGACAGAGTCTTGGGTAAAAACAGTAGCACGCAGGAAAAGAAAAATAAATAAATAAAATTTGTAAACGTCCCCATCTTTCATTATATAAAAAAGTAAACACCGCTTGTCAAAACCCTAACCAGTATCTACGGCTTCATTGATACTGCTCTTGTTTGGATTCTAGTTATTTGCAGTTAATTAAGGTCTGTTAGAGTTCGTCGAATTTTGATTTAAATAAGAATCTAGTATGAGGTTCCAGTCACATATCCACTACTTAATGATCTGTCAGTGACAAAATGCAAAGACCCCACCCTGCTGGAAGATTTTTTTTTTTTTTTAAATCTTCAAGCCCTCTAAATTTTGGCTGGAGAATTTTGGTTTAGAAGAGGGTTGGGCAATTGCACTTCCTCAGTCACCAGTAAAAATTTACAAAAATTCCACATTTGGAATTGCTTTCTCTCGAGCGTATTAATTGGTGATGCCTTGTTGAAGAGCACACATCAAGGGCGAAACCTAGGACAGAGGCTACCTGGTACACTGGAGGGGTAAACTTTTATGCTCTGTAACTGCTACAAATCACCTTGACTTGCAGTTGCTCATTTCTTCTTTATTAACTGCTGAAATTGAGAAAAGTGACGGTTTCACTGGAAAGGTAACCATTTCCCAAAGAAATCTAAAGTCTATCATGTGCTCATTTTCACAAACTCCTTGAACATACTTTAATTAATCAGGAAATAACACACACACACACTTGGGAATCGAGCTCGGGCCTTCCGGTTGGCTGAACGGCTGCACTAACACTTATATCGCTAGGAAGCATACAAAGATTTCACTAATAAACTTACATTTTTCTATGCCAAAGAGAGAATTTAGGCCTACCCCCCCCCCCCTCCCCTAAACCTCGACCGTAATCGGGCGCGAAGCTTACTATTTATAGGACATACGTTTACATTTACCGGGACGTGCTCTTAGTGCAACAGGCGCTTGAAGTTACACAAGCATGAACGTTCACGCTCTTTAGATAAAAGGCTAATATATCGTTTTCCACAAAAACTCACTTTTACGATAGGCGGAAAAAAATATTAAGGAACGCTTACGAGTTTTTTAGATAGTCATGCATGAAGATGCATGAAATTATTGGTCGATATAGCAAGGACCTATAGGAAAATGAAACGCAATGTGCAATCCCTAATATCGCTGCAAAAATAGAACGGTAAGTTTTATTATAAGACTTTTATAAAAATCCAGTCTCAGTTGTTAATTTGTAGAACTATTCGGAATTATTCTGGTCCCCAATATGGTAAAAACGGTGTCTAGAGCTTACCAATGTTTTCAAAATATTATAGTTTATAATTTAAATCTTCAAAAATACAATGAATGTAAAACCAAAATTAATATCATAATAAGACTATTAGAGAATTTAATTAGCGATAATGATCTCTTAAATTAATGAAATTTTTGGTTTTACAGAATTTTACAAATTAGGAAATTTTTAATTAACATTTTAACCGGTTTAAAATGTTAATAAACATTTTCTGAAAACACATTTTTATTTTAACCGTTTACAACATGTCTTTTAGGCACAGATCTCAGAAATGACCACATTAAACCTTCATCTCTTATTCGGCAGTACGGAAAAATTATAGCATCCGAACAGTTAAAGAAATGCATGGGGGGGGGGCAGGAGGGGTTGCCACTTAAGTGTCAAAATAAAGGAGAAAACCCTAGAACTCAAACGACTCCAGAATACACAGCGTCGAACAACGGAGAGCGCAAAAGCAAGAAAAGCGGAATAATTCCACCCTTAAACAATCGGCGCTTTTTAAGCACGTCTACCGAGAGAAAGAAGCAAATCAATTGTTATGGGGTGGCAACGGTTGGCTCGGGCAATAATGAAAGAATAAATAATAATAAAAAAAAACCCGGAGAAATAAAGATGAAAACAACCGGAGGCGATATCTGAGGGGGTTAGGAAAAGGGGGGATTTAAGAAGAAACCCCCGAAAAAAAATTATAGGAATAAGAGGCCTCGGAAAAATAATCCGTCATTTCAGTCAAGAGGCTCGAATCCCAGTACATCTATCATAAGTTCGATAACAAACGCCGTTGCCAAATATTCAAAGACAAATCAGAGGTCGCGAGAGTACGCATTGAGGATTCCGAAACACACGCAAGCGGAGAATAACCCCTCGCGACACTTCCATTTTTCAATCAACAATCCTTTTTGTTTATTTATAAAGGGAATATGTATCGGAGGGAGTTCAGCAGCAGCTCTGGGCGATGAAACATAGATACGCACAGAGGGCATAAATAACTCAAATCAGAGATACACACTGTCCGGCAGAATCCGGGAGGGGAGAAGGGGTCGGATTACGCGTCGGTGGCAGTGTCTGAGAGGATAAATGGAGGAGGAAAGGGTGATATTTTAAAATTACCGAATTTTCGAGTGCCTCCGGACAGTGGGGAAACGGGAAAAAAAAAATTCCTCGCGCATTTTTCATATTCTTAATACTTAAGACTGTTTAGTCAGTGCTTTTGAGAACAAAAATAACCAACAATAGCGCTAAAGAATGAAATCAATCAGTCTTCTAACTGTCAGAGAATATAAGGCTAAAACTTCATTTGACATCGAATATATAGTTAGGACCAAAGAATTAGAGATGATTATATCAAGGGAGAATGTACTATAATAGTTGTATTTTAATTAATCAAACTATTATTTTTTGCTCCTTCTGTAGTATAACAGTAACTTGTAATTTGTAATATATATAGATTAACAGTTCCGTGACAGACTGACAGATAACATACAGACCAAACCACTGGACCTAAAGGGCTGAAATTTTGCATGATGATTCTTCTTATAGTGTAGGGGTGCACTAAGAAAGATTTTTGAAAAAATTTTCTTAGATTTTTTAAATTAAATTTTTAAACTGTTTTTGTAACATATTTTAGGTTTGCATTTAAAATAATAATCTGAGGGTTATAAAATTTATATCAGGAGAAAGATCATAAAAATTCCTTTAAAATGAGATCTTTTTTGAATCTTTACCTCTATTTTCTGATTTTAGGTGAATTTTCGAAATTTAATTTATTAAATGCTGATCACGAGATTTCTTTTCTTTTTGTGATACTTTAAATTAATTTTGCGTCATGAGCATAACAACGAAATAAATTGACAAAAAATATTAAAATACTGTAAAAGTTAAAATTTAACCACTAGACTAATTGAGATGGAAATTTTTTAAGAATTTAATTGAAATTAGTATGTTTTATGGATATTAAATTAAACCTATATTTAAAACTGCAATTTCCCCTCAAAATAGGCTTTGCCATGACGACAAATAAGTCTTAAGGCCAAACTTTAAAATACGCTGGTGTAGATTTAAATGAAAATTGTTTCTCCCACGGTCAGTTTTACGTAGCTTGCTAACGCGTATGTTCGCAGACGAGCCTGGTAATATTAGTTCCACCCAATGAAGAAACAAAAAAATATTGTTATATAGGAAATCCCCCGAAAAGCAATTTTATTATTTTTTCATTGTAATTATCCTAAAATTTACTCCATAGCGAAGCACGGGTATTCAGCTAGTAAAACAATATAAATAAAAGTTGATTTCAATTTTAAATTCATTCAAATATGATGCATTAAATTATAAAAAAGTTGAAGATATGATGGTGGAGCGCTAGATATTATTTATGCTCTATTATTGAAATGAATTGAACGCAAAAAATAAATTATTAACATAACCACGGGCCAACTAAAGAGATTGGATATGAAAAAAATTAATCTTATAATAAAATTTGTTATCTTATATTTTCAACTATAATATTATGAGTGTGACAGTGCGTTAAATTGCGTGATAAAAAAGTCCTGTCTTTCACTTCCCCGCCTTGTTCATCTAAGGAAGCATACATATTTATATCGTTTCGGTTTATCTGAATCAGAATATTTATCAGGATCGGGCAAGTGTGGGATAAAGCCCACAGTCAAGCAAGAGAATATCGAAATTTGGTACGAAGAGACGACACGGTCAGGTCTCTCATCAAAACATCAAAGACGTGACGCCCGATACATACCCTGCACATGACAACGGCGGGAGCCAACTTGAATAATATGAAATTGTGCGAATACGGTAGAAAATAAAATGATCGGACTAAGGAGTGTTAAAGAAAGTTCTTCATCTTACCATACATTTTGACGGCCTTATGATCGATTAGGTTTCCAGAAATAAAGATATGGTTTTATTCATTTTCAGCACAGTAACAAGAGCGATGACTATTTTTATATCGGAATTTGAGCACTTGCTGGAGAGGGGTCAGCTCAATAATTGTTGCCTGTATAAGATAATGCCTATATAAGTATAAATTTCAACGAAAAAGAACCTCGACCCAAATAATATTAAAATAACATCTCGGGAATCATAAATAAAGAAATATCAATATACAGAGACGGCTCAAAGGGTGGGATAAAGTGGGAGCAGCATTTTGTGTAATGAACGAAATGGACGTTGTTTGTTTATTCCCGAAAGTTGAGTTATTGTCCACAAGTTGAGTTATTGTCCACAAAGGGGGGTCACTGATTCCGCCACATACTTCAGTTCCTAATCACTATTACATTCTGGGGGAAATTTAGACTTCCAACCGATTCAACGATTCCACATAATCCGCATAGATTGAGAATTTTGATCACGGCTAGCCGGCGCAGATTGATTTCGTTTGTGAATGATGTCAGCACGGTAGCTTAGAAATCATTCTTTAAATAATGCCCCCTTCTTGGGCTTTCGGTTCGAGAGATACCATAAGATGACACAACTCTCTAATCATATACACAATAAAGAGCTAAAATTTAGATCCGAGTTATTTTTAATAAATACTTTTTAAAGGTCTGGAAAAATCCGTCAAATGGAAGATTATGAAGCAAAAGCTAGAGGAGTGAGCAGGAGGGGGGGGGGCACTAGGTTTCTTTCACTCTTACTTAAATTCTCATCTTTCAGCATCAAAAGATTATTCAGAGTGAAAAGCATCTGGAAATGATTCGTGTTAACTTTCTCCAAGTGTTTCAAAAGGAAGCACTTTTATCACTTCGAAGCGTATTTTTCTGTTTTACTCATCAAATATGACAGAGGAGTCTTACCCTAATTCCTACATGCTTTTACACCTCAATATCACTTAGAGGAAACGAACTTTTGCAATCGTGACAAAACTTTAAACCCGAGCAACTGTTCTGCAAAATAAGACATTAAAGATCCAAAATGTTTAGAGAAGACAAAAGCAGACAGACGGCAATTTTACCTTGACGGACGTCTATCTCCGTTAACGCAAGCTCACTCTAAAAATTTCATATGAGACTTGCAATATACATTAGAATTCTCGAGCAAAGGGGATTCATACAAAGGAAATTCTCGAGTAAAGGATTTCATTGTTTTTGCTGACTAGCATGTAATACTTCAAAACCTTGGGGAAAAAAAATAGAAATTTTCAACGTTATAGACCAGTTGCAGTTTATAAATAAGTCCTTTTGTGATGAAAGTGACCCCAGTTATAACTTATGAAGACCAAATTATGACTATCTTGCTCCAATTATCTAGTATAACAACGGATCTAAACAATTGGTTTTTATAAAAGTGTCAGACCAATGATTATATATATATATATATATATATATATATATATATATATATATATATATATATATACCCCTGTTGCCTCTGCCTAGTGCTGTAACTAGGCAGGGGCAAGAGGGGCACTCGCCCAGGGCCCATTTGGAAGGGGGGTTCAAAATGCTATATTTGTTTTATTATTTTCCAAAACATAATTAATAAAGGGGCCCAAATGCAAACTCTTGTCCAAGGCACAGGAACGGCTAGTTACGGCACTGTGTACATATATATATATATATATATATATATATATATATATATATATATATATATATGACCCGCAACTTTTTTTCCCACTAGAAAGCAAATATTTACATTGACTTTAAAAAATTCCTTATTTTTCTTTACTGATATCAGACACGATTGAAAAGAGTCAAGAAAATGACACGACCTCGTAAAAGACGGTTGATTTCTTTCTTGAGTGGCCATGAAACTGCAAGTTTCCCGTGGATTTCAGAGGCGTTATCAACATCATTAGCATTTAGTACGACTTTAATTTACCACATAGATCCGTGACAACATGACAACGCAAAAATGGATCTCAAAATTCTTAAAGAAATCAATACAGCCTTTACAACTCCAATACTATTGTCGTATTTTTGACGTCCACTGTGCCCCCCAAACTGTAAAGAAGATGCGATGACAATCTCAAAAATGCACGATTAAACTTTGCAGACTGGACCGTTGCCAGGAAGAATAGCAAATCGCCCGAGCTATCGAGCAACTAGCTGCTACAGCTCGCAGTAAAACAGCGACGAACAATAAATAAATGAAAAAAGCAAACAAGGATTTTTTTTTTTCCTATCTTCATCTCATCATTGAAAGTGAGAATGGCGAGATCCAGAAATGAGAAATAGAATCAGTAAAAAAAAAAAAAAGGGGGGGGGGGCAAGAGAGAGAGAGAGAGAGAGAGAGAAGGAAGAAATAATAATAATAATAAATAAACAGTCGATCGGGAAGCGGCACTCCTGAAAAATAATCCGTCACAGCGAGCACAGCCAAGAAGCTGGAATTCCGATACATCCGTCATAATGCTCCGCCGAAAACAAAGCCCCAACGCCAAAGCACCCCGAGACAAATAGATGCGTCAAAGGTCAGGATCGTATTAGTGATTCCGCGCCGCGCGACACAATGAGACACATACTGAATGACCACGTGACACCTCCATTTTTCAATCGTGGCCCCCCTTTTGTTTATTTATAGACGGCAGCACAAAATAAATATGAAGTGGGAATACTAAGCGCTCAATGGAATGGATACACGGCGGACATAAATAACTCAAATCATAAAATGTCTCCTCTCTGGGTGTATGTGTGTATGACCCGGAGTTTCTTTTATTTATTCAGCCATTTCGGGAGAGTTGGATGGATTCCGTCAAACAGGGAGATCCTGGCTGTTTCCAAGAGGAGTATCAATATGGCCTTCGCCAACCATGGTATTACGCTAAAGTAAAAGTGAAAGGTTACCATAAAACTGAAGGCACGTCTTTACACGAGGAATCAATATATGGAAAGTGGCATCCATGTACAACATACTCAAGAAGTAGATACAGATTTAGGCTTCGTCCTCTCTAATGGGACTTGGTGAACGACACACTGTTGAATACACCAAGGACTACGCAATGCTATAGATGGAGAATTTTGTCCCCAATATATAAACTGGGAAATTCTGCAAGTGAAACTGCTCTGTCTCCTAATGTAATCCATCCGTTGTGTCCAGCTGATGAGCCCATAAACGAGTGTGAAACCCGGACCATTGTTAGATATGTTGGAGAAGCAATAATTTATACAGTGATATTGCTTCCAGATTTTGATTTTACCACGTTGTGAGGTATTGAATCAAAATTAACCCACCCCCCTCTGGTTTAAATAAATCACCATTTGAAGAAGAAACAAACGAATGCAAATGAGCGGCGCTTTTCTTCTAGATGGGAATCCCCGTCGATAGCGTACAGACGTGATAGTCAGAGGGAGAACGCCACGAGGCAAGGCCGGAGGAAGGTGAAGTTCGAACGAAAAAGATTGAAGAAGTGAAAATCGTTTTGCCGTACAGCAGCTGGACATTATTAAGCTTACTGAAGGCATTTGGAATTGAAGTCAAGGCAGAAAGGTCAGTGGGGAGAATTGTACAAGTAAAGTGTGGCTGAATTCTGGCAAGGTCTCCGTAAAATAGCTACCGGGATTAACATGCGCGATAAATAATACCCCGTTGCCTACTAGCTATTGAGTACGGTATTTATGTAGTCCAATTGTGTTGTAATAAATAGAGTTTAGTGTAGAAAACCTCGTCGCATCTTGTTAATAATGAGTTCGTTGTTTTAATATATACTATACCTAAAAGGTAAAAGAAAACAGCTAGCTTTACAACGTCTCTACAGCAGTATAGTTCTCAAACGTATCAGAAATCCGTATCACCAAAACCAAACTTCAAAATTTTAGTACCACTAACAAAAACTTGTTTTGTACACTTGTGGGAAATCACAAGTGTACTAGTCATTCAAGTACTACTAGTCAATTCAATTCAAGTACTACTAGTCATTTCTCACACGCTATCACAGGTAAGAAAGTGTATCACTGATTCAGAATCGATGTTTTTAAGTAATTATTGCTTACTCGCAATAATCACTCCACCCCATTTTACCCTTTCTCCATTGCATCAAAGATTACCCCAGAAATGATCGGATGAAGAGAGAAACAGCAAATCACACTAAATGTTATTTCCCACCTCTATTCTTTCTGTTTCCCGCCACTTAAGCATTTCACCTATAACAGAAGATACAGTAATACGAACACACAATAGTGAAAGTTCTGATGTACAGACAAAAAGCGTCGATAGGAGTGACAAAAATTAACTGTTTCTCTCTATTCTAAAAAAAAAAAAAAAAAACTCCCGCTGCCGCCGCTATCAAAAGCTTGTCATGCTATCTTCTCCGAAACCGCTGGGGGTATTGGGTCGAGAGCGATACCAATGGATGCAAAAAAATGGGGAGACCAAAGTAAGACATGTCTCACCTTCGTCGGACTTTAACCTTTTATTTTTATTTTACGTTTTGTGGGAAAATATTGACTTTTTCATTTTCAGATTACGATAACTCGCCAAAAAATTATCATATAATTTTGATCTTTTTACAATCTAAGACAACAGACATTTCTCTTTCAAACTAGACCTCATTTGTTTAAAAATATTTTAAAACAGACTAATATTTTCGTCAAAAAATGAAACACAGTTTTTCAAGATATATCGTCCCATATGTGGATGTAATATCGATGCTCCTCGAGTTTTTATCTTACAAAGAAAATATTTACATCATCTGGAAGCTGAAAGATTTCTTATTCATATAAACCTCATTTCAAGTCTCTATCTTAAAATTTCGATTTTTTTATTCGAATTTTAAAGCTGATAATTCAACAGTGATGAAAAGCCCTTCGCATGTAAGTGTGACAACAGTAAATGGATGGAAGCTGTTACATTGCCCGAGATCTATTGCCCTATGTATCTCGCTATTAGCCCTAACAGAGGAAAGATGTAAAAATAATTTACAAGAAACTAAAATCAAATTCAGTTTATATTATATTCCTTTTATAATACATTATATTCAGTTTATATTATATTCAATATTTCTTGCTTTCAGTTTATATTATATTATTTTATCCCTTTTTACTAACGAAGTTCTACTTCCAGTTTGATTCTGAATCAAACAATATGTTTTATAATGGCTATAAAATTTCTTCTAAATCACGTAGAGAAAAAAAGAAAAGCAGTTTTGGAAAGAGGAAGGTCCAAAGTATAAGAAACACAAATAAAAAAAATTCGAACAATTCTCGAAAATCGATGTTTTCAACGTAGTCGATCACGTTAATATCACATTACATTAACAAATATTTTTTTACGAGTAAGCCTTATTAGGGGCCTTTTACGAGTAAAATATTCCCTTTTAAGCCTTATTAAGCCTTTTTACGAGTAAGCCTTATTAGGGGCCGAAGGCCCGGTACGAAAAGCGAGCGTAGCGAGCTTAGGGGCGAAGCCCCTAGTAGAGTTAAAAAATGATGAACGAAAGTAAGTATTTTAGTAAGTATACATGTTTTAAAAGAGATATGTTTAGTAATTTTACTGAAGCTGAAAAACATCTATATATTTCTAAAAAATGATATTCAGTTTTATTTCTTAAAAATATTTTTAAAACGAAGGGCAAAATATAGGAGAAAAAAAGTGAAATTTGAATAATCACATTTGATTAGGTCTTATTATATACGTTTTCATGGGACTACCATCATAGAAATTTTTTAAAAATTTTTCATAAGAAAACCGTAACACTAAATGAATATCTAAAAATAACTGAAAAGTATGGAAAGGAATATACTTAAATAAAAAAAAAAAATTGCTGGTAATGTACAATATTTAAAGCCACAATCTACACACGAAAGTGTAAAGATAAAAAGAAGAAATTACAGTTTGAACAAATATAATTTCTCAGCATCTCGGGAAGAGCCTTATTTATGCCACAGAAAACTCCTTAAGCGGAAAAATTTAAGGCCTCTAAGAATCTTTAAATGACTGCATAGAGAATTTTGTCGCTACAGTGTTATAGTAAAGCTACGGATGAAAGAGGATAAAACACACACGCACGCACGCATACACACACGTGCCCCCTCCCCCTCCAGAAAAAAAAAAAAAGAGGCCCAACCTTTCTTTGCATAAAGTTTTCAATACATGCTTTTAGGATTATGAAACAACTGAATTAAAATCGTGGTCTTTTGCACCGTGTCGAAAACCTGAGGAAAATTATTACAGTCCATACGTTATATTTTAACTAATAATTATTTTTCCGTTCTTCTGCCATTCATGCCACTGTCTCCAGATACTCCCAGAGGACTTTTTTTTTTTTTTTAGCCCGTAAATACCGACGTGGCAACCCGATTTTTGGCTGCAATCTATCTCTATAACTATCCATACACTCTCACATATAACAATAACAGCCATCCATCAAGTGCGAAAGCTGTCATTTTTAAAAAACCGCCAGAAGAGAGGGAGAGAGCAATAAATACCCCCGAAGTCCGGCTCACCAAGGAGCATGAAGGAGTTAGTCTCTCTCTCTTTCACTTCCCGGATCGATTCCGTTGATTGCGCAAGTTTGTATCTCACAGTATCGGCGTCTCCTCCTAACTAGATATTTAGTAATAACTTCGGGGAGAGAGAAAGAGTCACTCACTCTCATCTTAAAACCATTTGGAGATTTGTGGGTCTAATTTCAGGCAACTTATAGATAACCTATTCACAAGACTTAAAAAATTGGTTTTCCATAAAATATCGAGCACGACTTTTGATGACAGTTATGTGCCTGAAGATTAATAGTTTCGCGATGCCAACGTAATCGGCTCTCCAACCAATGGTTATATACTTCCCGGAGAAAATTTACATTATCTTACAATACAATACAATCTCATTTTCGAAGTACTGCGTCATCAGGCTGCATTCGCCCTCCAGGATGGGGGCGTTCAACTCGTGGATACGAAAGTTCTGGTTGTAAGAAGGGAATGTACTGGTTTTGGAGAGGATATGCTTTAACATGGATAACACATTTACGAAGCGATCGAGTGAAGAAAAGGCTAGTAAATTCACACGCCGGTAAATGCAAATTTTCTCCACCTATTTTGTATTTCATCAACAGTAGACATGATATTAGGACTGGCCTGATATTAGGATACAACACTGACATGATATTAGGATACAATTTGACTGATTCGCTACTCGAGACATATACTGAGCACCGATGTGTCAGAGTATCAAAAGACGATGCCCATGAAACAAAAGTACTGCCAAAACTATACAGTCTATAAACATATGTGACGCAATCTGGACGCTCTAAATGTGTGACGTAGCGATAACTGTGGCCTTTTGCACTGTTAAAACTAAAGGATATCTCGAAATAATTCTATGGTGCCCAAGCATATCACCTTTGAATTACTGTATGGAAATAAAACGACTCATTCTGTACTAAAAAAAAGCTCAACTAACGCGCATTTAATTCCACAATTACTTAAAAGAGAATATGTTGCTTTATGCGTGAGTCTGAATTTTGATACTGTAATACACATTGGAGAACCACTGACCTAACTCGTAAATTCTATCAGCATTTTAAAAATAATTCCAAGTCGAATAAAACATTAATTGTTTTATAAATGAAACATACTTCAGCTATAGAGCTTTCGACTTCAGTTTGGCAGTGCCGCATTTCTATCCTCTCTGTATGACAATGGTTGAAGTAGATTTGGTTGATAATTTGCTTTACGCAATACCTATTCATTTAATGTTAATTTGTCCTACTGCGTCGTGACTTTTTAAAAATCTAATAATTGGTTTTCTTCTCATATTTTTGTTTAATGACTAACTATTTGAAACGCAGTTATTCGCAGTACACACAGAAGATGAAGTACTGTGAAGTTTCAACCTATTTATCCTCTAGACAAAATTTTTGATGGACGTAAGGTATCTCAAGTACATGCATTATGGGCCAAACAAAAACAAAAAAAACTTTTGCCTTATTCTATGCATTAAATAATTCAAAAATTGACTTTTTATAATTCTTTATCATATCTCTTCTAAACACATTTTACATGATATCTGAAAAATCGATGCCCACAATATTAGTCTAATAACATGAGTTTTGAAATAAAGATATATATTGTTCCTTTATACTAGAAGCTTAATCATGGAGTGTTTCAAATAATTATTTCTTTGTTAGATCAACGCATGAAGTGGGTAATAGGAGTGCCTGACAAGAAAGATTTAGCAGAAAATGCTGAATCGAATTATCGTAACATGATAGAAGAAGGCCCGAACAATGTACTCGGATAACCGCTCTTTGTATTCAGTGCTCTAAGCACTGGTCTCATGAAGCGATGGCTCCATCTATACAGTTACGGAGATCTAGTGGACGATATTTTTTGCCTCTGCATCGAAAATAGTAACTTATAATTTACACCACTGCCTTAATGATATATAATGAACAGGTCTATCCAGACAAGATACTAATCTGTTTGATAAATCCATTGCGCCTTGGGAACGTTCTCTGTAGAAAATAAATCAATAACTCAAAACAAATAAAAGAAAATAACGTGACAGAACATAAAGCCGAGAATAACATTATTTTCGATTGTCTGATAACATTTTAATTTTATGTTTTAATATTCCAAAACACCATGGAATTAACAGTTAAGTCCGTTAACCGCTTAAGGGGAATACCTCGTACTCTAAAACCACGGGGAAACATCTGAAGATCTAATCACCCCACGGCGGCACCTGCGTCGGGCACCCAAAATAAACGATCACTATGTATATATGTATATGTGTACTCCTCCCTCCCGATCCTTCCAGCCTGAAATTTGCCACAAGGACCGATCCCGCAGATAGCTTTCCAGCACATCACGCAGCCCCTATTGAATATTCCTCCATAATCCAGTTCCCATAATGAAGAAACGGCATCCTTAATCTTGGGTGTGGTCCACAGTGAATTTCCAAGAACGCACCCCCTCCCCCCCTCACTTTCCCAGAGGAAATTCCATTGGCTGAAATTTTTAACATGTCATTACGAAAGATTTTCCTCAGCAAATCTCATTCTCCCCCCCCCCCTCCCCCCTAAGGTGAATGTTGAGATCTCACGTGGGGCCGAGTGCATGCATTCTCCCCTGATAAGTGAATGTCGTGACCGGAGTTATGCCGAGGTGGTCGGAACATATATCGGCAGACGTTTCGTTTATTTACTCCGGAAGAAAATAATTTCGGGGTCACACGGGCGTCAATGAAATAAACGCGCAATGCCCAAGTAAGGCGCGGAACAGGTGACAAAATACAATCATGGAAAGGGCGCTGTCTACTTAAGGCTGCTGTGTACTAACCCTATTGGATTCTCTCACCTCGATGTTAACCTATGGAGAAAACGTGTCTACTATTGACAGCTACATAAATGCTGATAATCCAATAAAAATGGTATTTTCAGATGGCCCAAATTTTTCAGCATCTTGCAACAGATTCATTTTATAAATTTTGTCCATCAAAGGAATTTAGGAGCGTTTAAAACACACTACACCAGATTATTTTCGCCGAATAATTTAAATTTTAAAATATCATTTTCTTAAAAAAAATGAAAAAAAAAACGAAAAATGCCCCAAGGTGTAAAATTTCTTTCTCTTTTATGGAGTACAGTTAAAAAAAAATCTTTCAATCGAAGTGGGCAATCCTTGGACACATTTTCTCCATAGGTCAACATTGGGGTGGTGAATCCAATAGGGTTAGTACACAGTGGCCTTAATGATGGTGTTAGTAAACTATCCGACAAGTGTGGTACTGACAATCAACGTGTAAGACGCCTCAGAATTAATGTTTCGATGAGATTTACTTAGCAAAACCTCGGAGAGTTAATTCCAAATATTAGTATTTGAAAAATGTTACCGGACTAGAAGCATATAAACTAATTTTTTACCCATAATTTCACCAAGTACAATAAAGAAATCCAGATGATCAAGGCTTCCATACCACTAGAGCGACAGAACGTTTGTTGTTTTAATTTTAATATTCTTATATATGAGGATATATAAGATAAAATATTACACGTGGTTTAGTTTGATTGGTTTGGTTTGGTTTGGAGCGCTGCGATCAATTTTTTGCTACACGAGGACTAATTAGACCAAAAAATATTACACGAAACAGATTTTAAATTTAATACATTTGCATTTTGAGTATTGTCTTGCGATAGTCTTCCTAATGCAGCGATTCTTTCCGTATAGTAGTTTGAAAGGAGGATGTGCTCCATATTTAAGCAACATATCAGGTAAATTACAAAAGGTCAAGCATAAAAACACACTCATGACAGCGCTTGCCGAGGATCAAGCTGCAAGCATCACTTTTAGCTTTCAGTTATAATAATCTCTCGGCGAATGGTCAAAAAATAAGAAAACTAGGGTAAAAATAAACCGATAGAGTACGACAGGTATTCCATCTCCAATATTCTACTAAAAAACATCTAGAAGGATTTTGTAGTTTGTAAACTAAACTAAAGCATGCCCTTCAAAATATTTATAATTATATCTTTTAATTTCAGAAATACAACAGCACGACTGTTCTGATAATTACAATAAGTAACGATATAACTTACATACCCTCTGACTATGGATACCATAGAGGCTTTTTCAATCGGCCCTGGTAATGGGCATAGAGTAGCTTGTTATTCAGACATCCTGATACGAGAATGACATGTCTAGCAAAACATAATTTTGGCCGTACCCTGGGATAGGCCAGTCTATCTATGATTCACCTCTCACTATTCTATTTTAATTGCATCTCCCTAGACACACACATCCAGCACTCACAAATACTCAGATTCTATACGTCCGTGTGCCGGGTTTGATTGCCCTCCAAGCTCGACCATTGGCTCATCAGGTTGTAGAATTGTTTTAATACAAATGATATGAAATTAAAATTAATTCTTATATATATAACTAGCTGAAAACCCGCACTTCGCTACGGAGTACATTCAAATTACATACAATGGTCAATGTATGCAATTGATGCCAAAAAGATAAATATATATATTTATAATAAATACGACGATCAATGTATACAATTGATGCAAATATATATATATATATATATATATATATATATATATATATATATAAATCGTAAGGGATATTTTTAAAGACAAAATAATGTAGTTGAAAATATTCAAATTAAATCTAAAAGGACATATTAAAGAATATAGTACAATTAATATAGTACAGTTTGAGGAACATATCTTTTACTGTATTTTAATATTTTTTTGGATAATGTCCAATCGTCTGCTGCATTAGAAAAAAAAATTATTTTTTTTGTATATTTCGTTGTTATCACGTGACGATAAATTTATTTAAAGTACCAGAAAAAGAAATCACGTGAATCACGTGAAGCAATCAGCATTTAATAAATTAAATTCTAAAAATTAATCTTTAAAAAATCACCAAAAAACAGAAAATGGAGGTAAAGATTCGAAAAAGATTTCATTTTAAAGGAATTTTTATGATCTTTCTCGTGATATAAATTTTATAACCCTCAGATTATTATTTTAAATGCAAACTTTAAAAAAGTCCCTAAAACAGCTTAAAAATTTAATTTTGAAAAATCTAAGAAGAATTTTTCAAAAATCTTTCTTAGTGCACCCCTACACCATAAGAAGAATCGCCATGCAAAATTTCAGCCCTTTAGGTCCAGCAGTTTGGTCTGTGCATTGTATGTCAGTCAGTGAGTCAGTCAGTTACGGAACTGTTTTATATATATAGATTAAAGTGTATAAGTTTGGAGTATACATACACATAAATACATAATCCTCCTGCCCATGGACAACAAAGGGAGGAAATCAATTACCCATTATGCTGGCAAAATGAAGACTCTAATGAGAACAAGCCCCCCCAACGAGTTCTCTGGCTATACCACGCTTAAGCCCACGACGAGTGGTTATATTTAATTAATGAACAATTCTCCTCCACACTAATCGATTAGAGCTGATTCATTTACGTTAATAACTTGCTACTGAAAAAAAAAAGAGAGGAAAAGAAAGAAGGAAACTGGAGGGCAAAGTAATTTACAAAATAATGTACTTCTTACGCAACGGTTTTATAAAAGTCAGAAGGGCAAAGGCAGCATAATTATAAGGATGTACGCGTCTGGGGGGGAAGTCAGGGCCCCTTCTTTCCCCTAACATCAGGGCGCGGAGTTCCTCCCCTTTAATACAGACCCCCAAGACTACTGTGCAAGCACTTCTAGAAACGCTAACTAGTCGAAACTGCAGGCAGTTTTATTAATTTCAGGTATTACGCAGAAACACATTAATCCTGTTTGTTTGGGGAGGGGCAGGCAGGGCCTGAGGGCTCTGAGGTCTTAAAATACCAGGATGGGGAGAATCGGCTGAAAGAAATGACAAAATAGGTCTCGAAAGAAAACGGCGATTTCATTTGAAAAATCTTGGCTTCGAAATTCTCTCTAGGTTAAAAATATGACAAATTATATGAGTGATGTAGGATCAAAACTATCAATTTCCATTACACATTTTTCTTTAAAAAAAATTTCCGTTAAGGACAAAGAACTATATCTTATACATCTTTGAAGATATAAATTTGAAATTATCTTTAAAAAAATTCCTATATTATATTTTACTAGCAGACAATTTTTCAGAAGTTTCCGTTTAAACTGACTGAGATACTGTAAGAAAGTATCCTTAACTTAACTTTGAAAAAAAAAAAATAAATAAAAGAATGGCGATTACTACTTTTGATCCTACACGATTCATATCGCAGATAAGTAAAGAAAATGTGAAAAGGTTGCAACGTACGCTAAGTGCTTCTTTACTCTCTTATACTTGCTTAATCAGTTTTTGTTATGAAGACTATAAAATCAACAGTAACATACTTTTTTTTTCATAAAGGAATTTTTATTGATAAATTAAAACTATTTTTTAAAAGTAAAAAATGGTTAAAAAGGGTGTATTAAGTATATTGTAATCTAAACTAGTTAACTTTAGAATTAACAACAGTTAAAATATACCAATTTCTACCCATATATCTGGGGAAAAAAAAGGTGTTTTGACTAATTTGTAATATTGCTAGTAAATCTTGAACTACTTATTTAAGAGAATATTTGTGCTTACAGAAATCAAGTTGGAATTCGTTTGAAAAAAGAAAGTGATTCTGAATTGCTGAACTATTGAAATGACAGGATGCGATTTGAAAGGAAATGAGGAAACCCACAAGCTATACCAACAAACGGATGGAAGTTATTTATTTTTTTATTTTTTTTTAATTATTATTATAAGGAGACACTGGTCAGATAGTCTTGTCGTCCTATACTACACCGCAGTTTACTGCCCATTTTATTATGGGGGCAGCGTGTAGACGGACAGCATTACCCCCTATGAAGGGGCAACACAAACAGAGGCATATTTTGTGGCGCAAGCCGGGATTCTATCCGAGTACCCTCGGCACCGAAAACCGGCCCGCTGTACCACAGGGTCGCCACAAACCCGATGGAAGAAATTATGAGGATTAAGAAACAAAGTAACTAGCATACCTTTAAACAAAACTTTTCATTTGGAGGAACGAAAAAGGATAAATATTACACATACCTAGAAAGAAAGAGAAAACTGTTAGACACATTGAATTCAGCACGAAGATCATTCAAAATATTTTCAAATTACGAAGAACAAGACAACTTTATATATATATATATATATATATATATATACATACATAAAATACGCATGTATGTGTGCGAGATCATGTGTCTAAGTGTGTTGTGTCTGAATAACAGAAGATTTACATCATAAGCACCAAAAATGGAGCAAACGAGGGAAGACACACAAATTATTCTAACAATAATTTCTTATTTAAAGCAAACTGAAGTTCCTTAAAATTCTTTATCTTTTTTTAATGCTTTGCTTCTTTTGAAAATAAAGTCTCTTTCTTATGAAAACTCAATCATTTTATGTACACACCTAGCTTTTCTTTTTGTAATAACGGGAAGAAAATTTTACTGTTTCTTTATGTATATACTTTTCAACAACTGAATAGCCGGAAGAGAAATTTCTATGACGCGCTATGTTATACACGCATTATATGAAATGGGAATTTTTACAAGAAGTTTAAAAAATGACACTGAATGGCACGCTCTTTTAATATCTTAAATAAATTATGCCACACTTACTTATTAAACTGGATATTGACATAAGCCAAAAAAAGACATCTTTCAGAAATGCCCTTGGAGGATACACACGATGGAGAAACCATTCTCTTTTCTCACATTAATTGAGCATTACTTTCTTATCACATAATTGCAGCATTTTCACTCCCATAATAGTGGCAGTTAATGTACAGAAATAAACATTCCAATTAAGGAGGTCTAATTTGCCAGCTAGTCGAGAAAACGAAAGAGGTTTTTAAAGCAATAATAAAAGATTTCAAAGACAGGACAATCTATGACCTGAGCATTGTGCTTTAATCTCCACTTACGTAGGTTGTTTATTAAAAAAAAAAAAAAAAAAACTAATCCGTACTTAACGATGTACAGTGAACATATAAAACCTTCGGTGAAATTAATAACACTTTTTTGCATCCTTTGCTTGTTACTAAATGCAGGAAAAAAGGGGAAAAGTTTCCTTATTAGGCTGTTGACGCCGTTACTCAATACACGATATCATTTCTAAAACATTTCATCTCGGAAGGGTTACCGCTCCCGTGGGCGTAACAGGACCTTCAATAAATGTTAAAAAAAAAGGGAGGGGAAAGAGAAGATAAGAGGACAGCGAGGGGCAAGCAAAACTCGGTTAGTAGGAACACGAAAAAAAAAATGAAAACGTTAATCCTTTATGCCTTTTTTTTTCATCGTTTATTCTTTCCCGCAACCCTTTCGTTCGTCAACCCTTTGAGACCACGTGTTTCCGTGACGTCACATTCGCGGCCTTGGGCACACAGGTAGTGAAGGTGAAGGCCGCGTGGCAGTAGGGGAGCTGCAGCAGAAGTTTGCTTTTTTTTTTTTCGGTTCTCTTTGTAACACGCTGGATATTTTTTTTTTCTCGTTTCCCCTTTTTCCTAGCGTTCGCATTTTCTTCCTGTCTTGTACCGAACGTGGAGATACCCGGGAGAGACGATTTCCGTATTGCAGTAAAGCGGTTATGTGGATGCAAAAGCTGTTTTCTTCGGGGAGATCCTTTCTGAATGATCGCAGCTTAAAATTAGCCAGCAATACTCGGGCTTTGATTTAATACTATTAATTACATGCTAACTATAATAAACGCTACGCCTTGAAGCCAAAGTAGGACATGCTTTACCATTGTTAAAAATGAACGTGAAGGTATCAGTGTCGTAGATAAGGTATCTATAGGAGTAAATTTCGCATAAAAGATATCAAAATTTCGCAAAAAAAAAAAAAAAAAAAAAAATTACAATATATAAAATTTCGCATTTTTTTCGCAAATATATATATATTCAAAAATTTCGCATTTATTAAAAAGATCACAATTTTACTTACTTGGTTAGGTAAGTATCAAAATTCTTAGTTAAAAGCTAACGTTGTAGTGGTCTCCACATTCTCTTCCTTAAGTCTTTAGCAATAAGTGATAAGAAAATTTCGAGAGTGAGATCTGTTAGTTAAAGACCGTGTATGCTCTTAGCAATTATGTTAATAAATTATTACTATTACCTAATTTCGCTTAAAAAGTCATTTATCACCGAGTTTTCGTCGAAAAGTAATAAAAAAATAATTTTCGCATTTATTCTCTCATATCGGCAAATTTCGCATTTATTCGCATCCATTTCGTAAATACGAAAATTACGTATCCCTAGTTATCTAGTACAAACGTTTTTTAAAATTGTTATATATTAAAAAGGACTTGAAAAAATGAAAAGGAACTGGTACGAATTTCGGTAATGTTCAACTATTAAAAAAAATGGAGCAACTGAATTAAAACAGAACTTCTTAACATTTTAACTCAATACAGTTGAAATTTTTGCGACTACACATTCCGTAATGTGTATTGCTTGTAAATTTATTCGTATCTTTTATCTTTAAGCATCCAAGAACAGTCAGTGCACTACCACTTTAAAAAAAAGATGCTAGAGAAAATACTTTTAATACATGCTTTATAGTAGGCTTTCGAAGCAGTTGTATCAAATGTTCACCTGCTTCTTTGTAATATTTCTTTGAAACTACTAATGATGTACAATGCACAAATTTTAAAAACGAATTAATTTATGTATGTGCGTTTATATAATCCGAAAGAACAACGTTAGTTTAGGTATAGTCATTCATTCACTTCGACTAGACTTTCACGAAACTCTAATAAGCAATTCATTGTGAATTCAAGCAAGAATAAAAAACGGTAAAAAGGTCATTTTGTATTGGACCACAAATAATTTTACAAGACAATTGATTTTTCGCGCTCATAGGGTAATTAAAATATATGAATCCTGGTCCTTTATCTGGACCATGTATGTTCACGGGGTTTGCGTGCAATTTAACAAACAGAACGTCATTTCTTCATATGAGGAATTCTGAAGATATAACTTGAAACTTCCTATAGGGATAAACAGTCCATATTAAAACGAAACAGTGCACAGAGCTAGATAATCCACCTCATACCACTGGCAATATATCTTAGATCTCTACCTATACGTAGAACAACGTTTTTCATTAAGCTCTCATGGCAACATCCCCATTCCTTCTTTATCTCCTCTTCTGTTGATAAATATTTTTTACCTGGTATGGATTTGTCTCAAGGCATCTCTTTCCGCGGAGAGGAGTCTGAAATGTGTTCTTTGGGATTTATACCTGGAGAACTTGCGAGACTTTCACCCCAACAACATTCCCAGTTTCCACCATTAAAGTCAGCAGTAACTACCAAATGACGGGAAAAGGTATCATTGCACAGAACACATGAACTTGGGGCCAATGGCATTTCGGAACAGACAATATTACGGATAAATATTACGTCATTACAGTAGTGCACAGTACCTCGTGCCATCGTTTGTAACCTGAACATACCTTTCTAGAAGAGAACGCGTCGACCGTAGGACCGAGCTCTTTGGTGATGTTTACAGGACTATAGCCTGCTTTCAACGCTCGATGGATAAGCTGACATATGAAATCGCTGGAAGTAACTAATCTAGAAACTGATTCAGTCTTCTTTCATCTTTAAAGAGTACGTCATCCTATAGCTCGGCTGCCCAAGCCTTGAGCACTCAATCGTTATAATATTTGTCTCAGATGTAGAAGGGTTGACGGAAAACGTGTAATAATCGCAAGTAATACCTTTTCGTCTAATTTCATCGTTAGTGACAAGCGATACCTTTCCATCTGGGCTCCTGGTAACAACAAATCGCGACATGCTGTTTCCCGGGTTCTCTGCTATGCTTTTGGTTTGTAAAGTTTTCGGCTGTCTGGGATCACTAGAATTCACCTTGATCTATAGAAATATACAGCGGACAACAGTGGGTGTTTATTTTTGCAGTCCAAGAACACTGGTTCTTAAGACCACTTGCACACGGAATACAATGTTACGAGAGTTACCAAAGTCTTCAGTCCTACTCCTCACGCGTCGCTTGCGTCTCTCTCTCCCTCTCTCTCTTTTTAAAAAGAAATCTGAGATAAAGTCCTCCAGATATTCTCCACCTACCAACCTGTTGTTTGTAATAAGAAATCAATCGAACGTCTATAACAACGGTTTTCACCATTCAGTTAATTGCACATGTTTTCTGAATTGCTGCCATTGTGCTTCAGTGCTAACGTGATCCGGTACTGACTCTTCGAAAATTTGTATGCACGCAAGCTTTCTACTGAACATCCACAATTAAACAAATAACTCTACAGACTGTTTCGTTTGATTTTGTGGTTTTAACAGTAAAAAATCGCGTCGATTCCTCCGCTTTTCCCAATAATATTTGTAAACAAACAGTTCCAAACTGAAAGGCACAAAATGTGAATAAAATAATTAAAAAAATACTTTTAAAAAAAGAATATCTGACCTCAAGCAGTTACTTAAACGCACTTCTTAACTTTTAATAGAACACTAAGATTACAATATAGCTTTTATTTTGCATTTGAGCCATTTTACCAGGGAAAAATGTAGCAAATGGCTGTGAAATTTAGTAAGAGAGGAATTAAATGCAACTAGTTTCAGTTTCTTCAGTCGAATTCTTTTCAGTCGGATTTTCTCATTCTCAAAATTCCTCTCACACCACTCTAAAACTTCTTCCAATGCGTTGGACCGGATGGCTCAAACTAATAGTCCTAAAATATTATCATTAGGGGCAGAAGTGAGGGTTTTAAGCATTGCTTCAACTCCAGATCACGCGATATGTGTAAAAAAGATTCAGGAGCTCTTCAGAGGACATTGAACTGATACAATAGCAGCACAAAGAGCGGTGAGAACAAAAGCGACTTAATTACCAAATAATTAGGCGATTGGTATGCAGGAGGTGATCTCGTCAGACGGTATACAGATGATAATGAGAATGACAACACAAAAGGTGAGAAATTGTAGTTCGACGTTTATGAAAAAGATATCCTTCACTTTTGTGCCACTTGATTAAGACCAACCCACACAATAAGCGAGTTAAATCCACATCAATAAGTACACCAGTGCACAACAATGAGAATAAAAATGAAAAGACCCACAAAGCTCATTTCAATAATTTTCAAGTTAGTAAATCTTTCATATTTTCTAAAGAAGCTGATCATCACCTGATATTATGTCGGCATTTCAAAAACTCATAAAAAAAGTACCTTCCCCCTCGCTTTCAAAGAAGAACAGCTGTGCAAAAAAAAAAGACATACACAGTATATTTTTGTTAGTAAGGTAGGCAAAAAGTGCTAACCATGTGGGCAAAATAAATCATTATGTTAACGAGTTGCTGACGAAATAATCTATTTAGGTTGCAAGTCACATCATATGTTAATATGCCTGGTTGCGAGCGCTGCGGTCATCATTCGTCACAGAGCCAAAATAGACTGGGGACTACAGTTTAGACCCCATTCCGAGCGCTTACAAACAACCATGCCACCAACCTCGGGATTTGAAACCTGAATCTGGAACTGAATGTGAGCCCCCTGGCCATTCGGCCAACATGTGTGCTCATTTATATCGTCATGATAGTTAATTATATTTATGTTCGACTTTAATTTAGTATTCTGTTCATTGCATTTGTTTATTTCACATATTTTATGGTCTTAATGTTAGATTTTAAATACATCACACGTTTTCCTCTGATAAACCTTTTCATATCCTGCTCTTACTTTCGTACATTAATAAGTAAAAAATCTAAGTGTAGGGATAAATTATTAAACGTAGGAACTCATCGAATCTCATTGAAAACGAACGCATAATAAATACATAAGAATTAATGCCCTATTACTTTAAACGGAAAAATTATACTATTTTGTAAATTAAAATCTGTTACTTTATGAATTAAATTTTCTGCATTAAAAAATTTTGTTCATTTCCGCTTAAAATGACGTTTAAATCATGTTTCTATCTTAATTAGAACAGGAGATATTAAATTTTTTTTCAACATTCTAATAGTAGCCAATCTGTGTTTAAACCTGTACATGCGTTTTACTGCATGATGGGTTTTTTCACCATTTCTCGTCTTTAAATTGTTATAAGTCAAGAACCATTAAAGAAAAATGGTTCAAACTTGGAAAATGTCTTTTTCAATTATTTAATTTTAATTCAGCAAATTTGGAAATATATTTACTTTTGAAAATATAATTTTTTAAAAATAAGTTACATAATTTTTTTTTAATTTTTACTCTAAATATTTTAATTTTTTTAAAATTAATATTTTAAAAAACGCTGAATCAAAATTAAAACTTATATATTTCTGTTTAATAAAATGAAAAAAAATTTGAAATTCGACAAATAATATTTCGAGTTATAGCGATTTTAAATTACCCCACTTTCTTTTTAAATTTTAAATTAAAAATTTTTAAAAACTTAGCGAGAAGTTTTATAATGTGATTTTGTTTACAAATTATATGGTTAACCATCACAAAAAAATTCAAAATTTTAACTCAATAAATAATTAATTTTTTTTTAAATGTGTCCCGAATCCCCTTAAAAAGGGTTTAAACAAGAGTAGGTAATCTGTGTTTGGCTACTCTTGTTTAAACCCTTTTTAAGAGGTTCGAAAATCTTCGAGAATCTTCGAAATTATTTTCTCGATTTAATCAAAACCATTAAACATGCGCTGTGGTTTTAAACACTAATATACAAATGCCTGAAGAAAAGTTCCAAGAATATGCATTTTTGACTAAGGCATGAGAAAATTCCAAACAAAGTGTTTAAACACCAGCATATATCAATTAAACCACAGCCTTGGTGGAATACATCGTACTTTCACAGCGGTTGATTTCCAAAAGTTTTAAAGGGAACAGAAGCCTTAAAACTAAATTAATCCAGTCAAGTCTTACGCTATTTCGTAGTATCCACTGATTCCGAAATTCGTATTTTGTGGGCAGAGAGCAAAAGGGCAGTTCAGAGTAAACGTAACGAAAAACGCCGGCGTTTGTTCGCATAATTCATTTTAAATGGAAAAACGTGTCACTAAAAATGTGTTTAAATGTGTCAGTATGAGGAAGGAAAACCCTGACGATGTTTTGCCAAATGTACATGTAACTTTTACTGAAAGAGGTGGCTACCGAAAAGGGACGGAGAGCGAAAACTAAATAAAAAGTAAAGTGGGTCCAAAAAGAAACCTGGAACAGATATTAAAAGGGGCGGACTGACGATAAAATAAAAAAATAAATAAGAATACTGCAAAGAATATTCGCCAAAGGAAATTCCACAAATTCCGACGCTTGGTTCGTCCAAAACTATTGGAAATGGTCGCCTGGACAGACAGCACCGGTTCTGTAATATGGGTAGTGAAATAGTGGGAGGGACATTTCCATGGAAGCCAAACCCCCCTTCCCCTAAAAGTTCGAAAGATCTGCTTCCAGATAAACGCAATTTTGTTCGTCCGTATCTTGGAATCTTTTTATTGCTGTAGCTCTAAGTGAGGCGGGGCGCAGGGAAAAAAAGTCTCATATTTATTTAAAAGTTAGGGATTTTTTTTTTCTCCCCTCCTTCGCCATACCTTTACGGAATTTGGGTTTTTATTACATTTGAAGTTTTTGAATATATTTAGGAATTTTCGGATTCTAATACTTCGAGGGAAAAGTTTGGGAAGGAAAAGGAAAAAGTGAGGAATATATTAAGCGTAATTTAAGAAGTGTATGTCCAGAGAAATGATAATAATAATAATAAAAAAAAAGTCCCGCACGATTCATCCCCGAAGGAAACGATACGGAATATTGGATGTCGATATATGGGCTACCGCGTATGAGTGAAGCTGGATAACCGAAAATCCGTTTTCGAAATTAGTTTTACAAATGTCAGCCATTTGACAGCGGTGATGCTTTAAGAATGGAGCATCGAATATATTTCGGGAATCATTCGGATCTTGCTCACTGATTCCAAGCCCGTTTCAAGTAGTTCTTAAAATAAATATGAGGTATCGAATGATTGCACACACACACACACACACACATATATATATATATATATATATTTATCCAAACAAAAGCCAAATAAATAACAATTTAATTGACGTACAATGACTTCCTTATTTACAGCTGCCAACATTTGGTAATCGAAATTTTTGTTTAGAGCCAACTCTTGTTCACGTTGGTCGGTTAAGAGAACTACGGACATTTTTTGGCTACACCAGGCAGTGACGTATCGAGCATAACTGGCGCCCAGGGCACGATGCCTTTTTGGCGCCCTCCCTTAAAAACATAGTAATATAATGCATAGAATTATTTAAAAGGACTATTTGGCGCCCGGAGCATGATACACCTACTTGCTCCCCCCCCCCCTCGCTACGCCACTGACACGGGGGCTAATTAGACCAGGACTTACAGCTTAAAGCCGATTCCGAACGGTTGCAAACGTCCATGCCAAAAGTGCTACTCGAACCCATACTCTGGTGCCGAATTTGGTTCAGGTTAATATTGGAACGGATGTGTAAATGTTCTCTAGCATTAAAAATAACAGTGGTTTCAAAGGAGAACTGAAAAAAACATTTTTTGAAAGCCGACAATCTTTAATTTTTTTTAGCATTTTTTTTACACAAGAAGATGAAATCATTCAATTTTATATATCATTGGTAAGAATATCAAAAATAAGAAAAAAAAAAAGCACAAATTTTAGTCGCCTTTCAATTTATTGACATCTTTTATCAGATTGGACCATTTTATGAAACTTTTATTATAGCTCTATTTGGCAAAACTATTTTAAATAAATAAAACGTGTAAAGATTTAGTATGTTTTCTTCGACTTCAGGAGTTTGGCTGAGATTTTCCAAAGAGTTGGTAGCCACTAAGAAGTTGGAATTCCCTGAATTAGTGATATTGGGGAGCAAAATCCTACATAACAGGCCCAGAATAGTCATGTATATATTCCTCTCTACAGCCATTACATTAAATTTTAATATCGTTATTTATTATGAAAAAAATGACAAGAAAGGAATTTGTAAAATGTTTTTCTAACTACACACATCATAGGAATAAAATATAGAATACTTGTTAAAGAAAAACGCTAGAAAACTCTGCTAAAGATTTAGGTTTACGTTTTGGAGATTAGCGACTTTCTAATCCCGAGTTGTGTCTCAAGCTAAGAGCGATGGTCTTTGAAAACTCAGATCAAGGCGAACCCAATGAAAGAGCGAAGTGTGGAGTCCCGATTCCTCAGTATATAATTACGAAAGTAAAGTATGTTAAATGCCTGATAACAGCACGCATGGGCACAAAAGGGTTATGCTGATTTACTCAGGAGTCTCTAATTAAGTTGATCACTATTTTATCGAACCAAACTAGAACAAGGAAACAGACAGAGGGGTGGAAGATTTGAAGACGGAAGGTACCAAACGCAAGCACTAGAACTATAAAGTCAGTCAAAGACAAATAAAGGTAGAAATAAGAGTACCTTAGTTTTACCTCAGGTAGAAATAAGAGTATCTTAATTTTTGATAGTTCTAGTGATGAGCTACCGTATAAGGAATTACTTACATTCATATCTTACCAGTGTGGCTGGCTTCTTATATTGCAAAAAACTAAGCCCATACACTTCGCGATGACTGCAAGATTTTTAATTCCGGAATCATGACGCTGGCACTTCTAACTCCCAGAGTTACGGAAGAAATAACTACTCAGTTCCCTTAATCTGAACTAAAAAAGGGTCATTTTTGATAACTTTTCAGTTTTTTTTTTTTTTTTTTTTTTAACGTAAGTACAGGTATGACCATCAACTTAATGGCATAAAACTACCTATATCAAAAATACTCTCAAATGATTTTTATTATTTGAAGTGATAATTTCACGTTCATAAGTCATTGAACTTCTCTTAATGTACAGGGAAAATTCCAAATGCTTGTCAAGGCCAAATTCTGAAACAAACTTCATGAAAAAATTCTTTAAACTGTATGACAGCAGTTTTATAAGCCTTCGAAACTTCGATCACGAAGGTCCAGCCAGATGTGGTATACATAAATGAAATAGCCCCTTTTTAACAGACTTTTTTCCCAAAATTTAAAAAGTTAATATTTACATCGCATCTCCCCTATTCAAGTAGATGGTGATCACATATCCCACAAGCAAGAAGTTTTAAATATAGTTAAAAAAAATTCGAGACTATAAGAGCCAAGGAAAAGTTTGAAAAAAAAAAAAAACTCAGGGAATGGCATTTGTTGACACCCAAAGGCTACTCCATGTCAAGATAAATCAGGAAAAGGGTGGGCTTATTTCATGTTCCGGGCGAGAGACGAGAAGATATTTCCAACGATGTTTACGGAATTCTTATTTGAAAATCAAATGAGAAAACTCAGTTTAGAGAAGTCCATGTTTGCTAAGCAGCCACGTTTCTGGACAGGACATCTCCGTGAATACGCAGAGGAAATCACGGCAAGAATTCCCAAGTGTCCCCTAGTGCCAGTTTCCAGAGGCTAGCCGAAAACTGAGCATCTCATTTTAGAATACACAAATATTCAACCTTAAATGGCATTCGAAGGCAAAAGAAAATATCCTTAAATGCTAGATTTATAAAAACTGTGTATTAGAGTAAGTCCTATCTTTAAAACTTACGAATTTGTATGCCAGCACTTGACAATCTGCTACTTTAGACAATACTCCCATGCTCTACTAACAAATTTTAAAAGCCTAAGAATTATGCTGGGAAAAAAAAATGTAGTTGAAATTTGAACCTGTACATACCACAAGCGGAAATATACGCCCAATTCTATAAAATTTCTTTTATGATTACTCTATACAGTAATTGTTGTATACAGTTATGATTACTGTATACAGTACGAAGTATAGAGTGACATTAAATGAATCCAATTTCTTGGTCACACTAGTGGATCATGTTCAATCTGACTCTTATTAGTAACTGTTTACACATCAGGAGTTACGCGTCTACTAATTTTATTAATTGGAAGAGAAATTCATGTACTTGAAGTTATCAAATGAATAAATCTATGGTGCCCGGTATAAAGGGCTTAAGTCAAAAACTGTGATTTATATATACCAAGTTATTGGCTTTTATACCAATCGCAGAAATATAATTTCGACTTGAGTCTTTTGTACAAAGGAATGTACTTTTGTATGCAAAATTGATAGACTCAAGCCTTTTATACAAGTCAAAAGATTTTTGTTCTTTCTTTATCAATAAAAAAAATATCTAAAAATCACTTTTTTGGACTTAAGCCATTTATACCGGGCACGATAGAAATAATACTGATAAAACTGAGTTTGTTCGATCAGTATTAGAAATATGGCATAAATATGAAAACAAATTTATGCACAATTAACTAAGTCACTTTAATTTCCCTCAATTAAAAGAAATTATCGATTATTAGTCAGACCCTGCTATTGTTATTATGCCAACTCTTTATGTAGACGATTTTTGAAAAAAATAAAAGGAAAAGAAATGAGTGAAAGTATTACCTTTCTTTTAAAAATCACTGATCACTGAAGTGTGCGAGATTATACGAGTATAATTACAAAAAGAAAAGGTAAAAGGAAGGGAAAATTACATTTATGGCAACATTACACGCGATAGATCGGCAAATGAAAATTAACTGAATACTACGAAAGTTCATGCGTTATTTTAAATCGTATCGTGCATGTAATCATGCTAGCCTTGTATTTTCCAAAGGTGTGATCTTATCTTTGATAGATCAAAAATAAAGAATAATGATTAAGTAAAAAAAATTAAATTAGTATAAATCTAGGAAAAGGAATGAATATCGATTATCTGCAAAAGGGATTTAAACGAAGATCCGGACAAACCGCACCTTAGAACACATTTTTTTTTCTTCTGCTGCTAACTATTTGATATACTGTAATTAAAAAAAGGTATAAGTTCTGCGAAGATTTGACAATGGACCATTAGAGCAACCACATTTACTGCGGGTATGCTTTCTGTGAATGACTTTCTCCATTTGCTGCACAACACATTATATCCAATTACCGCCTCTCTGCTTCTAAAATCGAATTTCGGAAATGTCATTCAGTAATAGATAATATAAACCTCATTTTTATTACTTCAACTTTTTCAGAAGCATTGTTTCCAAAAGTATAATCGCGAGATGTTAATTCCCACGTCCCAGCTGCTCTACTTTTTCCAAAACACGAGGGCGTCGCGTGCGTAGACGCAGCGTGACTACTCGAGTGCAATCCCAGAAAAACTTCAAATGATAATTTTTGAAACAATTTAGAAAAACAACGTGCTAACGTACACTCTCGAACAAAGACATAACTGCAGTAGATTTCACAATATGCCATTCAACCAACCGTTTTGGCAATTTCGAAACAACTTCATAACCTCTCATTTACAAAAATTAGTGCTCAGAAACTATCTTTTTTTTTGTTTTTATCTTCTCCCTTTCCCTTGTTCAACTATACGCCCCTGGGGGAAGAAGTTCAGATAGGGATGAACGTGAGAAAGCGCATACACCGTAGAAGTGCAGGAAAGGAACTCACTCTTCCTTCCAGTTGCGAAACCCATTCGAATATTCCAAAAAGAGTGAGTGACCGGCCGGGTTAAAGAGGCCCAGCGAAGGGGGCAGCTTATTTTCGCAATTCAGATAGTCAGTAAAAGAATGAGGGGGAAAATAAAAAAAGAAGAAAATGTTCCAGAAGAAACGGTTAGGTGTTCCTTTTTGTTCTTTCGTTGCGTGGCTGTAATCTCTGGTTTGTCACACTTGGGTGGAATAAAGCCGAGTTTTCTGGGGTCGAGTAGAGATCATTGCCCGTTAGGCGTTGCTGGAGAATTAATTGCGAATCACCATCGAGAGGAAGAAGTGTGAAGCGATATACTCTTCTTAAAAATGCAGGAGAGCGTTTTATTGGCAGAATAGGTAATAACAATTCCAGATAACTACTTACGGTTCAGTACTTTCCCAGTGCCTTTGAAGACGTTACCATTTTATATTCAAGCACTAATTTTCGGATAACATTTTTTTACAAACATACCTCGTGATGTAAACGTACCTTGTCAGTTTTAAGTTTCTCATAAAATCTTACAATGCCACCTAATTCTGATAATATATATATATATATATATATATATATATATATATATATATATATATATATATATATTTGAAGGTCTTATTTGAATAGTGGTCCAACTTCACTTTTTAAAAAAAAAAGGAGTTAGTCTCACTTTCATATTCATACAAGTCATTTCTATCTTATTTTTAAACTGGTACACCTCCAGCTTATTTCTGCTGCTAACAGAGGGCATTACAAATCAGACTTCAGCAGTCATTTCTCAGCACTCATTAGACTTAAAGGCTCTGTAACTCAAAATGAACAAGAATGGAGTTGGACTACTATTCAAATAAGTATAATATATATATATATATATATATATATATGCGTCTCTCTCCGTGTATATTTGTTTTTTTTTAAAACTTGGAAACAAATCAATAAAATCTAAAAATAACCAAAGCAAGTTTGATTTACACCACCTGCGAACAACTGGAAGGCGATATTCACTGTTACATTTCAGATAAAACAAATATTATTGCTTTAAATTTGGAGTACAGAAGAACGGTCTCCCTATATATCTATATATCAATATGTCTATACAGACACCACATTCTTAGAAATCTGCCCTGAGTATTACTTAATAAACTTTAAAGCTCTGATTTCTAAAATTCATTTAACGGTAAGCAATGAAAAGTCACAACCAAAAAGTTTAATTTAAAAAAATAACATCTGTGTCTACGTATATATCAAAGGTAGGATTGATCTTGTTCTGTTATATAATATGTGTAGGCATATTCATATTGGGGTGGGAATTGGCGGCGACGTGTTTTCAATTAACCAAGGAGATTATAATGATTATCAAAATTGTAGAAGACCAACCAGTGAACTGCAACAAAACCGAAAGTTAAAACTGAGAGTAAAAGACATTAATGCTGTATACCCATCAGAAAGTACAGTCGCCACTCTTGTTTGTCAAACAAAAGATATAAAAAAATTCGGAACCTGAAATCAAAGACATGTTTTGGATTTTAATCTCAAGAACACTTCCTCGGCATTGCATGCATACTCCAGTGATTTGGTAACTCCACGGCTTTTTTCGATGCCTTTAATTATCTTAATGTGGGAAAGTCTGGAATCACTGCTTCAAGTTCAGCGAGCTTCTAGCGAAGTGCATTATTAGGTTTCAAATCTTCAGATCAACTCCAAAATTTATACCCATCAATAAAGATATTACTTATGCAATATCAGTTTAGAAAAACGTGCTTTTCTTATCATTTATTCATATAAGAGCCTCTGACTGCGATGCATTTCCCCTCATAAACTGATCAATCAGCTCTAATAGCCAATAATTCATTATTTTTAACTTAATATTAAAGGTAAGGCTAAAATCTAAAATTTAAAGAAAACCTAGAAAAATCTATGTTTAATAATAATATTACATTTCAATAGAGAAGATATTACTATTAAACGAAGGATTGTATCTGAAAAATGCAATCTTAGAAGATAAATACATACCAGATCAAGAGAATATTTCAAAAAAATTAAGCTAGATATGCACACGAGCATGCAAAAACCCACAAACAAGCACACATTATGAATGTCATTATAAATATGTACATATAGATGTTTTAAATTTTATTTTTAAAACGCATTTGCCTCGGGGAGAGACATAAAAAGAGGACTTACAAGAAACTTGTGGAAAACAGAAACTGGAACAACACATTATCTTAATATCCTTTAACTACATTGTGGCGATTAAGTTGTTTATTCCATTCATGATACGATGTCAGTATCCTAATAAATTTTACAAGAACTTTTACATTATAGCCTAAGAGAAACAACATTCTAATTCAGTTTTCAGATAAATAATTAGGAATTTTTACCACTGTTTTAAATACAGTCGAACCTCCATATATCGAAGTAGCAAAATGCCGGAAAAAAATTCGATGTATAGAAATTTCGATATATAGAATTGATCTTAGTTTTATCATAATTCTCCTAAAACATTAAAATTAAAGCAAATTTTCGTATACGAATCTCCATTTCCAATTTATATGCGAATCACATTAAATGAAAATTAACTAAAAAATGAATTAATGTGAAAGATTTATTGAGTACTATATACCTTTAAAAAAACAATAGTCCAGACAGTGGTTACAGTGATTACAGTTACATTCTTTTAAAAAAAAACTACGAATATCTTGCTGAACAGCCAGTTTTGCGGAAAGTTCATCAAAGAAATGCTCGCATTTATTCAGTCCATTAAAAACTTTATCAGGGGTCCACGAAGTATTGTTTCAAAAGCCAAAAATTGGGAGATTTTATTCTAAAGTGGAATAAAATCTCCAAATATGTCGTGAAAAAAATTTCGATATGTAGAGATTTTTTCGATATATAGAAACAGTTTTTCTATGTAATGAACATGGAGATTTGCTAAGAGTTCGATATATAGAAAATTTCGATATAGGGAAGTTCGATATATGGAGGTTCGACTGTATATTGTTTTAAACTATTTTAAAATTCAGTTCATCGAAAGTTCATCGAAAAAAGCAAGAGAAGGATTTTATGCAGGAGAGAATTGCATTATTTAATGGTTATTATTTTATTTCTACACACTAATCCTTATGTCTGTAGCGTAATTTCTTTTTATTTCCTTCCTCTAAAATTTCACCCGACATTATTATGCGAAATACCTTCCACTGAACTCCTAGAGGTTGACATCCTCTTTATTCGCTAAAATAGCTCATTAAACTCAAGTAAAACCTTATTTCCTGAAATTAAAGTTAAGAAGTTCAAAAGCGAAGTCTATGCAAAATACCCTCCTATGAACTCCTAGAGCTTCTAATCCTCTTTATTCACAAAAATAGCCCATTACACATGAGAAATATCTAAGTTATTCCCTCAATTAAGCAGTGCATTCGATTAGTTCTTTTCACCACAATGTTAAAAAAAAAATTAAGCATGTTAAAAAACTCAGAATACATAATGGCTTTTTCTAGTTCATTAGAGCAGAGAAAGTGAAAAAAAAAATCAAGGAAAAGAGTAAAAGTGAATTAAAGAAAACCACATTTTTTTCCCTTCTCCTCTTTCGAGCTAAACACCAAGTGAGAACGAATCGTTATGCAACTGTCGATATTGAAATTAAAGTGATAATTATCACGACAAGATGGAAGAAATTTTCTCTCTATTCTAAAAAAAAGTAACTCCCGCTGCCGCTGTCAAAAGCTTGTCACGCTATCTCCTCCGAAACCGCTGGAGGTATGGGGTGGAGAGCGATACCAATGGATGCAGAAAAATGGGGGGACCAAAGTAAGACATGTCTCATCTTCGTCGGACTAAGTTTTTTTTATTTTATTTTATGTTTTGAGGGAAAATATTGACATTTTCATCTTCAGATTACAATAACTCGTCAAAAAATGATCATAGAATTTTGATCTTTTTACAATCTACGACTACAGACATTTCTCTTTCAAACTAGACCTCATTTGTTTACAAATATTTTAAAACAGACTAATATTTTCATCAAAAAATGGAACACAGTTTTTCAAGAAATATCGTCCCCTATGTGGATGTAATATCGATGCTCCTCGAGGTTTTATCTTACAAAGAAAATATTTACATCATCTGGAAGCTGATTGCTTTCTTATTCATGTAAACCTCATTTCAAGTCTGTATCTTAAATTTTATTGATTTAATTTAATTTAATTTAATTTTATTTTATTTAATTGAATTTTAAAGCTGATAATTCAACAGTGATGAAACGCCCTTCGCATTAAGGGTGACAACAGTAAATGGATGGAAGCTGTTACTTTGCCCGAGAATCACCCCTATGTATCTCACTATTGGCCATAACAGAGGAGCGAGCGTAGCGAGCCTAGGGGCGAATCCCCTAGTATCCTAAAAAATCAACAATTGAAGGTAAAGATGTGCATGCGACAGAGTTTTTGAACCTGTTCCAGGGTCAAACCTTGTAAGCAATTACAGTTGCTGTAGCACTCAGAAAAGAGATGAGTTTTTTCTCTGAGGATAAAACAACACACATCCCTGCTGTTTGATTCACGAACACAAGAGTGAATGAGCGTGTTTAAGACACTAAATGAAATTTATTAGCATTTATTTGTGAAAAAAAAACCAATAGACAAGAGATTAGGAGCAAAAAATTGCACGAAAGGGAAACAATACGTCTTAATACGTCAGTCCATGACTACTCTTCCACAGACAAATTAACAGATAAGTTTGTATTAAATAAGATTCTGGGGGCTAGCTTTTTACCTTAGGACAATGCACTATTTTAACACGCTATATGGGTTTGCTCATTCTTTCGACGAGGAAAAAAAAATAAGAGGAAGAACTAGAGATAAATATGACGGGTCTACAAAATACTGATTTTGGATTAGGTATAAAAAAATCCATAGTACTGTGGTGACTTGCGACACCACAGGAGCTGCATACGACTTCTCGCAAATTAGTGAACGATTAATGCATATTACATACACTAAACCCGAAAATGCATATACTAGAGGAAATAGTGAGCTAACTGAACAGCGTTCTAAGATTGCATAAAAAATTTCAGGTAGTCTCTTCTAACGAAACTACCGCGGTTTAATAGCGTAGGATTACTTATTAGAAAAATTGTGTGATTCGAAATTAACAATTCGCACGATGCGGAGATTTTAAACTTTAAAATGGTACCTCATTTATCGATTTTGGCTAAGTATGAAGGGAGAAAAAGGAATAACACAAAAAAACACCTTTTAGAAATAATATTCTGTCACTCTTGATTTATAACTCGCGACGATTGTTTTAACGTCTGAAATTTTGCTATACCGCGGACCGTTATGAAAGATGCGTTATCCTACGTTAAAAACTCACTTTATATCCCGGTTGAGCGATGCGTCAGTCAAAATCTGCATTAATCGTCCGTTAAATAATCGTCCGTTAATTTGCGAGAAGTCGTATGCAGCTCCTGTGGAGTCGCAAGTCACTACACACGACAAACACAAAATAGCACATTTTTTAATTTTTTTCCCACAAAACCTCACTTTCGTTGTAAGCAATAAAATATAAATTAACTAGCTGAATAACCGTGCTTTGCCACGGAGTACATTCAAATACAACGGCCAATGTGTGCAATTAATGTCTATATATATATATAATAAATACAACGGTCAATGTATTCAATTAATAACGGATATTTTAATACAACGGCCAATGTATGCAATTAATTTGTATGTTCAATATCCATAAAACATACTAATTTGAATTAATTCTTTAAAAACTTCTATCTAAATTAGTCTAGAGGTTAAATTTTATCTTTTACCGTATTTTAATAATTTTTTTGTCAATTTATTTCGTTGTTATGCACGTGACGCAAAATTAATTTAAAGTATCACAAACCACGTGATCAGCGTTTAATAAATTAAATTCTAAAAATTAATCTTTAAAAATTCACCAAAAATCAGAAAATGGAGGTAAAGATTCGAAGAAGATTTCATTTTAAAGGAATTTTTATGATCTTTCTCGTGATATAAATTTTATAACGCTCAAATTATTATTTTATATGCAAACTTTAAAAAAAGTTACGAAAATAGCTTAAAAATTTAATTTTAAAAAATTTAAGAATTTTTCAAAAATCTGTCTTGGTGCACTCCTACACTATAAGAAGAATCGCCAAGCAAAATTTCAGCCCTTTCGGTCCAGCGGTTTGGTCTGTGCGTTATCTGTCAGTCAGTCAGTCAGCCACGGAACTGTTTTATATATATATTTAAGCACAAAAACCCTAAATCTGTAATAGTTAAAAGTATATGTTCTCGTGCAGAATTTTGGCATGACAATTCTAGAGATCGATGTACACTGGCTCTGATAAAGGGCGTATTCTCATTCAGAAATATTTTTGAAGGAAATAAGAGACGAGCATTCTCTCGATTTCCTCTTATTTTATTGCGTGGGATAAGTTACAAGGAACGCTAAAAAAAAATCATATGAAGCTTTTTGAATTCGTAACGCAGAAATTGTTAATACTTTTTTTCTTTGTTAAGAGAAGTCATTTCTTCCTTTTTATAGTAGTTTTCTCTACAGCATTTTAAATATTTTAAAGCCTTAGCGCTAAACTTTAATGTTACCGCCAAGAAAAAGGTTTTGTAAAAAGGTTTAAAAAGGAAATAACTTTCCCCATCAAGTTTCACATTGGAGTGAGTAATAAGGATTTTCTGGTGAGAAATCCCGTGGAACTTCTCGGCGGAAGAATAGGAGAGATAGTCATCGCAGAATGATCACATTCTGGATCGCGATGCGAGATAATTAGCCCATATCAACCCTTTTGCCGCTCCTTCCAGGTCGCTTGCCACCAACCCAGTCACGGGATCTCGTTGTAGCAATTACACCCATCGGAACGTTTACCGATCCCAACAACCCTTAACGACGGCACACACAAACAGGAAATCACGGATATTTATTTCCAGAAGGAATCTCCCTCGACCTGCCAGGTTAGCTGGCTAATTCCTTTCGGACTAAAAATAGCCTGCTAAACGTGTGATGAGTTATAGGAACGACCGCCTCGGGCAGGCCATTAGACGCCGTTGAAATCGAACGCGTTTTTGCCATGCCGGTTTGTACACTACGTCGGCTGAACAGTGACGACCGATCTAAGGATTAGCTTCAAACTGGATGCAACGCACCAGAAGAGGCACGATTGAAATCTCTGACGCAAATATTTTTATGAGAAGTCGTAAGGAAAGCGGATACTGATCACATGACGTTCATCGATTGATTAAAAAGTATCTTGAGTTACTTAATGCATTGATTTTTACGATATAGGTTGCCGATTGGTTTGGGGAGTTACAGTTTTTTCTACTCGAGTTTATGGCAAGGTCTATTGACGTAATAGAGATGAAAAAACACAAGATGCTAGAGATTGCCCTAAAGCAAAAATTACATGCATTCGAACTGGCTATGGAAGGTGCTATATTCATGTATTTTTCGGCCTTTTCTGAATATCTTACGTTGGATCTTTATGGGGAGGGGGGGGGGAAGGCCTCAAATTAGCAATTAGTAGCCTGATAATTTGAAAATAGCTTAGTTTAATGTTATGAACTACAAAAGTAACGAAAGAAAATTATCATGAGTCAATATTTCAAGCCAATGGCAATTTCTAACAGCCCATATCATTTGCGATATTCAAGCATGTGGAGACAGTCTGTACATGATGTTTGTTTCTAGTTCTGCGCAAGCCTAATGTTCCGTGAATACGACAAATGTTTCCAAATTAACTATACAAAGGAATATTTGGCCGGGCCATGGCCGAGTGGCTAGGGTGCTGGCATTCGTTCCCAGATCCTATGGGATCCAGTCTCACCGCTGGTATAGATGTTCGCAGACGTTTGGAATCGACTTTAAACTGTAGGTTCCGCATAAACCGTAGGTTTTTAACTTTTAATTCTATATATCATGTCCAGGGGGGTACTCATAGTAAACTAACTTAACACGCTAATAAGAGTTCACAACTCCCCGATCTAATTTTTTTTTTAATTGAAAATAAAAAATATCATTTAAATATAGATTTTTGTCTAAGGTAAAATCTTTTGGCGATATTTACTCCATTCCTGACTAAATTATATGCTGCATAAACCATTTCTTACACAAAATTATTGTAGCAGTTAAGAAAGACGATTTACATTAATAGATGTGTAATTATTATGCATAGGATTCTACAAATCTGAAATGAATTCAAAACAGTTTAGGCTATTGTGGAAGCAGTTAACATCTATTTACATTACAGTTTGGAAATCCAACAGTTTGTTATAAAATTTTTATTATACGAGATGGTTGTATGCTTTCGGTTTATTAAAGATGAAATTTTATAAAAAGAATTAAAATGTAACAAAATAAAGAGAAAATCTGAAGTTACTGATGAATAACATTGTACGAATATTTATGACAATGTTGATATTTATTTTATATATAATGCAGGAAGGCATATATTTTTTTTCTAGTGGCATATACTGGAATGCGGGTACAAGAAATTAAAATAAGAATGTCAGCATGACAGCGCATTTTTCAAATTACGAACATATTTAAATACACCATATCTCATAAAACGTATTCCATTTCCGCTTTATTTATTTACTAGTTATTCCTATTAACAGATTTGTATGTGGTTATTTAACGTTATGATTATAGTACATAAACAATTCTCCGGTAATAAATGCGAACAATAATCAACAGAATTACGCCTATTTTAACTCGAAAATTTCAAAATTCACCCCCAAATCTGAGGCCGCAGGAAGGGTGCAACCATAGGATGCAGACATCATTCAGTCAGCATTCAAGTCCGTAATGAATGCATCCTCATCGACGCCATTTTAACTGGCTTATCAAACCCCATTACCAAACCTTCCAAACCACCGCCATTTTGTTTTCCATAATTCTGCTGACGTCAGAATTCATCTTAATCGTGACGTCAGCAGATTGCCGGCAATGTGAAGGAAAAAGACAAGCGAAGAATAAGCAGTCAACGACTGTTTCGAGGGGCCCCTAAAGGGAAGCGAGGGGCCCCTTTCTGGGGGCTCCCGGGTCATTAGGCAGATAAGGATCTCGCCTAGGATGAGGATCCACACTGTCGGCAGAGCAAGTATGGCCAGAGCAACACATCATGCATTATGGAAGATGACGGCGAGAGATGAAAATGTCGACGGATCCGAGGAGCCACTATATCAAAGCTTGATGGGAAAGAAAATTTCAGGAAAGTGTCGTTTTTAATGATGGGAATATTGAGCTGGAACAAGAAAACGTGACTCTGCACTCAAGTAATCATGTGCTGATCACATGCATTAATGGGTACACATGGAGGCGTTAGACGATGATTTCGGAAGGACCTCAACTCAGACTCGTTAAATATTATGACTTAAAACTGTCAAGATGAATGAACAAGATATGACCGGAAAACTAGCCTTACTCTAAATTTAAAAAAGATATCGCTACCTCATGTAGAAGTTTCCAGCAAAGTGAATGTTTTTATGTGGCAAAATGTGCATGTTCAAACAAATCAGATATTTTGGGGTGAAAATTCAATAAATGCAAAATTTAAAATGGACAACAACGTGAGTAATTTAAAAAATTCGTTCTAAGTAAGGAGAAAATTTGTATTTCAATATTTTACTGTATTTAACGTTGTTTAACAATACATCAAAAACAACTAGAAAAACAAAATAATAATAGATATCAATAGCAAAATGTGCAAGGAATGTATTTGTTGAAAACGGTCACGACATTTTTTTTAAAAATTATGTACACACATGCATAATTTAAAGCACATGCAAGCGTAATGCAGATATCGTGTTACGAATTCGAAAAATTTATACAAGTAGGTAATTAAAATTTTTTAATAATGTGGAGATAAAGCAAAATGTAAAATGCTTAGTTATTGAGTGCACAAGAATTTAACAACATTTCTGATGACTGATGTAGCCGCTCACATCGTATCACATCGTTAGCGTCTTGGGAGTTCTACAGCATGGCCCGGGTTCGAATCCCAGATAAGGCAAGGCCGCGTTTTACACTCATTAAGAGCACTATTGGCTCACCTTTATGGTTATCCCGCATTAAAGTAGCCAAATATTTCGCGGTATGGCGGGGTCAATGTCCTCAGGATAAAATACCTGCCCATTTACCTGCCAATTTTACTGCCCATTTTATTGTGGGGGCACCATATAGGTGGACAGCAATACAAAATATTATATTACTTGATAGTTATCATAAAATAAATTATTCCTGTCGGTTATATTCCTATAGACAAATATAGAAACCTAAAATAATAAAGAAATTTTTAAGCTTATATCTGTTTTACAACTACCACTACAAAAAAATCAACAAAATATTCTTGCAAACTTTCTACTGCCGGACGTCAAATTGAAACAATTTAATCTAAGACCACTTTCTCGTTTAACTTTAGCAACTAAACAAGAAAAAATTTTCTAAATAACTCTATATTAATTTTACTCCGAAAATACAATTTCTTGGTAGTTTCCCATAACATTTTGCAGCTCCCTTTGTATGCGCAAATTTTATGATATCAATTGATATTCATACTGACATGAAAAAAAATCTGACGAGTTTTCACGAAATAAATAGAACGAATAAAATATACAGGCCAGTAAAAAGTATTCTGTTTTTAAGATACATGCCTCATTCACACTGCAAAACTATTGCCAATCAAATATTTTCGACTTTTCGCCGTGTTCCTCGTTTAACGCAAACCTTATTGGAGCGAGCCTCGGACCTAAATTAAAACGTAACTTTTATCTAGAAAGGAAATCTGGAAGGGGGACTAAAAATCCGCAATAGCAGCATTGCACAATAGGGAAAAAGGAAATTCAGCACACTTCACAGATGATAGGGGAGAGGGGGCTGGGAGTGGGGTGGGGGATATATCTTTGTATGTGGAAATGGAATTTGTCGACAACTCATATTAATATGTCACAACGCCATCTGGTGACAAATGCTGCAGTTGTATCTTGAACGTAAGAATTATCGTTGAATTTTTAAACGGCATACACAGCAAAGGCAACAAAACTACATCCCTGGTGATTCTTAAGAATTTTTTTTTTTCACACGCATGAAGAACAGTGTATATTTTGTACTGACAGAAATTCATCATAGAGATACCGGTACAGATGTCTACTGACTGTAACTTTTAGACCAACTATTTTCAAGCACCTACAAGATGAGTGAAATCTTTTTTATATCTTATGTAATAAGCCATTTAATTCCACAGTTAAGAGAAGTAGAAAACAGAGAAACTTAAATCGTATTTCTTTTACGTTTACACAGACATTGCGTTCGATAAATTGTTAAACCAGACCCTGTCCCCCCCCTTTTTTTTTCCAGACATTTCAACTAAGAGAAGCTGATCAATTTTAAAATATATCTTAATTTTCGACACTGTGTACTTTTTCAATTCTGGAGAGATTTCACTTTATATAAACTTGGCTGGTTATTTTGACTACTATATATATATATATATATATATATATATATATATAAAACGAGCACTTAGCGGGGATATCCAGTACTGCTTGAATTCATCTAGGCATTCATTCCAAAATATGAGTCCAAAGGTAATGAATCAACAGTCCAGTTCTTGAAGATTAGATAGCAAAGGACCCATCAGTTTAATAATGTCCCTTAGCTCCATCGTCCGAGGAGCGAAAACGATTTTGGGAAAATACAGAAACTCCCCTAAAAAATCTTAAGGTGAACCGTTACACAAAGTCATATGGGCATTACTCAACAAGACAATGAAGAATAAACAAGAAATGGACCTTTGCGGCGAGAAAAAAGTGGTAACAACAGCGCTGTAATAACGTGAAAACCACATTAATTTTGAATAGTTTAAACCACGTGAGTTCTTTCAGTTGCGACAGATACTGCTTACTTAATAAAGTATATAAAATTACATTTTCGTTAATTTTGCCATGCAACTAACTATTCAAAATGTCATAAAACATGTAGATCATCGGTGTACAGAAACCAGCATCAATACTAATCATAAGATGATAGCTGAATTTGCTTAAGACTCTGTTTCACACATATATATTTCCTGTATGAAAGGAGACATATAGCGTATTAAATATTGGACCAAATCCATGAACCTTTTCCCTTCTAAGAGTTATTACCAGCTTAACGAAACAGTGTTACTTTCAATGACAGGCAGCTGGTTAACAGGTAAGATAATCCCAGGTAGAAAAAGAAGGTATTAAGAAAAATCATGAAATGGCTGGCGACATTTGGCCACAAGTAGAAAACAAAACCGAAGAAATTCCAAATCTGAACATCATCAAAGCGTGACGCTATAGAGTACGCATGAAGCATCTGTATGTTATTTCCATGTCTAGTTTAATGAACCATGTGACTTTCTACAAAACTCTTCTTTTGGGAATGATAAACAATTAAATAGAGTAGTGAACCGTAAATAAGTTTTTAAAAGCGCAGTCGTACATTACAGAAAAAAAAAAAGACTTTTTATGTCCAAATGTGGCTATTGCAACCGAGCGGCGAATCCAGCTCTTCCTTAGCTACTATGAAATTTATATAAAATATTTAAAAGAAGGGAATCCTTGTAAGATACGCGCAACATATTTCAAAAAGTAGTACACATATCATTTGAAGATATCCAATAAAAGATGTTTTTACACGTGCAAAGTTAAAATACATTTTTAATAAAAATCCTTTTCGCACACAGCTTTTTTCCTGTGCATGATATAACACTCAAAATATTTGACAATCAGGCATGCGAATTCTGATATGTAGGCAAACCATCCGCGTTTGAAGAAAGATCGCGCTTTTTAACACCAGTCACGAATCGTCTTGGAAGCAGAAAAAAATGAAATCATTATCATAAAGAACAGACTAAACATCTTGTCGCGACAAATATCCGATGCGTTCTTTAGGTGCAAACGGCTAATTTGAATAAAGCGTCTCAAGTCATTTTGTTTCTTGCTCTTACCAGCATCTGCATGATTCCCATAACAGAAGCAGGCATTCAATATGCAGTGACCAGTAGTCCTAAAGATAAATGCAGATTAGGCAAGTAATGATCCGTCACGATTTGCGACACTCGGTGTGCATAATAGAAGAAAAAAAAAATAAGTACGGCCATAGAGAGACTGCAAAGAAGGCAAAAGATAATGAGGCCTGCATATGCATGGTGCAGACCGATTCGTTGGTATTTTACATCGGCGCGACTCGTTTGCCTGTCTTTCTTTATTCGTTATATGGCATTAGAATCAACACAAGAGTTGATAGAGGCGGGCATATTAAGCTGATGAATAAATAATGGTTGGTTGGAATGGAAGCTTTTAGTCGAAACCATCTATGAGGACAACAGTGTTCTGGATCATAGCTCATAGTAACAAAGCTGAAGCTAGAACTTCTACAGAAGTTCGTAAGGATAACATTCACGTCACCGTAAATGCATTCACAAACATAGAAGTATACTCGTAATTATCCCAAAAAACAGTTATAGACACTTTGGTATGTAATCTCATCGACCTCTTCTGTGGTCGCAAAATTTAACATAGCAATGGAGAAATTAAATTGCAATGGGTAAGTTAAAAGTCGGGCGTTAGATGATTCGGTCAGTTTTATAATGCTACAGAAGAAACAACAACAAATTCGGCAAGAAACGATATTCCAACAAAAGCAAGGGTAAATGACAACGATGGTGCTTCTCTCAAGAGTATTTCAAAATTATCAAACTTCAACTGCAATAAACTTTCCAATAAAAATTGATTTTTTAAATGGAATGATTACAGCAATAATAATAATAATAATAATAACGACTAACATAGAACAATCTTTAATTTTTCTCTTAATTCAAACATGCCTTTTCTGACTTCGTGGAGCGAAAGGCGTAGGGGGTGGGTAGGGGGGCCAAACTTCAAATTACTTTAAAGCTAGTACCACTGCATGAAAAATCTGGTGATTCAACACTGAATTTAGTGTTAAGTGAGATATGAATTGAAACCAAAAACTTACCTGTTAACTCATACATTATCTTTCAAGAAAGAGTGTAGGGGACGGGCATTCAGGGACTAAAAATTTGAGGACTTTTAAATTTTTTATTGTAGAAAATTAAGGACTTGCAAAAGACCAAAATATTTCAAGCTCTTTTAAGAATATTTTATGTACTGTGGGATCCTGTGATTTAACATTACAGGATCAAGCAGAAGCCTGGTGAAAGATATTTGCCGGAATGTCATGCACCAGCAGCGAAATTTGAAGGCAAATAACGTAATGATTAGAGGTTTTTCCTACTTCCTAGTCGGCCCCCTAGTTTCATTTACTAAATTCTGCAACGTTGATGTTTGCTACGACATTTTGGTCAATGCCGAGCTTGTTGCAGAGTGGCAACAGTTTGGTTAACCTCTTCCTTGGCCTTTCTTGTTTTAGCTCTACAACATATATGCTCGGAAGGTTCATTCATATCTTCATTTTTAAGAGATGAGGAAGAGCTTATTGGCCAAAAGTCCCACCCCCCTTCCTCGTTAATTCCACTGATCATCTACGGAATGAGGAGCTTTGTTTGCAAGACATATGTTGTCGGCCAACTACCCCTTACTTTGGCCCATGAAGTATGAAAACAAATTCCCGTTGTAGTTTACCAGGATTCATTGTAAATCTCATTCCAGAGGGTAACAGCCATAATGTGCAAAAACAGATCTAATGAGATGTGAATGAAATCTACTGTTAAAGTAATGTAAACATGAAGAAAATGTTGATTCTCAGCTTTTTGTGTCAATTAATAGAAATACTTATGAAGAAAACCTTATTAGATTTCAAACGAGAATAAGCCGAAAGTTTTGCAGTGCGTGATAAGACCTAATGATCAATGATTGTCGTCTCGAGATGTCATTAGACTGAACATTGTACACACATCAGCAAATCGTCAGAATACTCAATAAAGCATAAGTACTAATGTTTCAACACTGGAAACCGGTACAAGTTTTCTGACATAACAAAACAGTATTTAATGGTGATGTATTTAATGGATTTCAGACATTCGTGGCAAAGTGGAAACACAATTATCGGTTGTAAATATGCACACACACCTTCATATAATTCCCTCACTTTATATAAAGAAATGGCCATCAGAAGTAAAAGACAGACATCAGACGACGAAATTCTGTTAAAACTACAATGTTAATTCCTAACATACAAAAGAGAGAGGGCGTTAGGTTCTCCCAACCAGAACTTTCTTGGCTCACAGCCAGAGTTTATGAGTTAACAAGAGAAAAAATATAGTTGTTGTCTGAGGATTTACGTAGCTTACTATTGGGTAGTAAATTTTGTAATTTACAGTCCATTTCTTTGGCTTAGATTTGTTTGAGTGTTAGTTTCCTCACACAACTGATCACAAAAATCAGCGAATTCAAAATCAGCGATTTTTTTTTTAATACAACGATATCCGCACACCATTACGGCATACAGTCGTAAGAGATGAATCTATGTTGTGAAGGAAAAAAAAGGTATATAAAACAAATGTTTCTATCTATCAAACTATTCTTAAATGTGTTGCAAAAGTGGGCCGTAGCGCTCCAAAGCAACCTACCAATCAAAACCATTCTTAAAATTAGACTTATATTCATATTAAAAAGTTATACGAGCATAAGCTGTTTTACAAGTATGGCTAGAAGACGTACTAAAAATAGATGGTATCCAAATCCGCAAAGCATTATCAACAATAATTCAAAGTCATACATAGTGAACTTGCATGAGTTAATACATTATTGCTTCAATACTTTTACACATTACTATTTGGGTATTCGCTAATTAGGTACAGGGTTACTATTTTTAAATTGAGACATTATTGGAAATTTTTTTACCTTTTTAAGTATAATAATTGTATTAATATACTTTGTATATATTTACCCATCATCTATCTTTCTTATAACTTACATACTAATGTAACTGAATAATTAATAACAAAAATATCGAAATAAAATCCTCCTATGGTCAGAACCACTTTTCTGGTCAAATATACCTATATGTCGATGACAAATAAAACATCGAAAATCAAAGTTTTGAGGACAGATTTTTCCACTTCCAAGGTGTTCGATGTATGTCCATAGTTCTGTCCAAGTTACAAATGCATGCAGAGAATATCTATTCCTGATAATCAGTCATTTTTAGCCAACATTTTAGAAGCTGACACAAACTCATAAAACGAACATCATCTTATGTGCTAATACACAAATATGACCTAGACAGCATGCTTATAATAGAGGTCTCGTCCAAAAATTTTATCGCTGCAGCAGCCTCAAATTAACGACTACGTAATTGTCAAGCATTTCACAACATACGCATTTGAAAGAAAGATGTTGCAGACAAGCTTTCTCGAAATATATTCATGAGAGATCAGACTAATGTCTGTTATTTTCGATGACCAGTAGCGGACGCCTGGAGGCGGATGTATGCAAATAGCCTCTGAGTGATCCATTGCCTCTTGACAGCCGTTGCGGCAAGCGAGATCACTTCAATGAGGCTTGCATATGTATGAGGGTAATGCATCAAGTGGTATGATGAATCGGAGGACAGACGTATACTCGGCGTGCCTTTCTCCTTTGCATGACATTCAAAAGCGGCCTTCGTTAATTGCGATCCGTTGTCTGGGACAAATGATTTTTCTTTTGTTTCAAAACTCATCGGTGGGGTTTGTCTTTACCAACTGGCATGGCCTTCAAGCAGAGTCGGGTCCTCGGGCACCGCGGCGGGAAATAAGATGGATCTAAGCGCATTCTTAAGAATTTTAATGATCTCCCCTTTGAAGAAGATCAGTTTCGAATTAAGGGTGGTACCGCGTATTTGCGCATATGAAAACAGTATATGAAAATTAAGGGGAAAAAATATACTGTCAGACATAGTGACAATAAGCAGAGTGTGGTTGGCAGTATACGACGACAGAAAGATATAAAATAAAACTTCTTTATTCAAAGTTATAAATACTCTAATATATTAATTTACACTCAAACATAATAAAATTAAACTGTCTCAGGCATGCAGTCCACGAGACATAATAGGCTCTAACTCAGCCGGCAAAACAGAGAAAGAGGGCGAGAGCAAATGAAAGGCACACAAACTCGCTACACAGTCGATATATATACACACAATATTTGCATAAATTATAAAAAGCACACAACGACTTGATCCCAACTCGCAATCAATAAACCAAGGGGGAAAACAAATAAAACCTCTCTAACATTCGATGAATGCAAATGACGTCATACAACCGAACCCGGGGTAATGACGTCATTTACAAGAGAATTTACTAGGTTAATACGGTTGATTACCCGATCACTAGAATATTGAAAATCGTATTTGGCGATTGCCAAAATCAAAACAATTGCGTGAGTGCAATACCAAACTACGGGAAAACAAAAGGTAGGTTACTTTTCGATAAAAATCCCCCCTTCTCCTTCCAAAAAAAAAATTCTTTTCAAATAGAGGAGGGCTGAAGACTTGACAAAGCAACGCACACATTCTGGTGGATTTTTCATGAGGTAGGTGACAGCTTCGAAAGAATCCGATTCTTAATTACGTTACATGTTGTGGAAATTATCGCGATGTTGGCGCAGTGTAACACACGCGATGGTTACCTAACAGTATCCGAGAATGATGCATTGGATAACTCCCTCCTGTTCATCACAAATTTCCTTAACCTTCTATTTAAAACTTAAGATTTAAAGTTTTCCTTTCTTCTGTCAGTCTTAAATTTATTTAATGTGTCTGCATATACACATGCACACTGTCCTGTCATTAATTGCCAGAAACTACCACGCCTTTAATAAAATGGTATTTGCGAATTAAATAAGCCATTTACTTACAATTAATTAACTAGATAATTTAACGTTTTCAATTAATTTGAATAGCCAATTAGTTGCAAGCGTGAGAATGCAAAATGAGTTAAACGACTTTCAACGTTGTTAGACTGTAGATGATTCGTTAGCGAACTCCTTTGCGAGATATTATAAGATTCTTTTAGGAATTAAATTGTATTAAGTATTAAATTGCTTGTGCGTACATACATTTCTTTTGAAATTTGTCATCCTAATGATTAAAATAACAGTTTAAGACAAAATTCTCCATGCAATGAGTAATACGAATGTAAAGAAATTTTGAGTCCCAACACTTGGTTTTATAATGGAATTTTCTTGCCAAGACTATAAAGTCGATTTTTAAGGAAAGTTCAAAATATCCTGGCGACACAATGATGAAATTAATATAATCAGATTCACGTTCTTTAAACTATTTATTAGTATGTTCACAAAGTTAAAAGCAAAGTTATTGTACTTATGATGAATATTCAATTTGTTTTGGAGGAAAATAAATTGTAAGGTGCAAATATCGTTCATGACTAAGGATAAAACTTCGATAAAATATGGAAAAAAAAATTCTAGTCACCAGTTCGTAAATGAAAAGCAATAAATGACTTGTAGGAATCGCCGGTTATTGACAAACGAATAGATTCTCAGAACTGCTACTCGCAGCGCACGTGCAGCAATTTATGCGCACAATAATGCATCAGCGATGCGGACATATTAATAGGCGCATGAGAAACACATCCGGTAAACGGAAACCCGTGTTTATGCAAAAAGCCGGGGAGATGCTACTTAAAATAGACACTTGCAATTTCTCGGCGAGAAGCGAGCGTCTGTGAGAGTGCCCTCGAACGTGCAAGAATAGAGATCGCTACAGAAGAGATTCCTAAGTAGAATCTCCCGACATGAAAATAAATACTACAGAAGAACCGTTACAAGCCCAAAAGATCAAATTCCGCGTGTTATGAGTTGAATCATTATGACCAAACTCCATAATAACATATGATGCAACATAGAAAATTTTAACTTTGCTCATTCCCTAGAAATAAAAAAAAGATCATGAACAAAATTTTAAGTTTTTGAATTCATTCGATACAGGCAACGCAGTTTATTTCGACCCGTTTAAAGGAAGGTTTCCTTTTAATTTTTTTTTTACACCTTTTAATTTGATATCGTAGCCAACAAACAGGTAATGACATTACACATCTATAACTATGCAAAGAGTTTTCAATTATCATAAATGATTCAGTGTCGTATACACAACTTAATTTTTGTGTACATTCTCGGGAACATCTGGATCATCTCTCAAAGTTAAAAGCCTACAAACGGTGCATAAAGAAAGGGCATTCAAAATTTAAAAACTTTATAACCAAGAAAACTTAGGGTAAAAAGCGCCAATGTGTGGGATAGGAGACACTGGGGCGATTCCGGGTTGAAGAAACCAGTTGTTAAATATTTGACAAGTGAATAAACCGGAACATTTTTTACATATAGCTCTTGTTTATCTCGGATTCCGTATACAGTGAGACATTTCTATCCGACCACCCCTATATTACGGCTACCCCTCAAAACGGCCACTTTTTATCGGGACCACCTTAGAGAAGTGTAACTGTATTTACATTTCTCTCTCTCAATGGGCTATTACTTTATTGAAAAGTAATGAAAGCAAATAGTAGAAAAAACAGACAGTCTTTTGAAGAACTGATTACATTTTCTCAGGGGTCACTTCAAAACAAGTTTACTTCTGTGAACATATCGAAAGGAATAAAGATGTATGTGGGTAATTCCCCCCCCCCCCCCAAAAAAAAAAAAAAAAAAAAAAAAGCGACCTAAGAGTACATAAAACATGATTTTTTTGTGAAAAAATAAATATTTATTAATACATGCCACACCATGTATGTTTAAGATATGGAAAACACGGGGTAAAGTTCGCCCCCCTTTCCACAAATATAGGCCCTTTATACATTATTGGAATTCCAGTTTTATGTTCTACGAACATATCAGTTTTCCTAAAGCATTTATCTTATCCTAGTTTTCATCAAATAACTTTTTAAAGCAGCTTCAAAAGTTTACAACTCTACAGCCTGTTCACAGTTTCAAATTAACTTGTTTAAGATCAGCCAAACAACAGAATATTAATCGGTATTTTCCATTTCAAAAGGAAATGAAATAGCTCGTAAATTGTAATTAATTTTAAAAGAACCCTAACCCCGACCAATACACAATATGACACATTAAAAACTCTATCAGATTAATTTTCTATTCAGGCTCGCTTTGTGGTCTACCGCTATCTTACTTCCTTTCTTCCACTGCCTCTTCGGAGAATTTTATTCTCGGGTCAATTAGCATTTCAAGATGCTTTTACCGGGAACGCATTATCTAATAAATACTATTATCTCGAGAGTAATCAACTCGGTAATAATGGCATAATGTATGCATCGGTTCGCTTATCCTGGAGAATTTGCCTAACTGCCTTCTAGACATCAGTTACGCTGCTTTTCAATTTGCAGAATCAGCCGAGCGAGACACACAAGCATGAATACGTAAATACTCAGATCGAATTAATACCGATCTTATACCGTCAGTGGAAGTCTCTGACAGCACGTAATGCCGTGACAGAAGAGAATGAGCAATAAATAAGGAATTAAAAATCGTTGAGCCAAAATACAATGTGGTTTATTTCAGTGATAAGTTTTGGACCTTTGAGACAATTCCAGTACAATCAGTCGATGTAGTTATATGGGGAAAATGTATTTTATACATTAAAAAGATGATTTCAAAACCTTAAATAGTTCATGGTTTTTTTAGAAACTTGTTTTTCGGGCTTTATGTAACCATTTGAAGCTTTACCTTCCAACCTTTTGGAGCCACGATTTTAACATAGGATTACGTTCCTCAATAACGGTCCTCCTGAGAGAAAAAAATTGTCCGGCGTCGCGAGTGATAATTTTGGCAGCTCGCCAAACCCAATAGCAGTAAACAGTTAAACAGAAAAGTACCAAAATGCGAAAAAAAAAGAAAAGAAAGAGGTAAGCAAACGATAATTAATCCTACGTTAATAACCCACGGTAGTTTCGTTAGAGGAGACTACCTGAAATATATTTTTTTTTGGTAGAATCTGAAAAAAATATCGAAACCCTAGATCAATAGATCGCACTAATTTTACTCTATATAAAGTCACGTCTCAGTGTGAAGTTTTTGTTTCATATATAATCGAAACAATTTTAATGTTAGTAATAATTCAAATAAAATGACTCAAAACATCAATTAAAAACATCATTACTAACATATCAATTAATATCAAATTTAATTTTTGAAAATTTCAATTTTTTCCCAAACAACTTCGCTGAAATGAATTAAAACAATATTTACCCTCATCATGAATGAAACAACAGAATCCTCGAGGCTTTGAATGATAAATGAATAACACATCAAACACATTTTAATTGCATCTTTTAGTACAGTGGAGTGGTAATTTAATGTTATAATGCAGAAAAAAAATCATTCATTTCACCTTTCTCTATTACTAAGCAAAAGGTCCAGATCACAAGTCAGTATTTATAGTATATATTGTAATAGTATTTAAAAAAGCAGTTTCATTTTGCAATTCCGAACAGTCAATAATAGCCAAGGAACAAAGAATAGCAGGAAACATATCGACTGAAATACGATATTTCCGATTATGCAAAAATTAAAGGCATATTTGCAAGATCAAATGAATATGCATAATTTACTTTAAGTATTATATAATGCCCGGTATGTTCCTCTACATAACTGGAAGCTGTTATCGCATGCAACACAGAACTTCAGTGAAATTTTTGTGTTGGTTATACTACTCGAGAACCCGTCTCTAGGAGTAACTTCTGCATATCTTCTACAGGTGGATATTTTAAGTGATGTATTATAGCAGGGGTGATCAGTTTTTTCCAGGGTGCGGGCTACTTCTAATTTTTTCAAGGTATTGTGATCCACCCAGTGACGTAAGTATGGTGAGCTAAAAAAAAAAAAGGTCTACAATATTTATTAAAACTTAATAATAAATACGGAATATATACTGACCTACAAAACTACAAGAAAAAAAACTTACTCTTTTAAAACCGCGTTTAAAGCAAATCGCGTCGGTGTTCCATAAATATGTTTCTTTTAGTATGCGCGTCTTAGGTCTTAGTAAAGGCGGTCACCCCAAAATGTCTTGGTGGTCCACCGGTCGATCGCGATTGACTTAATGCCCACCCCTGTATTATAGGAACAGATATTCTAGCCAATACTTTTAAGTGGGTCTTTAAACAGATTGCCTATCAGGATGGATTGTCCATAAATTATATCTCATTTACATTAAAAGTAAACCATCGAAAATACCAAAGGCATTTATTATAAATGCAGTAAGAAAACATATTACGTGGTTCCATCTTCCCGAATTCAGTGATCTATGTCTCTTTCTAGAATAAGATCCTTCAAAACGTAAAATGAGCTGATTAGAACCTATTTAGAGCAATATTATAATATTTTACAGTATAAGGGTTAAACGACTGGAAACAGACTGTTTAAAGCTCATCCGAGAGAGCTAAAAACTCCCATGACTACCGTGGATTCAAACCCGCAGACCCTAAATCCAGACACTAGCATCATCTGGCCCAACGAAAAAAACTACTGCGAAACATAACGTTATGGAAAGCGAGTCCCAATATGCCCTATTATTAGTTAACGATTAGACGCAAATGTAGTAAAATTGCTGAAGATGATAGCAAAATGATAACAAATGTCAAATTTTAATAAACAGAAGAAAATAGGGATAAATTCACTGGTTAAATTCCAAATGGTGAAGAATGTAATAATAGCGATTAAATTGGAGAAGAATGAATTTCGGCAGTTCTGTCTAATCTAAAATTAGAGTAGCAAAGGGAATTCAAGCAGAAACCGTTTATGAAGGCTATGAAATGACGGAAGACCCACAGAACTTCCTAAAATACATTTGATACTGAATCGCTGCCGTTAATTTTTTTTCTTTAAACTTTTTCAACGCATTTAAGGAAAGATGGAAAACTCTCAATGCCCCCACTTAATTTGTCACACAGAAGTTAAACTTTTAAAAATTTGATAATAAAAAAATGGAGGAAACTGCCCGATAGTATCCAATTAGCTTAATCTTTCAAAATGTTAATGAAAGAAAAATGAAAAATTAGGAGTCTGAATCAGAAGTCATCCAATTCTTTCTAGAAATGCCGCACCATCCACTCCACAGTTTATTTAATTCACTTACATCATTGATTTCCAGTGCGTGCACACAATGCATTCTCGATTACCCCCACCCCCACCCCCACACACCGAGAATATCTGCCACTTTTCCAAGCGAATTTGACGCATACTTCTAGTCCATCTGCATACGTCTTCCCCGGAGCTCATCCAGGCGTTGCCTACGTGCATATTCTGATGCCGCTCGTCCACTCCTTTTTTTCTCTCTGTGATCTTCCTTTCCGCTCGGATAATGGATTCCGCGACGAAAAGAGCAGCAACAAAACACGCAACCTGTTGAGCACTCGCTCCCATTGCCGCGCACTGATAGGAAGGATTGGCCAAACAGACCAAACATGGCGCCCGAGCGCAGTCTCCTAAGTTAAATACCTCCTCAGTCACTTTTACAGACAGATTCACGATGATTAATACTCGTACTTAATGCGGATTCATATGACAGCCATGGAAAAGATAGATCCCTTGTTAAAGTCATTCTCGACACGCTTACTTTAAAGTGATGTCAGTCTCTCATACGTTATTGTTTCTCATAGGTTTACAAGAATGTTTTTGAAAAATATTTTTATCTGTAACCAATGATCTCCCGAATTAAACGACGCTGAACTTAATTTTATAGATCGCGGAGAAAATTTTTAAGTCGCAAAATAGCACTGAAAACACGGCAGTCAGCACATGTTCAACAAATTTAGTAGATTGCAAAGCTATCGAAAAAATAATGGTTATTGTAATTTGTAACAGATGTTATCTTCTGTACGTACTTGAAAAGTAGGAAAAATTTTGCAATCAATTTCAGTTTTAAAAGAAATTAACAATATGAAACCTCGAATTTTTGAACAATACTGGTAAATAATAAATCGAGCTGATTTTGTTGAAGATCTAAAACGAAAGATAGTAATAAATAAATACAATAGCTTTTAATGATGGAGAATGTTAAATTACTTAGAAGAGAAAATTACAGAATATGAATTGAAATTACGGTTAGGCCTATCGCAATTCTTAATAATAGTAATAAAATATCATGAAGTTAAGAAATATATATTAATCCACTGCTGAACAAATGTGTTCAGGATAACTGAGGTAGTTGTAATCATGAAGGATATTTGAAGCAGCACAATTTATTAAAAATAGCATTGGTTCATTGATGATGATTCGTGAAAGGTAATACGTATGTATGTCGTAGAAAGAAAGCTGTTCTCTGTAGAACACATTTCTTGTTTGAGAAAAATAAAACCTTAAAATATTACTTTTAAATATGCAGAAGTAAACTGTATTCAAGAATTTCGGAAGCTAATACAGTTTTATGTATCAGGAACACAGCAAGAGAATGCTTACACAGTCAACAAGTCTGACATAAAGGTATGCAGAGAGTAGTGCCAATCTACAAGACAGAAACGCGACGGGTGGAATTTCTAATAAGCGAAACAGAAAAGAGAAGCAACCATGGAGTAATGAAGAAAACAAGAAAAAACATCAAAAGATATTAAAATACCAGGAAAGTGGGGAGAGAATCAGTACAACATAACCTTCCAAGCAGGATTAATAAATGATACAGAGCTGCTGTCATTAACCAAAATTTTAAGGATTACGAGGTCTAAAATTTTTACAATAATCTAGTTCAGAAATCAAACTGGGTGTTCAATGGAAGAGAAATTTGGACCTATCACTGGTGGTGTACACTAAAATACTTTCGCATATAATGCCGCTTAAAATGTTGGGTGTACGTTATTTTTATATATATATTTTTTGGTCATATGCAACTCGCGTAACAGAAAATCGAGGGAGACAGGCTTTTGCCAAAGAACTTACGTGGAATTACAAGGAACAAACAAATTGAATTTATAGGTGATATACCAAACACGTGAACGATTCCATTGTACATCGCCCCGAGCTGTCCTGGTTAACAACAATAGCAACAACAAGAAAATTAACTGCTTAGCATAATGTTTTTCATTCTTCGCCTAAATGAACCTTCTTTTATTGCCATCGCATCCCCTGATTTTCCCACCTCATTGATTCTCTTTCAGCATCAAGTAAACTGGTCCACTAACAAGCCAATCTCTCAAAACTAATATGCCCGGACTTTATCTCCTGCGCTCATCTTCCGGAAGCCTCCGTATATTCTTGTTTCTTCGAGCAGGGTTCTGTCAGGAATCAAAAAGCAGCAACGCTCTCAGACCTAGATGGCAATCAGGCTTGTAAAAGATAAGGAGAACGATGCATACATTAAGCTATTATTGCAGACGCTGATTAAAGGGGATGATAATGCTTATTAGATAACGCTTTCCCGGTAAGCTCATCTTCAAATGCTAATTGACAGATTCGGGTTTCTTCGAGGAAGCAACGAAACAAAGTAAGGTGATAGCGGTAAATTACAAAGCGGACTTAAAAGGAAATTCATTCTAAGATACTTTTAACAATAGTGTATTGAGCTTTTCGATATTTAATTAAAACTCATGACGGTCTCTATTTATCCTTTTGAGCAGTTGTTTCAAGCGAATAACCTCATAAAATGTAAATTCCTGTGTTGTTGTAGCTATGAAAATTATCTATCGAATCTAAAATATAATTTTCTTAAAAGTCATTCTTTAAATATTATAAAAATCATTTCATAAACCTTTTACAGCCACCGTAAAAAGAAGTTATACAGTAATCGTTTTACGGAATGATCTAACCTGTTACCACAACTTGTCAGTCTAAGCCAGACTATGCCAGTCTATGCATAAACATAATTACCACAACTTCTGAGTCTATGGCTGATATGTCTTTATTACAATGCTAGGACTGACTGGATTTATTAACACACTTCTTTATTTTAGTATACTGTTAGAGTTAATGCAACAATACGGCTATAACAGAATGAATAAAGCATGGACTTTTCTATTCTATACAGGTCTTCGTTTCATATTGTTTATTGTAAATGCGCATCAAATCAAGAAACCCTACCCGGCGATATTTCGAGGCGGAAGGGAAAGTACATATGAATGAGGAATGTGCGATTCTTTCACACAGGCGGGACAGTTTAGTGGTTAAGGCCACTGTGTACTAACCCTGTTTGATTCACTCACCTCAATGTTAACCTACGGAGAAAATTTGTCTACTATTTACAACTACATAAATGCTGATAATCTAATAAAAATGGTATTTTCAGATAGCCCAAACTTTTCTGCACCTTGCAACAGGATTCGTTTTATAAATTTTGTCCATCAAAGGAATTGATGAGCGTTTAAAACACAATACACCAGATTTTTCCCCCAAATAATTGAAATTTCAAAATATTATTTGCATTTAAAAATAACGAAAAATGCCCCAAGGGGTAAAACTTCTTTCTCTATTATGGAGTAGAATTTTAAAAAAAAAAATATCTTTCAATCCAAATCGGCAATCCTTGGACACATTTTCTCCATAGGTTAACATTGAGGTGAGCGAATCCAATAGGGTTAGTACACAGTAGCCTTAAAACATCCTGCTGTAGATCTGAAAGTCCGTCGTTCCATGCACAGCCCTTTCAGAAAAATGTTTTGTTCCATATGACTTAACAATTTCTGGTTTATAGCTCAGCCGCAATGTGTACGACCTTTCTCCCCCCCCCCCTCTCTTGTTGGTTATTTCATTATAGAACCAACGTTATTCCCTATGAGGGTACTATGCCTCATAAGATAATGTGAAACATTGATGCCTTATCACTTAAATAAACGCGCGGAAATAAATTTGCATAACACAGCTTCAAAATAAAAGTAAAAACTAAGACTGGCAACTAGTTTTGAGCTAACTAATATAGTTCTTCATCAGACCGAGCAGCACTTGGCGGGAATGTCTGTAGAGATACTCTGTTCATATTTTGATTCCGGTCATAAGAAATGGTATATTTCTGTTATTCATACCGCTGTTGTACCCACGGGGTGAGATCTTGCGTCGTAGGCCACAATAAAACGGACGAGGTCCGAGTACAACTGGGGTGATACTTCAAAGTTTCTCAATTTCTATCTCCCGGTATCTAATTCGGTCGTAGACTTGAAAGTATATTAGAAGCAAATTTTTTTAATTTAAAATATATATTTTGAGTACGTACACGTTTTTTCACTCGCTTCATCGTTTGTGCGTTTTACCTTTCTTTTGTTTTATCGCTTTCATTCTTAGCGAACGTTTCTAATAATAAAGCTTATATGTGCATTGAAAATTATATGAGTTAGAAACTAATGCAATTTTACTGTGCAATAACTTAAGACGGTACATTAGTTAGTGATCTTCAAATGTTTAGTTCTCGTGTTACGCTTAGGAAACTTCTTTTCTCCGTACTTGCTAAATTCTTTTTAGAAAAAATGTCCATTTTTGAGTTCTGCTTTTTCTTCATGAAAGTAGAAATTTAAAAGACTGCGCAGTTTTTCAAAGTTTGAAAATTTTAATAATTAATTTTTCTATATGGAAAGTAAATTATTAATGTAAAAAATTATATCCTAAAAAATTAAAGTAATTTTTTGAAAAAAAAAAAGGAATTTGAATAAAGGAAAGTAAAGATTTGCTTACAGGTAAATAAACAAATGAAAAAAAACCCAGAAATTTTGGTTTAAATAAAACTGAATCATCCACGATAAAACTTGCTCCAGCTTTTATTTTTCCCCTAATTTCTAATTTAAGCCCTTTTCAATATTATTTTTAAAATAAAAGTGCTGAACTTTCAAAATCAAAACTGCACAAAATTTATAGAGAGTAAGTAAATATTATTAAAAAAATTTTTTTTTAAATCTGAAAATAGCAAAAATTGGTAACCATCAGTACCTCCAGTGAAAAAAAAAAAATATGTGTAATTCCTCACCAGTAAATTAAAGAATTTCTGTCATTCAAATCAAAATCCACAGAAATTACGAAAATTTGCTTAAAATAACGAGACATCTAAAACAAATAGCGAAAAATAAACTGCGATACCTTTCACAATACGCTTAACAACAAATATGTGATCAGGGTAGAATGCTTCTAGGATACATCAAAGTTTCCTTACCTATAACAAAAAGAAATAATCAAGAATTTTAAAAGAAAAAGGTCATTGTTTTCATTTGATTAAAAAAAAACATTCATATTACAACATCGATATTGAAAAAGTAAACAAGAAATGCATGGAGTGTGCGAGTTCCTTTCTACAAAATAACAGCCCGTAATTATCTAAGAGTTGAACGTTTTGGAGATGATTTGAGGTACAATATTTATTTAAAGAAGATTTTGAATAACTGTTTCTAGAAAATAACAGCCCGTAATTATATAATAGTTATACGTTTTAGTGATGATATGAGATACAACATTCATTTAAAGATTTCGAATAACTGACATCTAGTACGGATTTTTTTAATAACTGGGTAAATATGATTATTTTTAAATATTGAGATATTATCACATTGGCAATGATGCTCTACCAATAGGATCAGTCTCAAGATATTCTTTTATTGCGTCTTTAATACTTGGCTTGATGTCTTCTGGTAAGGAAGGTAAATTTCTCTTAATAACATGGTTAAGATATTTGATAGTATATTGCTTATTTCCAGATATCTTCACTATCTTCTACTTCTTCTGCATCATCATCACTTAATTCTCTAATAATTTTAGAAAACGCAATGTCTTCTGCTTTATAAATCGCCCTACTCAGTAGTAGGGCAATTTATAGTACAACGAAACTCCTCAAAAAAATGAAATTTTTCAACGTCGGCAAGAGCTTTTTATTAAATATTTTAATACCTTACAAACACATTTAAAAAGAGAGGCACAGGTTTTGTCAAAACTACTACAACACTGAAACTTTTGCATTTAACGAGATTATTAAATTTCGAAACGACCAAGACAAAATGAATTTCCCCCGAGACAAGGAAATCTCAAATTTCACCCAGAAAATGGAAATCCGAAAAACATGACTATGACTAAATAAAAATGAATTTGTGTTATCAACAGGGTAAAATAAACAACAGCGCCGGATTTGGAGATAAGAAACCACTGCGTCACAGAAGGAATCACGGGATAGTAAATACTTTTTGCAGGAATTACTATCTTACACTTCTGACACGCAGTGTTGTTCAGAAGTAGGGATTCCCTTAGAGAAATTATGCTTTTTGAGTGCAAGGAAAGAAGGAAAAACTTCCATTCTGAAATGAAATGAACTGTATTTGAGGTGAATGCTCAAAGGCTTTTCTTTTATTAATATAACTGAACAATGTATTATATTATGCTTAAATGAAAGGTTATATAAACAAAATTAAAATCGCTAAAAAGAGTACATATAAATGCATAATCTTAAGAATATGCACTAATTATTTTTCAATATTTAAAATATGTAACAGAACCAATAAATGGAAAAAAATTTAATATACGATTACGAAAATTTATTTTTCAATGTACAATTACCAAAATCAATAATTACGAGACGAAGAACGTAAATATATAGACAGAAAAAATATTACTGTAAAATCTTGACTATAATACGCACACGTGTATAATACGCATGCTTGGTTTTGCGCGAAATTTTCAGAAAAAATTAAAATTCGACTATAATACGCACCCATAATTTTTCAATATTTTATTTAAAAATTGCAAAAATATTTATTAAAATAAATAAAATTTGTAATAGAAAGAAACGAAAACGTCAAATTCGGTAGAAAAAAAAAACTGAAATTTTTAATTCAAAACAAACAATACAGTGAAATTATCAGTCTGAATCACTTTCACTAGAATACAGCTCATCTATTGTTTGTAGTTTATTCAATGTTTAAAACTACTTTTATTTTGTACACGAGTATAATACGCACCCTCATTTTTGTGGACTAAAATGTTTTTAAAAAAAAGTGCGGATTATACTGAAGATTTTACGGTAAGTTTTAGTTTTCAATTTTCAGTTAGTTATAATGCTTTAACGGAAAAAATGCTAATAAAGGAAATAATTTCTGTTTATAAAATGTAAGCAAACAAGTTGATGAGTGGTTGCACAAACTAATAATGTATCAAGGTGACCAAAAAAGTCCTTTATGTATAATTTACATACTTTATGGAATAAGTTTTCAAGAAAATATGAGAAGCATTAACAAAAAGGGAAATATTTTCTAATATTACTGTCTGAAGTCGGATGAGCTAATACAGATAGAGACCGATATAGTGCTTTGCGACAGCTGATGTATTTATCCATTAGAATGTCTAATCTTTCCACATTAAGGGGACACGTACCTTTTAATGTCCATGAGACTCGATAAACACATGCCTATTTCCAATCATCAGTAGTTACTAAAATAATTTATTCAGAAATATGAAAATTTTAAGTTGAGTTAAACACTCTTTTTTCTTTATAAATATGGCTCTCATTTTTTTTTTTTACGTTGAAGATAAATACTTTAATTTTTTTTTAATTTCAGCCATTGTTTATTTCATTGTTACGGCAATGAGCACAAACTTGCGTCCGTATATTAATGAATATACATTTTTTTTTTTAAATTATGTTGTAAAATATATCTTTAAAATGAACTACTTTGAAATCAAAATTCTTAGTTTTTCATGGAAAAAAAAATTTTTAAGAAAAAAAATTTTAAATTTCGAAAAAAATTTTGATAAATTTTACTGTAATAAACATTTTTATCGCAGGAATGATATAATAGTAGGTTATTTTGATGATACTTGTTTGTATTGCCCGTGTATAAAATTTCATGGTATTCTAGCCAACTGTTTTGGTGAAGCAATGTGCGCAATGACATAACAATAAAAAAACAATGGTTGACATTTTAAACAATTAAAAAATTTCTCTTCAAGCTAGAGAAAACTGAGCCATATTTGTAAAGAAGAGTGTTTAACTCACAGTAAAATTTTCATATTTCTGAATATATTATTTTATTAACTACGGATGATTGAAAATAGGGATATGTTTGTCGAGTCTCTTGGTCTTAAAAAGGTATGGCTTTTAAAAAGTATGTGTAAAGTTGCAGATTACTTTTTAAAACTTCAGTGTTAACGATACCTTTTTTTTTGGGGGGGGGGGGGGGGTGTAGAAATGAATGACTTTCATACACGAGTGAAAAATTATGGGCTCCTTTCACAAGAAATTAATTCATACCAAATTTTGCGTTTCGATAACATGCACCATTTTTAAGAATTCGTCGGTGTTGTGGCCGAATGGCTAGGGCGCTGGCACTCGGTTCAAATCCTGTGTGTTCGAGTCCCACTGTCTGCATGGATGTTTGTAGCCGTTCGGAATCGGCGTTAAACTGTAGGTCCCCGTCTAATTAGCCCTCGTGTAGCAGAAAGTTGACTGTAGCTTTCCGAACCAAACCAAACCAAACCAAATCTACAGAACACCGACGAATTGAGAATCTCATTTACAGATTAACGGTCGGAGAGAGAACCAGATGAGGCTAAAAGGACTATTATAAAGAAAAAATACAATATTCTGAATTAAAATGGCAATCCATTAGATAAAATTAAAATTTCTTTGAAATTTCTCTACATTGTATTAGCGATGAATGATAGCACAATATATGATGACAACAATCTACAACAACAACGGAATATCGGATTAAAGTGAAGATAGCCAAAACAAAACTTCTAGCGCAATTACTAACAATATCTATCTATTTCCAGATGCTCCATTTCACAACAATATGCCATTGATGCCTCTCCAAATTTTAAAGATGAATACATAATAGAATTCAAAAGATGTAAATAAATGCACGATTACGAAAGAAAAAGCTGAATATCGAGATGAATTTTTCTTAACAAAAGCGAAAATCATTTTTACTTCGAGGAATGCAAATTTTGTGAACAATCCTTTTGTCAACAATCGTGCCTCCTTACGAGCAACACAGTATGCTCCCATTTTCGCAAAGTAATGACATCTAAATTGTGCCTTCAAACGAAGAAAAGATCTAACCGGAACGGAATCAATTTCTTTCATAATTGCAAAGTTAACGCATATTCCCAACAAACATAACACGGAAACCCAAAGAACAAAACATGAAGTCCGTTTGAAGCTCGAGTTGTAAAATACGGAGGTCACTTCCCTTCACCTTCCCATTGATACGGTTACAGAGAAGGAAAAAAAATAGACGAGTGGAAAGGTTAAAAAATAAAATTTCACAGTGTTTCCTTTCATCCTTGGATGGGGGGATCAATAATTTGTTTGTGGATTTAAGTGCGGCCGCTGTGGTTCTCGTTAGGGTGCAAGATGCCCGGTTAGTACCAAGAAATCGGAACACGAATTGGAAGCTCCACGGCGATTGGTACAAGGAAGGGGGAGGGGAGATGAGTTCCCTGGGAAAAAAAATGAAAAAAAGGGCACGAAATTCGCTTCTGCTGCACACGGAGAAAAAAATAATAATAAAAATCTGAAATCGAAAAATAAGTACATCTGAGAGGAGGAAGTTGAGAAGCTAAGGTACAGAGCCTGCAAGGTAGTCATGGTTACGGCAAAAGGTTCGGAAGGGGAAAGGGGGGGGGACTTTATATATCTCTATATATATATATATATTTAGGGTCCTCCTTTTCTACTGGAAACTCCAGAAACTCTAATCCGAGAGAAATGACCAGACGGTTTGTTTCCGTAGATGCTACGTGAATGGACCTGAGTGATTTAGTCAGTCTTCGGAACTACCAGAGGTAAGGTCGCCATAGTAACGACACACGCGGCTCTCTCCATCTCTCTCTCCAGAACTTGGCCCCCCTCTTTAAAAAAAAAAAAAAAAAAGTTGGGGATGCAAGGGATACCCACTCCCCCTCAAGACCTGACGTGTATGGCAGATGGGTGGCAAAATGCCTTGAAATTGCCGAACTGGGAATTCGGGAAGAGTTCCTAGGTTCCACCTGCTTTCGGAAAGGTGTGTGGTTTGTGGCAGACACCCTTGAAAAAAATGAAATGACGATTGATAGTTATGATAAGGATTAAATGCCGAAGACTAGGGTAAGAGATGATTCATTAATAAAAACTTTCCCCCGAATGTACGAGCAGTCTTCCCATATTTAACCTTAAAAGTTCTTTAAATTTTAGTCACAATACCTTTTGATACCTTAACTTGGAAAAAAAGCATTTATAACTGACCTTAAAATCAAAAGTCATTAAGTGCTATTTCTTACAGGGCATATGAAAAATCATAGATATGGAAAATCCTGTTGAGGGTTGAATACTTTTTTCATCAGGTATAGTTGTTCTGTCCTACAACATTAGGAGCCGGACGATGGCCGAATGGCTAGGGCACCAGCATTCGGTTCCAGAATCTGTGGGTTCGAGTCCCACTTTTGACATGGACGTTTGTAGCCGTTCGGAATCGGGTTTAAGCAGTAGGTCCCGGTCTAATTTGCCCTCGTGTAGCAAAAAAAGACCGTAGAGCTCCAAACCAAACCAAACCTACAACATGAGGCTTCGTGGAAGGTTGCAAATGCAAAATAAGAAACTTTTGTTAAATATTCTGTCATGTGGCTACCCTAATTACAAAATTTTTCACAAGTGGTAATTCCAGTTGAAAATACTAATTTTGTACTAAAATGTCTAAACACAGCTATTTATTTAATATATAACAATTTTAAGAATAATACGTAGTCTCCATTAAATCTCCGGAAACCAAATAACAAATGATGATCTTTTGATATCAGAAATAGAGCATTCCCTTTTCCCACCACAATACGATATACAGACCTGCCAACCTCAGTAAGAGTAAAATCCTGCAATATTCTACCATGCATAAGATAATCGACATAACACAAAAGAGTATAGTAAAAAATCATAAAATAATTATAATATATACTTATAGTTTATAGGATCTCTTTCATAATATTACATAGTTTAAAATATTTCCTTACTGTTTAGCACATCTTGAAATTATAATATTAAACAAAAGTTTGTAATCATACATTTTAATGTACATCATATTTACACTAGCAGGGACTCCAGCATTCTACATTTTGAGTACTTCTATATCTTTATAATGTTTGTTTTAATTAATTGTAGAAATTCTTGGAATTTTTTTAGCATTTACTGTTGCTGATTTTGCCCATTTTAAAAATTCATTGTCAAATTGTTCTTCATAACAGTGTCCTTGTGCACATTAGCAAATTTTCTAAGGTTTCCCCTGACATAGATGACCTGAACTGAGTAGATATTTTTGCTATGTAACTAAAAATCCGGTAATAATAGTGTCCATTCCGGAAACCCGGAAGATGCTTTAAAAATCCGGCATTGCCGGGGTAAATCCGGAAAGTTGGCAGGTCTGGATATAACACAAAATCAGGTGGTAAATGTGACAACAATTTCAACTTTGGTAATTTCAGTTAAACGAAAATAAACGTTAATTATATTTGTACAAAAGAAAGTTGAACATAGATTCTCGTAGACAAAAAAACTTACATTATCTTATTCAAAAATGTTATCCTGTACTACCTTAAAATAAATTTAAAATAAATAATTTTGTCCATTCTATTTTAAGTAATCTAAACGAAATATTACAAACCTCTTTAATTTGAAATTAGATGTACGTCAATTCTAGCAATCTAATCAGAAACCTCTGATATGATTTTGCTTAACAAGGTTGATAAAACTACAGAAATTCAGCCAAGGGACAGAGTGAGATGCTTTTACATGAAAATTGAATTCTTTCTACACTTAAAGAAATTCTGCCGATCGAAATTTGGTACTAGAGCACAATTTATTTCAAAATCCATGTAAAATATTCTCTTTTTTTTCTTTTTTTGTAAGTGCCCGAATCCAAAGAAGCAAAGTAAATAAAGTAAATTTTTTCCAGTGACTGAAAATTAAAAAAAAAGAAATAAAAGCGGCATCATTTTGTAACATGTTAAGGCTAGAAATAAAAATACAACGCGCAGAATTACTGAAAATAGGCAGCAAATCTTTGGACTAAATTATAGAAATCTTCAATATATATCAAATAATTGTGACAAAAAATCCCATAATGAAGAATTTAAATTTAAAAAAAGTTTAAATAATCAAGAACGGTTAAGTAATTCAATAATTTTAAAGGGGGCTTGTAGCGGCCCAGTGGAACAGCGCGCTGGTTTTCGGTGCTGAGGGTGCTCGGATCGAATCCTGGCGTCACGCCACGAAAAATGCTTACGTTCGTGTCGCCCCTTCATCGGGGGTAATGCTGTCCGTCTATATGGTGCCCCCATAATAAAATGGACAGTAAAACTGCGGCGTAGTATAGGCGAATGTTTGATTACAAGTTCCTCCGCATTCGTAATAAAAAAAAAAATTTTTTTAATTAAAGGAAAAAAACACAAAGAGGAAAGACTTATTTATGAGGATAAAGATTTGAGCCCATGCATCCTAACTTCTTGGCCGGTAGTCTAACAACTAAACTATTCTGGCGATGTGAAATAGCATTTTCAACGTCTTCCCTTTCATATTCCTCTCTTTCCTTTTTGCGGTGAATAACAAAAAGTTTGGCATGCCCATATTTTATTAATTTACTTTTAACTACACTTTTTTCGTGTGGTGAATATCTCTCACACGTTAAACTAACGGTCCATTATTGTTCTACCTAACGGCTGGGGGCACTATTATGGCTTCGTGTCTAAAGTGAAGTTCGAGTACGTGTCTCCTAACCACTAGGTCTGTGCTATTTTCAACGATTTCTTCGTCAGGGGGATTTGAGCAAACTTAAGAAGGCTTTTCGAAAATTCTGCTGATAAGGTGTGTTTGCTAATCCAGAGATATTCGCCCTAAATATCTGCTAGATGCATTAGTTTCTTTCAGTGCGACACCGTATATCTGAACCAACAGCACCCTCTGGCGTCATCTCAATTTGGATTGAGCAACCCCAGGTAAGTCTTCCGGAGGGCTCGTAACTTTCCCCTCCCTCTGATCATATGGAAGGACTTTGCTGTCTACAGATTTAACGTGTCTGATTATGTTTTTCTATACTTTTGGTACATATAGATAAATGACCACAAAGGTTTCTGGCTGAAAATATCATAATAATAAATACCATTGCATGGTACATTTTATGCTGTTTGTTCGAGGTTAAAGACATTTCACTTGCAGATGAAAATACAAACAACAAGCTCAAGCTAATCCATTAAGTCTGTTTTAATCTTCCCTGGGATTTCATATAACCGGAGGGAAACGCATTTCAAAAATGTTAATGATTGCAAAATTTTTATGTCTTCGTAGTATATATGGGAAGGTAAATAACCAAAACTGTAAACCAGAAAATTAATATGTAATGTCAGTTTCGTCTTCGATCTCTCAGTCTGAGTTCCAAGTCAAAGCTCCCAATAGAGTTTTATGATTTCTGTTCCTTGGTACACATTCATCACAGTATGAAGGTCTTAAATGTGATCATTTCTACCGTCTGCATAAGGTCTTGTTCGCAGTTGCTTCCGAAGCAGAGCGGAGCATCAGCGTTAAAGTTTTTTTCAATCACAGAGCTGAACGCAAAGATGCCAAAGATGTGCGTGGCACAACTTTGACGCAAAGATGTGCGTAGAGTTGAAGTTGACGAGTTCAAAGCTGATTCTCTAAGCTCCGGACGCAATGTCAACAAGGCCTGTGAGTTTTTAGAAGTAAAGAAATTTTAAGAAAAAACAAATCTGTGGGCTGTTTCTGCTTGGTGTTACAGCAGGTGCTAAAGTATAAATGCTCATTTCAATGGTAATAAACTAATGAAGTCAAAATACAGTACTATTAATCCTATGAACTGGGCCATTTCATTACATCCTTAGCTTTATAAGCACAGAGCTAAAAGGATGGCGTTTACTGAAACTTACTGACATGCGAACAAGTAAGAGAAGCGTCGTTAATTAATCTTTTGAGGAAGTAGACTAAAGATTAACACGTGACAAATTATTTAAATTATCGATAAATTAATGCTAGTAAGTAAATATAGATTGGTTTGGAGCGCTACGGTCAATATTTTGCTACGCGAGGGCTAATTAGACCGGAACCTACTGCTCAAAGCCGATTCCGAACGGCTACAAACGTCCATGCCAACAGTGGGACTCTAACCCACAGACTCTGGTACCGAAGGCCAGCGCCCTAGTCATTCGGCCATCGTTCAGCTAAATAGTGATATAGAAGCATCCAAATTAGTGAAAAAAGATATCAAGATAAAAAAATAAAATAAAAATAAACCTTAGCTAGATTCAAATTCCGAAGTTCAAAACAACCTTTTTCTTCAGGAATCTAGACGCTACGTTTCTGAAGAAAAATGGTCTTTGTGTGTTTATAGGTAATGAAAATGGTAGCTTCGGCCTTCGAAATTGAACACTTTATTTGTTTTACAGGGAACTACAAAGATTTTTTACAGCAATAAATGTTGAAAATTCACGTTTTATTACAACCAATAATTAAGCAAATATTAGCAACGATTGGGTCTAACAAATATTTTTACCGGGAAATCGTATAAACAAGATTTTACCACAATTGATAGATCATAAATCCGTTTTGTTATCTGAGGTATGATATCTTAAACCGGAATAAACTATCGTAATATGGGGGGCCCCGAATTTATTTTTATTTAAAGGAGCGACTTCTATCGAATGGCAGTTTTGAGTCACTCACTTGCGGTTCTCAAGTCTCTAGAGAACGACTCAAAAGAAGTCACTACAAATTTGAGGAAAAATTATAGACCCATGCACAGGATAATATGCCAAATCCACTATCCATACCTGGCATTTTGTCGGTATTTATTATAAAATCCACTCAGGGTTTCCTTCCTGAATACATATATATTATATATATAAATCCCTCGTTATACAAAAAAAGAATAATCTTTTATATAGCAAGAGAAAACGAATTCCAATTGCATTATCTTATTCCACAGTCAAAAATGGCTATTTGACGTTATCCGCTTACAAGCAAATCCCAGGTTATGTCCCTTGAAACGGAAAAAAAAGAGAGCGAAATAGAAATAGAATAAAATAAAAATAAAAAACATTTATTTTATTTTTTTATTACTATTATTATCGACAGTAGAAATCCCCGTTCTTTTAAGAAGGGAAAAAAATTCCCTCCGTTGTCCAGTGTTGTTTCCCAATCCCCCTCGGCGCTGGGAGAAACAGGGAGAGGGTGAAGGGGGGGGAATGACCAATGGCCGAAAGAGAAGGGAAAGAGATTATAGATGGAAGGGAAAAAAAGAGAGGGGGGGGGGGGCAAAGGGAGAATTCAAGTTGCCCGGCGAAAGGCATAGAGGGGATTAAGTTCCACCATATGTACGTATAGTAAGGGCTTTTAGCCATGCAATACCGGTCCAGTAAAATTTAAAGATTGTTTCCAGCGAACTATGAAGAGGGGATTGCATGCACGTTTGCATAAAGGGGAAAAAAGAAAGCAGAATATTCAGTTAGCAGAGCACGATGTTAGAGAAACATAGTATATGTCCGAGCCTGATCAAAACGCAAGACAGGCGAATAATATGGTAAACTTTCAAATGGCTAACTCTGACAGGTGGAAAGAAAACACGATGTAAATAGGATTCTATTCTTATATATGTATTCTTTCGGGCTCCATCCCGTAAAGTTCTCGTGCAGGCAGATCGGCATAAAATTGACTCCGGAAAAAGAATTCAGTAGGTATCAGAGAACACGTGTTCAAAAGTGACTACCGTACCTTTTCCTGGGAATATAACAACGTTGTTTCGTATAAACGGATGAAACCTATTAAGGTGGTTTTAAAACGGAAGGTTCGTGAATTTGTTTATTTTTTTACACTATATTTCCCACTCCAGTGAAGAGGGATTTACGTGGAGTTCAAAATTCTTACGTTAAAGTGGTTTAGCTAACAAAAGGCTTAAAATGGATAAAGAGGAAAATATTGAAGAGTTATATGCCATATTATGCAAAAAAATTGCATGCAAGTTTAAGAACAACAGGTTCCAATAGGAAAAAATGGTATGCATGAGAAATTTATTGATGCTTTAGAGCCAAGCGGCCTGTTCAACCTGTATATCAACTTAAAAACCTACAACCTAAAGCTTCAATTACACAAGCTATTTAATGAGAACAAAAAAATACCTGCATGAAGAAAAATTCGAACTAAACCCAACGTTTTGGTTTGACTGATGATCAGACAGCAACCATTATCGATGACTGATCATATATATGCATAAACATACTATTCTCAATACATCAACCTACATAGTGACATTAGACAAAAGTAAGTCTTGATGAAAAGATTATTTATTTAGAACGAGTTTAACATTTTCTATTTTCTTTCTGAGTTTTATAAATGAATAGGTACCAGAAGAGTCACAAAAATTAACCGGATTTTGAACGGAACAAAAGATGTGGCAAATACATTTTAAAAAAACACCCGTATTTTTTTTTTTTCACTTTCAACGTGTTTGCTTTCTACGTGAACGACTTGATGAATTGTCTCCAACATTTATATGGTTCATCGGACATCAAACAGTACATGTCAATTTCTTTGAATCTAACTCAATTCTGAAAAAAAAAGGTTTAAATTTTTACATAAAGACAGAAGGACAATACCAGCTCAAACTGACATGTTTAGACTCTCTACTAAAAACTTGAGCAATATACAAATTATTACAGTATAAAAAGTTAGTGTATTTCCAGGTGGAAGAAGGGGGACTGAGTTACGGGAATTTCATCCCGTTTGGGAATTTTGACAAACGCAAAAATGGAATATTAAAAATCATGAGAAATTTACATTATGTTAAATAATAAACAATAGTGTTTGATAACTTAAAGGAACAGGGATATTTTATCATCTTCATACTTTTCCGTCATAATTTACAACTTATTATAATAAACATTAATGACAAGGATATCTTTTCATTTACTTTACCTTTTCATTGAAAGTACCTCAAGCGAATCTGTGCGAAGCGTTTTAAAAAGGGAAAAAATACAAAGCAAATCAGGAACACAAAATTCATAATTCAAGCTTAACCTTTTCCTTACGGGGTGGGATAGCATGTATCCCAATAATGAAAGTGTATATATTTCCCTAATAGTTGCCGTGTTCTGTGTATGGATCTGTCATGTAAAGCTTCCGTTGAAACCGCTTATAAATATATCAGCCTATGGCATCCATTTTGTTTTATGAGTTAGGCTTAACAAGTTAAAAGTAAAGTTCAAAAAGATTTGCTATCTAAACCCAAATAATTTTAATTAAAACAACGTAATATCGACACAAATCAACTTTATTTCGATTTTTAGACGGCTATAATACTACAAGTATTCATTTTATATACTCATAACTTGAAAATGTAAACACGAGAGAGTCATTCATTCATCGTCGTTAATATAAGAAAAATTGAGTAAGTGAATCTTCTTCACAATAAAACAGTTTTTCATTATATTATTAATATATTTATATTTTAACCATATAATATATATATTTTAACCAGATATTACAATAATGTCAAATTTAGTATTTTCGGAAAGTTGCAAACTCGACGCATGCGTAGTGATATGTTCAAAATTGTGTACGGTAGAAATGAATATTTCTAAATTGCCAACACACGTGGCTTTCATGTGATTTTTCGTAAAGCATCCTATTCGATGATAGTATTTTAATTTCTGTTTAATATTTACTTCTAATAGTACTTTTATAACGGTTTGTATTCTATTCGATTTTCTTATTTAAACGGTGTGACGTAACATATCGGCCAGCCTTTTTTTATTTTTTTTATTTTCGTAATGTCTGAATGATTATATTTGGATGTAAATTTCAAGCTAAGTAACTGAATTTAACATTTTAATTGTGTTTAATTGAATATTGATTTGCTTAAAATTGTTCTTTAGTTCATACCGATTTTCGTAAAGCATTCTATTACGATGATAGTGTTTTTAATTTCCGTTTATTATTGTATTTTTGCACGTGAGTAATTTGTATGATTTTTTATCTGATTTTCTTTAGTTTATATATTTTATTTTTACTTAATATATTTATACATAGAATATTCATAAATGTATATAGCGTAATACATGAATATATAATATATTTATATTAAATTGAAATAAATTGAATTAGATTGTTAAATTTTAATTTATTCTTATTTATTGAAATAGACTGCAAAAGTATTTTGCACTTGAGTAATTTGTAAGATTTTTTAATCTGATTTTCTTTAGTTCATATATTTTATTTTTGCTTAATATATTTATACATAGGATATTTATAGCATATTAGTTAGATTGCATACATAGCATATCAGTTAGATTATGTAAGTCGGATTGAAACATCAGCGATAAGCATGCTTTATTTTCCAAGAAGAAAGACTTTTTTTTAAATTATAAACTCGGATTATTACAACATTTTTAATTATAACACTGGATTGAACAACAGCTAACATTCTGTAAAAATTTCTAATATTTTAACAAGGTTATGAACCCTTTTTTTATTGGAACTGTTCAATTATTTACCGTCAAGTTTTGACGGGTACTATCTACTATCTACTATCTAGTATATATATATATATATATATATACGCACACACACACACATATATATATATATATATATATATATATATTACACATACATATATGTATATATAAAACATCCTTAATGGCCGTTCTTAGAAAGGGGGTATGAAATTTCCCGTTCTAAAGAGATAATCGGAAAAATGGGCCCCGTCAGCAAAAGGTTAAATTATCCACAGCGAGCACTTTAATCAAATGTAAGACAGAAAAAAAATCGACAGATTATAGCTTCCTGTCAGTGACGAGTGCATAAAAGAGGTCTTAAACTCACCTTGCGCTTCCAACAGCCTCAAATAATTTAAATATCTTAAATTCGCATTAAACATGTTGAATGAGTTCACGCACACGAAATTTCACAAAAGACTAGGGACCTCAGTTCAACTCATTCCGTATGCACACTGAGCATTTCCGTTGTACCTAGACATACACAACCTCTCAACCCGAAAGGGAAGTAGCCTTGACCCCAGACTACTTCCCCTCACTACTTTCCCTCCCCCTTCATGGAAATAGTCACCCATTAATCAGCCATGAAAAGGAAGGGGCCGAGAGAGAGAGAGCAGCAGGTAAAGAATGTAAATGCGGGGACAAGACATGTCTTGAAAAGCTAGGGGAAAAAAGGAGGGATTGTGAAACACTGCCAAGGCAACTAAGTTAGAATTCATATGCCCCCACACGAGTTGCTTTGTAGAGTGGGTCGCTCCCACAGACTGTAACCGGCAAATGATGAAGAGAATATGCGGGTAGAGCTTAACTTTCACCATGAAGCTATAAGAATCTAATATATTTTTACCTTCATGACTCCCATGGTGAAATTTCTGAATAAGCGTTGCCAACAGGGAACATTTTGAGAGAGTGATTACGTAATTATATTAATTTAAAAAAAGAACACAGAAGTGTTTCAATCGAGTAATCTGTTTCTAACAATACTTATTTTGACAAAAGACTTCTCCTTGTTAAAAGAACAAAAAATAATTATGAGCTCATCTTCTAAGCCTGTGGGGCACGACCCGGATGAGGGTGGGCTCGAAAAAAATTGGGCAGATACTTTGAATAAACTGATACCACATTGAATTATTTAATAAACAATGCGCTTTAAATTTTCTATATTTACATATTTTGAATATTTTTATTTATAGTTTTTATATGTAAAAAATATATGATATGGCAATATTAAATAAGGTATCAAACAGTCGTACAATAAAAGCTCCTTTAGCAAAAGGCTATATTTTCAATGTTCTTCTATCTGCTTCTACCAATCTGTGTGAGAGTAGGTTTTTACTATGCACAGCTGTAAAAAGCAAACATCGATCAAGACTCAAAGCGGAAGATGATACGAGAGTAGCACTCTCAGATATTTCACCAAGTATTGAACAACTATTATTTGAGGTCCAGAACCACCCCGTCTTTATTTTTTTTCTCTATTTTAGTTTTATATAAATAAATGAATTTAAAATTTTCAATGTTTTAATATGGATCTTATAATTTTGAAATCATGCTCCTTTTTAACTAATAATTTTTACCTAGATGAAATACAAATGCATATTAATATTTAAATAAGAAGTTTTAGTCATGTGAAATTTGCAAAACAAGTGCAGAAGGCATTTTTTTTTATTTATTGTTACCATGCAAATTAAATGTATACAGTTCATTGTTTTTTAAACAGTTTGTCAAATCTATTTTTTGTTAACATTTTCCTAATTACAAAAAAAATCTACTACCAAAAGGGGGGGGGTCGAGTAATTCTTTATTTACAGAAAATGGGTCTCGGTTCAAGAATGTTTGCGTACCACTGTTCTAAGCTAATGGCATTCATTATTATTTTAGAAAATTCTGAGAAATTCCCCTCACTTTATTTATTTATCAATTCTATCTTTATTCCTCTCAGTTAAATAAACATGCACTGTTACTGCAGACCTCCCTTCAGAAGAGACCTGAGACCGGTTTTAAGGTTGCTGCCTCGGGGAGGTCGATTCTCAAAATGAGGGGTCGGGGATAATCAACACCTCAGTACCATTTCCCGCGGAAAGTATTTATCGCTCTTTAGGCATTAAGAAAATTATGAAGGTTTTAATTATTTAGGCTTTAAGAGTACAAATTAGTACAAATGAGCCATCTTTAGCTGGCTACGAACTATAGTCGGAACGTTCTACTGTAAGCTGTGCAGTTAAATGTATAACGAAGAACTGCGTAAAATGCAAAGAATAATAAACTAGACAAACTGTTGGTATAGGATTCTACTAAGAAACTAATTATTCCTCCTCTCCAAAGTCATTGCATATTATATGCCACGTGTTAGGCTTAACTTCTGTCTTTTAAAAGAACGATCAATAACTAAAAGGTTGAAATTATGGGATTAGGCAGAGCCTTTTCGTGATGCGGTAGCAAAATTTTCCTTTTCTTTTCTTTTTCAAAGGAAAAAAAAAACCCTCATAGATATGAAACCAGTATTAGAATAAACAGAATCACGTACCTATTATGGTGATTTTTTTCTTTTTTTAAAGTCTAGGTAAGATAAGAATCCCTCCGATTTATCTAATACACAAATGAGATTTCCTTGCTTCGAGATTATGATTTCAAAATGGAAAATATTCATGCTTGAGAATCCCTTCAGGCCCCTAACACCTGCTGGAAAATAGGCACGGCAGAAACCATCTGGGCAGCTGCAATAGTAAATGCGGCTATGCTTCCAAAATAAAATTCCTTTTGTAAACCCCTTTAACGGTTTTTCTCTAATTTTTGCTTTTTTTAAACATTGTCGAACTTCAAATTTCGTTGGAGTAGCAAAATATTAAAATGCATTGGACAAGGCAAATTTAATCTCCTAGAAGAACAAGTTAAATCAAATCATACACCAAAGCTCATACACCCGAAACAACTGGAAACAGAGAGAAGCTCATTAATAAACATCCGAATACATGAATTAGAGAGGAATTGTTTTTCTGACATGACCCATGCACCATCTTCTTCCATCCAGTCCAGAACGAGATCTTATATATTTAGCAATATTCCAGTGGTTGCTTTTCCCGAAACGGTTATACGGCAGGAAATCGGAGAGGAAGAAAGTTGGGACTAAAATAAAAATCTAATATTAGCAATGAAAATATCAAAACAAATGGCTATATCTAGTACTTGCCTGACGCTTTCGTAATGAACATTATTTCAGTTTCGGGGAATAGGCCATTTATCCCCTCCTCCTGTTCTATAAAAAATCCCGGAGAAATTCAACTCTAAGTGAATTTCGACTATTCATTCAGTGAGACGTTCATCTTTATATATCCGGGATGCTTTCGTCCTTATACACAATCTCCAATTTCTGTAATGGATTCCACCACAGGAAAAGTGTACACTCATTTAAAACAAATTCAAAAACTTCGGCCAAAAGAAGAGAGAAAAAAAAAGAGAACAATCGAGGGAGAATCCCAATAGGAAAGAACATAATAAACAAGTGGACGCAGAGAACAAATCGCTGGGCGTTATACATATTTCACTTTTAAATACGGCAGTAGAGAGAAAGAGGCAAATGCTCCCAGGATATATATATTAGACGAATAGAGCCATAAATATTTCTTCCAGCAATGGACATAACTCTCAGTGTTTGAATTCGGAATACTCAAAAGTGTACGGAGTTGTTTAACGGCTTGAGATATAGCTATCCATTTTAAAAATCGCTACTTTTCGTTTCTTTTTTTCTTCTTGTCTGGACGAAAAGAAGATATCCTGTATGATGAAAACTATTGCCTAAAAGCTCTCGAGTTATTGAAAGTATTTTTATGTTCGAGAAATGCTGAGAGTGAATTGTAAATCGAAACGAGAATTAATATACACTTTTTTTTATTATTACAAACATATATATGCAGTCAGAGACTCATTTATGCATAGACACCTCCATGTAGTGCGTTCTCATGCCAATGATTTCGAGTATACATGACTCGATTAATTTCTCATCCCATTCTCTGAAATGACTTTCATTATAACAGACATGTTTACATTTCTCCAATAATTTTATAAAGAAGAAGATAATCCTAGCAAAATAAATTGAAATTCTTATTTATATATTTTTGTCAGCGAGTATGCATAACTGTCCCCAATACTCGATTCTTTACCCATCATCTCAATATCTGCGAGTGTAATGGTGCATATACATTGGTGCAGAGTTCTCTGCCTGTGCCTTGGGGAATCCAGTGATTTATGTTCACTCTGTACTATGTATATGCGTGGATCACCTCCTCTGGCGGTTCGGATACATAGCATCAAAGAAAGGGCGGGGGGGTCAGCGGGTCAAATGGTGTCGAGCGGTGTCGGGGGAGACACCAGATCAAAGAAACTCGAGGGACCTTGGGGGCGGGAATGGGGGTGGTTCTAAATACCGTGTCTAATGTTACCGTGACTAATGTGATGACAGGAGTCGGGGGTCTGCAGGCAGAGAACTCTGCACCAATGTATATGCAACATAAGAGTTTCAAGCTGATTAATATGTACTCACAGAGCGAAGAAATTTTTAACTCAGTGCTAAGTTTTATTAGCACAGTCCTAAAGTATCTAAGGGATGCGGAGACCACTTTAATAAAGGATGCAGGCAAAACGCAATTTCCTGTTGTTTTTATAGATGAGGAAACATTTACGTGGCTTTTACGTATCATTTAGAGAAATTTAAAATATTCGGTTTTTATGCAATGCGGAGTCGTGGCCCACAGCAACCAAGAATCTCGATGAAGCATTCATATCGCATACACGGGGACAGAGACTAAATTTAAAATATATAAAAGTCTTTATTAAGACCTCCTAACTTGTATATTACAATATGTACAATTGAGGCGGTGAAAGGCAAAGTGGTGTAAGTCAAAAGCGTTTTACTGCAAAAACTATGAAAAATTCCGCTATAAATTGAACAAATAATAATTCATAATAATTATTATAATATTGCAAATAATAATTATTTGCAATTCCACCATAAATTGAACATGGAGATTACATTTTTGCCCTCACATAAAAAAAGTTGAAAATGTGACTTACGCCACTTTGCCTTTCACCGCCTCAATTCTTAAAAATAAGTGCGAAGTAGTCAATTTGCTGGCAAAAAGCAATAGCTAGTTTAAAAACAATGTCTCTGCCTCAGAGAGCAGCGGCTCGCTGGTCAGTCGAAAAAGGTCTGTATCCTCTCCTCCGAGAAACCGCTTTTTATCTCTCATTCTTCCAGAAGGATCTCGAAAATACTGTTTCTCGAAATCCCGAAAAGTTTACGTTATCATAGCAAGTTTGGTATATGCAAGTACACTTAAGGCTGTTTTGAACTAACCCTATTGGGTTTGCTCTCCTCAATGTTAACCTATGTTGAAAACGTGTCCAGGGATTGCCAAATTGGATTGAAACCTTTTTTTTTTTTCAATTCCTACTATTAGTTCACACTCTCTCTATATATATCTTGTTCAAATTTTCAATCGTTAATAAAAGTACTTTTTATTCATCCACTCAAGTTCAAATACATTTTGTTAAACTTGTAGTGGATGACACTTGATGTTAATACAGTTTTTTCAAATATTAATTCATTAATTAAATTTAATTAATCAATATTAGTTTTAGACCATATATATCTTGTTCAAATTTTCAATCGTTAATAAAAGTACTTTTTATTCATCCACTCAAGTTCAAATACATTTTTTAAACTTGTAGTGGATGACACTTGATGTTAGTACAGTTTTTCAAATATTAATTCATTAATTAAATTTAATTAATCAATTTTAGTTTTACACCTAGAGCGTCTCTTGCTCTTGAATAGTAATTTTCCTCTTGTTACTGTGTAAACGGTAGCACTGCGGTAACGCGGGCTTCTCCCGTCCTGTAGGTTGCGAGATCGAATTCCCAACCTGTCAAACTTTTTCTCTCTCTTTCCCCCCCTCCTAATCTCGCACAGTAGGCAAGGTTCTGGCAGGCAATCCTTTTTTTCAATTCCTACTATTAGTTCGCACTCAAATTTTTCTTTGTTGGCCTAAGTAGGAATTGACTTTAAAATTTTTTTTTAATATATTACTTGTTTAATTGTACTACGTAATGGAGAAATAAATTTGACACCTTAGGGCATTTTTCTTCTTAAAAAAAATATACAAATAACATTTTAAAATTTAAATTATTCGGGGGGGGGGGAAATATGGTATACTGTATTTTAAACGCTCATAATTTCCTTTGGTGGATGAAATTTATAAAATGAATCCCGTTGCAAGGTGCAGAAAGTTCGGGCTATCTGAAAATACCATTTTTATTGGATTATCAGCGTTTATGTGACTGTAAATAGTTGACAAATTTTCTCCATAGGTTAAATTCGAGGTGAATGAATCCAATTGCGGAACATGCAAGAAATACAATTCCAGTGCATCGGTGAGCTGCGTTTCTACTACCATATGGGTCCAATTTAGCATCGTTACATATTGAACAACGCAAATATTGGTTTAAATTCCACTACACTAAGGGAAACTTTTTTTTTTCTGCAAAGAAAAACTATAACTCGTCACTTGGGATCATTAACTTTGCAATACTACCTAAATAATTTTAACGAGGATGAATCTCGTCTTGTTATGGGAGTGTTTCACTGCTTTCCGTTAATAGGGAATATTTTCCCTCTCCGCAGGGGACCACCCGTCTTGTACAAATGAATATGCACAGGATATTTTTCCCACGCTCTTCTACTCTTTTCCCAAGCTGACCGGAAATGAAAGAATTCAAAATTCCGAGAAAGAGCATTTTCAATTTCCTCAGTTGTCCAGTCATAATGTGAATGCTAATAGCGCCAACCTATTCATTCAAAGTAACTGTGTCATTCGACACGACGGAGCTATACTATTCCCTTTCTTTCATGTGTTTGACCGATAGAATTCTAAACCCCCCCCCCCCCCCCCTCCCTCTGACTACAGCCATCGTACGTACAATGCCCTGTGGTTAATGCATAAGATTGGGATGTTAAACTTAACACCTGCTTCAAGAATATCGATTTTTTTTAGTAAAATGATTAAAAAATAAGCAAATAAAAAAAACGGGAGGCAATGGCGCCCTTTACACGTACTTTCTTTCGCGAGTGCTTGGAGCGTACGGGATTGCGCGCACGCTCCAAGCACTCGCAAAAGAGCGTACGTGTAAAGGGCGCTTATAGAGCCCTTCACACTTATGCTCTTGGAGTGCTTGGAGCGTACGGGATTGCGCACGGGAAAACTTGCAGTACGCTCCAAAGCAGCTTTCCCTTCCTCTCCGACACCTTCACACGTGCACTCAATCGCTCGGGATCTGTGGTATCACGCGGGAAAGAACGTACGTGTAAAGGGCGCTATTTTCAAAATTTTTATATAGAATGAATTCACTTAGTACACAGACCCACAAAAAAGTGAAAAACTCATTGATGAATTTAATCCAACGAAAAATTAATCGATTCATTCATCAAATTTTACAAAATCAAAACTTCATAAAATTCATTTAGAATGATGTTTTTCAGTAGACAAATCTACCTTGCAAATTAATTTTAAAAAAAAAATTAAATAATTTTAAAGAAGATTGGTACATTTGGATCTGCGGACTAACAGATAAATCGTTTAGTGGGAAGGAAAACCAATTTTACATTTTCTCATTATACTTTTGATAAAGCGTTACCTAAAAATGCATTAAATTTTGTCTTTCGTCTATGCAGTTTTCAATTTTCTTTCGTCTAAAGCTCAAGTCATATTATATTTTTTATCGATGTCTTATTTGCTTTGAAATCTGTGTCTCGAGAAATGGCATGGAAAGGGTTCCCTAAAGGTATCTGACTACCTTCGGAGCATTTTTTGAAAAAATATACACAGTATTGATTAAAAACATAGATTTTTAATTCAAATGTGATATATATATATATATAAGAATAAGATGAAATAGAAAACCAGTAATAGCTCTAAAGCTACTTGCAGCCAGGAACAAACAACATGAAAAGAAAAGTATGAATAAGGTTTTTGACAGCATTTCTTCATCAGCGGTGTCAATACTGTCTAAAAACCAATGGATTGTTTCCGAAGAATATGATCTATAAAATAAACACACTCAGACACTGTACAATCCATTATTAACAGAAGAATTGATTAATAATTGAATTAAGTTTGAATAAAAGTACTTAACCAAAGAACACCAAGCCTGGCGCTAGTCAGAGTGGAAGTTAAGAACTTGTAACCGCAAGATGACTGACGTCACAAAACTTGCAACCATTGAGGTAGTGGATTCTCAGTTACAAACTTACTTAGGTTACCTTATTTTAGGACTATTATTCCCATAATTATTTAGTTTTTTAATATTTTTACTACTAAGAGTTAATTTTATTATTATTTTTATTTTTACTTATGATTTTTATTTTATTTATAGTAGTTATTTTTTCTATTTTAACCTATTGTTATATATATATATATATATATATATATATATATATATATATATATATATATATATATATATATATATATTCCCCAATGGGGAGGCACTTGTCGTCAAACATTCGCCTATACTACGCCGCAATTTTACTACCCATTTTATTGTGGGAGCACCATATAGGCGGACAGCATTACCCCCTATGAAGGGACGACACGAACGGAGGCATTTTTCGTGGCGCGACGCCAGGATTCGATCCGAGCACCCTCAGCACCGAAAACCAGCGCGCTGTACCACTGGGCCGCCACAAGCCCTTCAAATGTGATATAAAATCATGAAAACAAATATAATTTTGGTACAAATTTCATAATATTTTAAAATATAGGGATTTTTTTTTCCGATGTAGGATTACGTTCCTCGATAACGGTCCTCCGGAAAGAAAAAAATTCAGAGTCCGCCGCGAGTTATAATTTTGGCAGCGCGCCAAACCCAGTAGCAGTAAACAGTTAAACAGAAAAGTACTAAAATGCACGGTAAAAAAAAAAAAAAGGTAAGCAATGATAAGTAATCCTACGTTAATAACCCGCGGTAGCTTCGTTAGAAGAGACTATCTGAAAAATTTTTATAAATATTTAGTACAATTGAGTGCTTACGCCAGCGACCCTTCTCTCAAATCGACTTAAGATATTTTAATTTCCTTTATACTATATACTACTGTAACACTTACCTGTGTTCGGAAGTAAAAGTGTTACAATATTTCCAAAAATCAACTGAAAAATACCACAAAATGTCAAAAAACCCTGATTAAAAAAAAAAAAAAAGTAAAAATCTTTTTATAAGTATAGGTATTGTAGAATGGTTCAATTAACACATATAGCTTAGCTTTTAGGTCAAAACATAGTTAGCAATATGTAAAACACTGTTGCAAAATTTCATTGAAATATACTAAAAACTTTTTTAATTATTAGCTCTCGTTTATAAAAGTAACTGAAAAATGAGTTTTCTAGAAAATGCATTTAAAGATACTACAGAGTGGTCATAAAAAAACTTTGCCGATATACGGACCGCTAGCGGCTGTACCGTTCAATCGATCGAAATGTGATTTCAGATATAGTTATTCAGAGGTATGAGCTCGGGATTCTGTGAACGGCAACCAAGTGGCACTCGCGGTTATGGTTATAGGTACAGAAACTCGAAATTGTCGAATGACAACGCCCACTTTTCCCCGTCGCAAAATGCTCAGCGCATGCGAAAACCCTACAGAGCGTTAGAACTGTACGTGTATCACAAAACACGGACGCGTTATGCCCGCACAAAAAACAGCTCTGCGAACGGCCAACAAAAACACGATCGGGGCACACAGAGGAAATTTGCATATGACAGAGGGAAGACACCAATCACTAATGACAACACAGATCGGAGAAAATAAAACTTTTATTTAGTTTACACATTTTCCACATGGGTGCCATCACAGGCCGTTCGCAAAGATGTTGTTTGTGCGTGCATAACACGTCCGTTTTTTTATGATACACGCACCGTTCGAACGTTTTTTAGGGTTTTCGCATGTGCTGAGCATTTTGCGAGGGGAAAAAGTGGGCGTTGCCATTCGAAAATTTCGAGTTTCTATAACCTATAACCGTAACCGCCCCTTGGTTGTCGTTCACAGAATCCCCAGCTCATACCTCTGAATAACTATATCTGAAATCTCACTGTAGTGTAATGTTTGAGACGGTTTGTTAAAGTGAAAATGTTGTACTCCGTGATTCCACACCCCTCTACCAATCAGAGGATTGGCTGCGGGGGCGTTGAACCCAAGAGGGTGCTTGGGATCGCGGGGAGTCAGTAAGTAAGAAAGTAATAGAAGGAGAGAGTCTCTGGTCGGAGGTCTGGCGAGATGTAGGCAGGCTCGTCTCACCTCTGGTAAGTTAAATATTCGTTAATTAGAATTGAGACAGAGAGAATCTCTGAGAGTACTGTCAGGAGGCCTGGCTAGATAAAGCAGGCTTGTCTCGCCTCCAGTGAAATAATTAGTTCTATAAGCAGAACAGAGTTAATCTGTAACTAGATTAGAGTGTAGTAGTAGAAGTCGGGGTCTGGCAAGGTGCTGTAGACTTACCCACCTCGTGCTCAGAATTTTCTTTACTTGCTATTTTAATGTTTCAACTGTAAATAAATTTATGTTCGTCTTGTACTGTGACAACTCGTTATTGCACTACCTCTTTTGTCAATATGCCATAGAAAAGAACTTAAGTGAACCAGTGAAGAGTTCACGACACTCATCTCGATCGGTTGAACGAAACAGCCGCTAGAGGTCCATATATCGGCAAATTTTTTTTTTATGACACCCTGTACTTCAAGTCTTTTAATATCGCTTTTGGTGTATTAAATTGGTAATAAATTCACATCCAATGATCGTACGAATAAAAGTAAAGCAGTTTTAGAATTCCAAAAGATTGCCTTTTAAAATACAGAAAAAAAAAATCGAAATTTTGCACCGGAAGAGCCATTTTAACGTAGGCAGATACCGTAAAATCTTGACTATAATACGCACACGTGTGTAATACGCCTGCTTGATTTTGCGCGAAATTTTCGGAAAAAATTAAAATTCGACTATAATACGCACCCATAATTTTTCAATATTTTATTTAAAAATTGTACAAGTACTTATTAACATAAATAAAATCTGTAATAAAAATAACCGAAAACGTCAAATTCGGTAGCTAAAAAATACTTAATCCAAAACAGACAGTCCTTGTCATATTATCAGTCTTAATCACTTTCACTAGAATACAGCTCATCTATTGTTTGTCGTTTATTCAATGTTTAAAACTACTTTTTATACACGAGTATAATACGCACCCTCATTTTGCGGACTAAAATGTGAAAAAAAAGTGCGTATTATACTCAAGATTTTACGGTACCTTAAAATGTATCTCAAACTTATCTACGATATTCGTGATATTTGTAACATTTACATGAACCCACGTGTTAGGCAGTTTATAATTATCATTAGACATTGTTTTAGTTTAAAATTTTATTCCTTACTAGCGGCCCGTCCCGACTTTGTCCGGGTTGAACAATTATCTTTTTTTAATTATGTTTTTTAAATTATCTTAAGCACCTAAAATAGTATTCAAATTAATATTACGTTAGTTATTAATTAAAGTTAATTTTTTAAAAGAAAGAGGTGTGCTTGAGACCGTAGTTTTATTAAAAAATTAAAAAAGGATTTTAAGTAAAGAATGTTTTTTTAATTATTTTAAGCACCTAAAATAGCATTCAAATTAATATTACGTTAGTTATTAATTAAAGTTAATTTTTTAAAAGAAAGAGGTTAAGAGATGAAATAAAAATACAAAAATAAAAAAAGGATTTTAAGTAAAGAATGTTTTTTTAAAAATAATATTCAAATTTTTTTAAATACTATTCCTAAAATAATATTCAAATTAATATTACGTTAGTTAATAATTAAAGTTAATTTTTTAAAAGAAAAAGGCGTGCCGGAGAACGGCTAGGTTCGAACCGCTAACGTCAGAACAGAAGCCCACCGCGATAGCACCACGCTAAGGATTGTTGAAGCCTTCGGCACAAAAAGCGGTAGAGGACAGTAGCGGTAACAATGGAGATTGTTAGGATTAAGCCCCTAACTTTATTTCTACTGATCAGATATACATAATATATAGCCTATGTCCATCTGGAATAATGTACCTTACAAACAGTGAAAGAATTTTTCATATAGGTGCAGTGGTTCTAGAGATTACCCTCCACATACAAAATCCGCTCTCTCTTTATATATAAGTATCGATTATTTAAAAATTACTAGAACTCTTAAATTCCCCTGTCTATAATTTCATCCCTTTGCGCGAAAGAATTTTCACTACACTGAAGTTTTTATGCGTCACGTAAGGATTTGAAAGGAATTTTACTCAATCGATTAGAGCGAGGCCATGAAATCTTTTAACCAAGTCACTTAACGACAGATTTGCTGCAGCTGGTGTTTCCATAAAGAAATGAATACTTAGCGAATTCATAAATAAAACTTTATAGCTAATTACCGATACGCAATCATACCATTTAAATCCGCTCATGAATACCATTCTTCTCCGATCTCAATCGAAGGTGCGAGTCTAAGTTAATCATGATACAAAAGCTACGTGAGACAGTTCCTTGAACGATTTCTACCATTATCAATTAACTCCAACTCGTTTTCACCGCCTTTTTTTTTCATGCACACGACGATGAAAGAAACAATCAGAAAATAAAATAGAATTAATATTATATAGGAAGATAAAAAATAGATAATAAAAAGATAAATTTTGCACATCGCTAGAGAGTTTCACAAGACATGATTTTTTTTTTCAGTATGACTGAACCTTCTGTTACTATATTATACTCGGCTAACTCCTCAGGTTTTTTTTTTTTTTTTTTTTTTTGGGGGGGGGGGGCGCACTTCTGGTCTGCTGGTTACCACTCAGTCCAAAACTTTCACATCGAGAAGTCCTTTTTTAGATCGAATAGATGAATATCTGATCGTTACAATCGTCTTTTTTAGCGGCAGATCTACGGGAGTGACATCCTCAATGTACCAATTATGCACATAATTAGATTATTATGATAATTTGAAATGTCTATAACATCACCAACTTGGTTACAGATATCGATCAAACTTTTCTTTCCTTCCTTTACTCATTAACAATGATCATCAAAATGAGCATAATTCGTTTGTATTTATTCTACTCGTTCTAGATTCATAATCTCGAACTGAGACTAATAGTCTCGATTCGTTCCTCCGGTTTCGCATTATTTTCAAGCGAATTCTTTTCGTATCGTTTATTATTGTTATACATCTTGATTTCATGAGTTTTCTTTCATATGTTCCTATTTATAGGCACAAGAGATTAAAATTATTTCTAGTGATCAGGGACTCTTAAGAAAAAGTGAACTCTGCAAAAAGATTCCGCACTTTATTTTCTTTTTTCGATTCTTTCATGAAATTATTCTAGAGCAGTGGTGCGCAAACTGTGAGTCATAACCCACAGCTGGGTCGTAAAAAAAAATTGGAGAGGTCCCGGATAATTTGAAGTAAATTTACCTATATGAAATACAAATACATATTAATATTTAAATATGAAGTTTCAGTGACATGAGAGTTGCCAAAATCAAGTGCAGAAGGTAAGCAAGATATGTTAACGTACCATTACGTTCCTCAATAACGGTCCTCCGGAAAGAAAAAAATTCAGAGTCCATCCTGCGTCGCGAGTTATAATTTTGGCACCGCGCCAAACCTAGCAGCAGCAAAGAGCTAAACAGAAAAGTACCAAAATGCGTTAAAAGATTAAAAAAAAAGAGGTAAGCAACGATAAGTAATCCTATGTTAATAACTCGAAGTAGTTTCGTTAGAAGAGACTATCTGAAATATCTTTTTTATTACTATTATGCAAAGTAAATATATACCCTCAGTCTACATTTCATTGATTTTAAAAATAGTTTGTCAAAATTTGCTTATTTATTTATTTTCATATTTATTTATTTTTATTTAGATTTTCATAATTTTTTAAAAAAATTTTGCCACTTCCAAAAACTTTGATTGGGGGGGGGGGGGGGTCGAGTGGATTTTTATTTGAAGAAAGTGGGTCATGGTCGAAAAAGTTTGCGCACCACTGTTCTAGAGCATTTGGGAATTGTATTTAAGTAATATGCCGATATGCCTGAGGCTAAAATACAGATTCCTTATATCTGTCATTTACAAAAGCTGGATTAAATGAAAATTTACAAAATATTGGGAAACATGACAAAAACTTGGGAGTACTGCAATTTTGAAAGAAAAAAATCAATGAACCATAATATGGGATGGTGGACATTACAAAGCGATTTTTGAAAATTTTACCTCAGAGATATGAAATTTTGCATAGATATTCATTATAAGAAAACGGTATCAAACACCTTTAAAAATTTTTAAAATATTAAAACAAATTATATTTAAAAAATTAAAATTAATATTTTTTTAAATGCTCCTTGCGATTCAATTTTTAACTTCTACCCTTAATTTTGCAATTATATTGCTTATAAATCCATTTTGAGCAGAGTTATGTATTACTTTGTGCTTTCTTTGAAAAGTTAATTTTTAAGAAATATATATGCTTGTACCCTGAATTTTCGTGAAATTTTTGTACTTTTCTATACTTAAGTTAAACTTTGATAATCTCAATGATGTCGAAACTTGAAATTAATACATAACTTTATTTTAATGTATTATTAAAAATTTTATAAAATTAAATATTATTAAAAATAAATAATCTATTATTAAAAATTAGTAAAAATTTTATAAAATTTCGTTGAAAATTAGGACGCAAGGAGCATTTCAAAGACGTGCAAATCTGGAAATTACTTATTTTGAAAAAAGCCATTTAAAACATGTTTTTTCAGGAATACTTACTTTTCTAAAGCCAACAAGTTTTCCTTTTACTTTCCACTACACATTTTAAATGCATTTTATTCCAATATTTACATATTTTTAAAACATTAATACATAAAAAAAATTCCAATTTTTGTTCCATTTTTGGTAATTTGAAAGTCCACCATCCTTTTAAAGATCATTAGCTGTTAGCAACACGCCAGACACTAAAATAGCGTACATTCCATTGTGTTTTCTCCCCAATATGTCTCGGTTTTTCATAACTACTCGTTCAGAAACAAAGACAAAATCAATAAACACCTAAGATTTTGAAGATTAGTTGGGAATGTTATAGCTATCTTTATAGCAAAAGGGAGCTTATTCAGCCGGGGCCAAAAATTAAAAGCTGATTTTGAACGGATATACCTAGGGGGACTCGAAACCATAAACTGGCATCGAATGCCAGCATCCTAGACATCTGGTCTTATTGCATCTAAGTTTGCTGTCTTAATAAGCTGAAGCTGCATGTTAAACAGCATTTCATGAGTTTAGGGATTATTATCAGAGATAGTAGGATGAAATGTTCACGTACCTAGGTAAAGGATAGCTTCCATTATAAGTCATTTATTGCCCAAGACATTAAATTTTTCAATTATATTTAAATGATATTGGGATTATTTTCCATGTACTTCTATCTACCGAGGTTTCAGGTTGAAGGGCCTGGTTTCCAGGCCCTTCAACCTGAAAACAGAGAGGTTAGTGGAATAATTGGCAGAGGGGGAAAATGCGTTGAACTTATTTTAGCGTTTTTTGTTTTGTAGACCTGAAATTCGATCTACTTATCTCTGGTATAACTTTTTCACGAAAAAAAAAAAATCCAAACTGTTGCAAAATAATGAAATAGAAGGGAATTTAACTCGTAAATATTCGGAATATACTCGTTGGTAATATTCGGAAGCGTTCGGTAATATTCCGAAAGAGAGAGATAGGTGGTACTATGTACAGTGGAAAAGGCGAAGACTCAATGATTTCACCTAGTCACGCGGATCATAAATCCACACCTCGTAACGAAGTAGCTCTCGGTCAAAGAAAACAGACCTGAAACGGGAGTTCTTCATTTTTCCTTTTTAAAAGATGTAGTTTTGCTTCAAAAGGAGACACGGGGGAAAGGCACTCATGACGTCACGAGGAGGGGCTGCCGAGCGAAGGTGGCTAAGTGGCGCCATTAGTGCCGAAGAAGGTCTCTTTTCTGACACTTTCAAGTTGTCCGAGGGAAAGACGCATCGGCTGGGGATCAAAGTTCGAGAAATCGCCGGGGGTGGAGGGGTGGTGTTCAAACGGTTTCGATATCTCGGGAAATATTCGAGCGGAGGATGCTGGGAAACGAGAGATGAAGGAGATCGGAAGGCGAGACGAGGGGTTAATGAGAGAAGTTGAACGGGAGGAATCTCAGTCGTTTAGGCGAGCGTGACCCTTATACCTACACTGGACAGGGTCAAGGGTCTAGCGAAGAAGAAGGATGTCGTGCACAAAGATGGAGCATGGAGAATATTAAGTGTAGTTATGGAGTCAGGTGAATACTGGCATGCACATGCGGATGAATATTTCTCCTTCAACTTCCCGTTGGGACCCCAATGGAATAGGTGCATATGTACACTATTTTAGGGGCGCATGGGTTAATCTCGCTGAATTTTCAGTCTCCAAGTTGTGCTAAAGGGAACTTTTTTAGCGGTGTTTCAGTGATAATACATTGAAAAATGCATTGTTATTTCCCTTTTCTGAATCTGACAGCAAATTTCAAAAAATACATTTTAAAAAAGTTGCTTATAAAATTTTAATTTTCAAACAAGAAATTTAATATTTACGGCGAGTGATCGGCGAAAATTGTTTGATATCTTGCAGAAAATTAACTACTGAAAGTTTCTGAAAATGAAAAAGTACGCGTAATTATATAAATATCTGCTTCCACATGCAGAAAATAGGATTAAAAATATGTACTCATGTAAATAAGTGTCTTGACAAACAGACTCTAATAAAATAAATTCCTAACTTACATGGGAATTGAAGGTCTACAAGGTTAACAGTAGTACACTTCCTTTAATGTACAAACATGAAAGTTTCTTATCGCGTAAAAATGATGGTCATATTATGTCGAATATACATAACCGCGAAATTTGGTAGCATTTCTATGGAATATCGTGAAATTTCCTTTTATATTACCTAATACCTTTCAAAATTTATCGTCAAAAGTCCTACATCATATAGCGTCTGCACGGCACTAAAAGTATGGCTAAAATAGTTGCTCTTTCACAAATAAATTATACAGACCTGTCTAGCTTTACATACAGACTGATGAACGTAACACATTGAATTGTCTAAAGTAACAGATCTTAGCATTTTATAACAATGCCGATACTTATAGTTTATTAGAGGTCTTCACAGACAGATAGCGTGTATACCACGAGAAACAATTACCAACTACAAAAGATTTACTTTTTTTTTTCTAATCATCCTGATACTACAAATGATTAGACAACGTTATATACATTGTAAAGACTATGCATATTATTGTTATACTGCAAATTCATAGAAGTGAACAAGCATTCTCTCTTAAGGGGGAGGTATGAGAGTGTTGGTGGAATGCTAAGGGGAAGGTAAAAAGCGTCCGGCAACGCAGTGCATTAGAAAATTCTCAATCGAGTTCATTTAAATGTTCGGGGGTACGCGTGTGAACAGATTGCAAGCAGAAATAAAAGATTTTAATATTTAACTACCTCGATATTCCAATTTGAATTTCAAAAGAAATCATGTGGTGCCATCAACCTATCAACTGACTTTAAAGAAATAAAACACTTCATGATATTCAATTATGAGAAAGAAAAAAAAATCAGGTAGTCTCTTCTAACGAAACTACCGCGGATTATTGGATTACTTATCGTTGCTTGCCTTTTTTGTATGTATATATGGGTATGTGTGTGTGTGTGTATATGTATGTATGTCAAAATTTTGACACATTTTAGTACTTTTCTGTTTAACTGTTCATTACTTGTCCAAGCGATACAGACAGGGTTTAGCGCGCTGCCAAAATTATAACTCGCGACGACGGACGGTTTTAGCGTCTGAAATTTTGCTTTCCGGAGGACCGTAATGAAGGAACGTAATCCTACGTTAAAATATGAGTCTACGTTTTAATGGTGAAAAGTAAGTTCAGAGAACCAAACTTTTTTTTTTATATTTGAACTACGAGGGTGGTGTTCTCTGTCCCCCTACGGCAACACAACCCCCGGTCAGCGGATCTCTCTTTATCTATGTATTCTTTTTTTTCTTTTTTGTAGTACAAGAAAGAAATAAGCAAAGATTAGCGATGGAATTAAAATATAAAAACGTCATGGAAAAATGCGACAGAAAAAGGTTACAGATTTGAACTAATTATAGTATTATATATAGAGAAAAGATGACTACTAAAGGTCCCATCATACTATTACCAACAGATAATGAAGAGATATGACTACTAAAAGGTCGCATTATAGTACTACCACCAGATAAGAAGACACACACATAAAAAAGCCTATAAATAATCGGAGTAATTGATTAAATTTTAATATTAACTTATTAGCTACCTTATTTTAGGGTCGGTGGCGAATCTATGTTTTATAGAGGAATGTCTATGTTGTTTATTTAATCTGATATTCTTCATATAAGTTATACGTCTTTCATATTATCATTTTTCGTAAAATTTTATTAAAACCTCTTTTGGCAAAGGGTTAAATGTGAGACCTTCCACACATAAATTTGAAGACTGTACCTTATTTTGAAATCATTAGCCCCCACTTTCACCCGAAAACCCCGGTTTCAGCAACGATTTAGAAGCAATCTTCGACAAGCACAGGTTGAGAAAGGCAGAAAAAACGAAAATAAATCTGAGATTTGTTTCGATTAAGGAAGTTTTCACCGAAATTAGTAAGAAAGAAGATTGGATGAACCCAAAGGGAATACAGATTGAAGGCGGGATAAAAAAATAAAAAAAAAAGTGACTAAAGCAAAAACAAATAATTCCCACATACAGCAGAGGAAAAAAATGTGTGTGGGTGGGTGGGAACAAAGGAGGGAAGAAATCATTATTGACAAGTTTGTCTTGAATGGTTTCTAATTTTCTTCTCCGGGATATGTAAACCGAAGTCAACAAAATAAAGAGAAATCAGGGACAGGGAAAGGAACGCGGCGTCCCTTGATAAGGGGGGGCCTGGATCCAGCACAAAAGGGCCAAATGAAGAAAGGTCTGCACACACAAAAAAATAAAATCAAAAAAATAAATAAAAAACTTTTCAGTCGTCACTGCTTTGTTTCGCGAAAACTGACCAACGGGAGAAATCAATACCAATTTCTAAAAACTACTGTACCCCAACAAATGTCAGACTTCCCGAAACCCACCCCTGACTAACAACCAAAACAGAAGAATCAGAGGAGCAAAAGGTGGTGGGAGGGGGAGAAGGCGAGTTTTCTGTCTTAGTTATAACAGTTCCCAACGCTTTGTGACACGTGAAGTTTTCTCAGCGTTATTGTCCATTAGGTACAATCATACTTGTTCGGGTTGCCGCCCAGGAGCCAATCGCAACTGCCTATTATTGGAATTACCTATTTGCCCCGAAATAAACGGATAGGTACGGGATAAAATAATTCACCGGTGAGAAATGACTTCCGAGGGGGGCTCTTAGCAAAAGTAGAGTTTATTTATTTTTTGCTTTCTCTTTCTCTCGAGGATGGTTAGTTATTTATTGTTTTTCATTCTCCATTTTTTTTCTTCCTTTTTCGCGCCTGCTCAATGAAGACGAGGGTGAGTAATAATTTCTTTGCGAAGGAGTGACAGTTATTCGAAAGCTTAAGAGATGCAGATTCTTAAGACAGTGGGTTGGAGCTGTTTTTTTCGGAAAATTGGGTGGCAATGATATTGTTGCAAATGCACGGCCCTTTTCGCGAAACTAATCTGTTTTATCTAGAGAACAGGTTCAGTTGTTGCAAAAACGTATGAAATGAGTTTCACGGGTGAGTTTAGTTTACGAGCGAAATAAAGTCCATTAGGGTGGATTTTCATTAAGGCAAATACAAGGTGAATGAAAACCGTTCTTTGCTTAAAAAAAACCCCTCAAATTATGCTGAGAAAAGTTTCGGTAGAGTGAGTTTTGAAATATATTCTTGTAACTCAAATCAAAAGACGAACTCAAAGATTACGGGTTTATGACTATGAAGTCGGTTGTTTTACACCGCTAAAGATAAATTCGCACCGAAAGGTTAAATACTATGCATGTCGATCTTACTTAAGTCTGCTGTGTACTAGCCCTATTGGATTCGCTCACCTCCATGTTAACCTATGGAGAAAATGTGTCCAAGGATTGAACGACATTGATTCAAAGATTTTTTTAAACCTAGGATTACGTTCCTCTATAACGGTCTTCCGGAAAGCAAAAATTCAGATGTCCTGAGTCGTGAGTTATAATTTTGGCAGCGCGCCAAACCCAGTCTGTATCGCTTGGGCAAGCTGTAAACAGTTAAACAGAAAAGTACCAAAATGCGTCAAAATTTTGATATAAATACATATATATATATATATATATATATATATATATATAGAGAGAGAGAGAGATACCTATATACATAACACATACATACATAAATATATACATACAAAAGAGATAAGCAACGATAAGTATTCCTACGTTAATTACCCGCGGTAGTTTCGTTAGAAGAGACTACCTGAAATTTCTTTTTAAATTGTACCTCGTAATCGAGAAAGGAATTTTACACCTTGGGGCATTTTCAGTTTTTTTTCTTAAATTCAAATAATATATTAAAATTTAAATGATTCGGGGAAAATATCTGCTCTAGAGTGTTTTAAACGCTCCTAAATTCCTTTGGTGGACGAAATTTATAAAATAAATCCTGTTGCAAGGTGCAGAAAAGTTCGGGTTATCTGAATTTACCATTTTTATTGGGTTAGCAGAATTTAACATTGAGGTGAGCGAATCCGATTGGGTTAGTACACAGCAGACTTAAGAGCTACAGTTCAGAATGACAGAAGTGTCTTGACAAAAGAAGCCTTATTACGTGCACAACTTAACTGAATATTCAGAAAGTTAGAATTTATCCTAAAAATAATCTAAACTAATTGCAATGCTACATAAAAAAAACAAAGTTCCTTCCCGATTTTTTTAAAGTACTAGCCGCTGTGCGACCAGCATGGTCGCTTTTAGTTTTATATTTTCTTTTGCAAAACAACGCAACTGAAAGTAACATATGTAAGGATGTTACCATTACCTGTCATCATAAATATACGTTGTTAAGGGGTATTCTCTATAAGGCTGATTTTAGAACATCGTGATCAAAAACACAGAGTTAAAGATAAGACTGAGAAACCCAATATCAATGATTTTAAAAATTACATCCCTCTTTGTGTGTACTATTTTTAAAAATTAAGATATCTATACTTTATCATTACAACAAATAAGAAATTGTTGGGGAAATATTTAAAATATAGTGTTGATTACATCACTCTCTGTATGTATTACTGTTCAGAATTTAGATATCTACACTTAATGATATAAATGAAATGTGACTTAATGAAATGTGTGCCATCAGAAAAACTTGAAGGCAGCAGGAACTTCTGAGACAGTTCTTCGTAGTTTGGACGGACGGTGCTTCTTTCGTTCCAATACCGGTGTACTTACATTAATTTTGGTAAAACAATTTGGATAATACCACGTTTTCCTTTCAGTAAAATGTACTTTTAGTGAGCCATTCTTTGCCTCAGCGAGACAACGCACCTGTTCAAAAACCATAGATTCTACCTTTGTAATTTGAAGACATAAAACTGGAAGACTAAAAAGTCGACAGACTCTGACCTCATTCCGACCGAAAATCTCTCAGATGAGCTAGAGAATCCGTTGCGTGCCAGACGTATGCGACTTATTATATGTTAATTAGAAGCTGCAAGAGGGGAAAGGCGCCAAATTTAAGCAAAAGTTCAGTTTACCACAATTTTTTTAATTACATAATACAAATTGATTTCCAACCAGTGTTATGTAGAAAGCAAGAGGGAGAACGAGAGGATAAGTATTTACCTCATTTAAAATGTAAAAATGTGGTAAAAACTATTGTAGCATTGGTGACAAAAGAACTACTACCTTAAACAGGAAATTCAACGTAAATAAAGCTCAAATAGCAGTAAGGGGCACTTTTTGAGCTGCCACTAAGTTCTTTGCACTGATGAAGAAGCTCCTTTGCAGCTTCGAAACGGCCGTATGTAAAATTGACCCTTACTGCTATTTGTGCTTTATTTACGTTGGATTTCCTGTTTATTCCTCGAGCACAAAGGTTTTGCCTTTCTTTTCAAAACAACTACCTTGTCTTTTATCAAATCAAAATTATTTATAAATGAACTACACTGTTATATGGGTAGGTATGAAAAAACCCGATAAACGAATATCTGTGTTACATCACAAAGAGAAAAAGACGACGCTGATTACGCTAATGAATCATTTCTCATGATATTGGGAAATGCGTTGTGTCATCAAAAGTGCACTTTGAATCCGTCGTCATCCCTGAATGGCTCTTTAATAAATTATCAGTGACTCAGTAAATTTCTGAAAACATTCAGAAATTTAGAGACCACACATAAATATATGGTTGAGTGTACTTAAGAATAGAATAAGTATCATGCATAACAATACTATACTGAAACGAGGAAAAATTTTAGATTTTTCTTATAACATATATGCTATTTTTTTAAGCAATGAAATCTAATGGACGAGGAGGCATAATCGTTTTAAATATTGAAACTTCGCACTATCACAAAAAAATCGCTCGAGGGAATTTTTTTCTATAGTTTAATTTACACATTTTCTCCAAACACATTTTCATAATACAAAACTTTCTAAGATGCAGAGAATAAAGAAAAACAAACTTCCCTTTTTCATAAATCTTACAATGCGGTGAAACGCTCACAAAAGAGAAAAAAAAGAAAGCATATATATATATACACACACACACACGCTTGCATACAAGAGTAGAAAATTGAGTCTGCGATAAGAAATAGTCCGAGGAATACACCACAAAAAACCAATTTCTTGTTTACGCATTCACTTTGCAGTATTTTAAGTGAATACGAAATAGACCACGTTCCGTCCGTTTCGAGCGAATGGCCATAACAAAATTGCTTTTCATAAACAGGGCGCGCGCACAGAGAGAAACCAATGCATTTGCTTATGTTATTCATTCGCTGGCAAAAGAGCACTAGCGATTGAACGTGTAAATAACAAGAATCGGATGGAAAGAGTAGGGTGGGTGGGCGAATTGCTATTCACGCGGCGTAAGCCAAGAGAAAGAATGAATTGAAAATAAATAAATAAAAAAAAGATTTTTCGCGAAATGTGCCGGAATATATTATATTTTTGCGGGACAGCCTTCAATTTGTTTACATTCAAAGAAGACGGTAAATACATAAAAAGATGGGCCGCGAATTTGCTATTCGAACATAATCTTTTATTCCAAACAAAAATTCCGCTGGGGGACGACGGCATTCTATAAACGCGAGTGAGAGCTCACGCAAAATTCGGTTCAATATTTTAGTCGGAAGGAAAAAAAAAATAAAGTAAGTAAATAAAAACATCCCAGATGCAAATCTTATTTCAATGGAGCGGTTTGTTTCCATAAAAAAGGCCGGAAAAAGTTTTCAATAAAACTGCATATAGTTTTCGGAATATGAAATTGAGAGGAAAAGTTCGCATTAAAATATCACAAGTTTGGCTGCTGCGAGATATGGGCGCTGAATGTAAATAGAGAAGAAGCTACTTGCATATTTGATGGGAAGGGAAGAAAAAAAGATACGATAGCGACACACTCCGGCCAAGCAAAGAATGATGGAGTGTTTTCCTATTCGGGAGAATTTTAAAATATTCCGACAAAAATGTTAAAATTTTCTACTGGGAAATAGATAAAAACGCTTATTTACTTAACCGACTCACACGAACAGTTAGGCTATACATTCTTCGAAATTAAAATAATAATAATAATAATAATAATAATAATTCTATTAGCATTAAGGTAATTTCTTTAATAGTCAAGAACGTACAACCTAGTTTTAATGATTTTATCGCAATACTTGTTCAAATGTCACCGATTTTTAAATGTCGCTTTTTAATCTCTTTTGACCTAAATCACGTTGGGAACTCCTTATCCAAAAATCCAAAATCCGAAATTACTTTGAGCGTCAACATGACTTCCCAAGTGAGAAAATCCATCCTTAACGTAATTTATTACTAGTTAAGAAAAGATAAGTCCATGAAAAAACAGTAAGTACGAAGTGACATTTGAACATAGTGGTTAAAATTTTATTTATTGACTCCCCCCCCCCCCCCTCCTCCTCCACCTGCGATAGGACAAAGTGTTATTTTCAATACATTTTTTCTCTGACTTTTTGAAGTTAACGCCAGTGGGATCAGCCGGTTTGTAGATTTAGTTTTTAATTAATCATATGAACAATGGTGAATGTTTTCCCATGATGAATATTTCATTATACCCTAACGTTCAGACAAATTGTTCGCATTCAGTCCAGAGCCTGTGGGTTCAAATCTGTTAGAATGGGTGGTTATCTGTTAGAATGGGTGTTACACTGAAGAGTCCCAAAAACTGGTACAGGCGTACGTATGCAAATAGCAGAGATATGCAACCAATCAGCGTAACGCGATGCTGTCGGCAGCGCCTATATAAGACCAGATGTGTCTGGCGAAGCTGTTAGATTGGTTCCAGCTGCTACAATGACAGGTTATTACGATTTATTTGACTTTGAACATGGTGATATAATCGGCGCACGAGAGATGGGATATAGCATCGCCGAGGTAGCAATGCAATTTGGATTTTCGCACATGACCATTTCATGAGTGTACCGAGAATATCGGGTATCCGGTGAAACATCAAATCTCCGACAGCAGTGCGGCCAGAAAAAGACATTGAAAGAACTGGACCGTCGACGACTCACGAGGATCCTTAAACGAGATAGACGTGCAACACTTCCTCAAATTGCTGCGGATTCCAATGTTGGGGCATCAACAAGTGTCAGCGTGCGAACTGTTCAACGGACCGTCATTGATATGGGCTTTCGGAGCTCCAGGCCCATGCGTGTACCGTTGTTGACTGCACGGCACAAAGCTTTACGCCTTGCCTGGGCTCGCCAATACCTCCACTGGACTGTTGATGACTGGAAACACGTTGTCTGGTTTGACGAGTCTCGTTTCCTATTGTATCGGGCGAATGGACGTGTACGGGTATGGAGACAACCTCATGAATCCATGGACCGTACATGTCAACAGGGGGAAGCCTCTGTGGTGATATGTGGCGTGTTCAGTTGGCGTGATATGGGACCCCTGATACGTTTAGAGACGACTCTTACAGGTAACGGGTACATAAGAATCCTGTCCAATCATCTACAACCATTCATGTCCATTGTGCATTCCGACGGACTTGGACAATTCCAGCAAGACAGTGCGACACCCCCTCACGTCGAGAGTTACTGCTGAGTGGCTCCAGGTTCCCTCTTCTGACTTTAGGAACTTCCATTGTCCACCTAAATTCCCAGACATTAACATTATTGAGCATAATGCCTTGCAACGTGCTATTCAGAAGAGATTTCTTCCCCTCTCGTGCTCCTATGGATTTGTAGACTGTCCTGCAGGATTGATGGTGTGAATTACCTTCAGGATACATTCAGACATTAGTCGAGTCCATGTCACGTCGTGTTCCGGCACTTCTGCGTGCTCGTGGGGAGCACTACACGGTATTAGGCAGGTGTACCAGTTTTTTTTCTCTTCAGCGTATGTTCGGAATCGGCTTTAAACTGTAGGCCCCAGTCTGCAAAAGTTTATCTATCTAAACCAACCAACCAACCAATCAACTATTGTTAAGACGCCACTGTTACGACCAGCTACCGCAGGAGGGATTTTAACCTGCGTCCCCGGGGCACGAGTCTGGTATTCCATCAACCGACTATCCCGGTGACACCAGGAAGTTTCAAGAATTCTTACTTATTTCAAAAAACTATAATTTGGTAGAATTTCAAGGAAGGATAGATACACAATGCCTGTTAATATCATTTGTGACAAGGAAAAAAAAAACCTGGTTCGAAATTTTAAATAAGCACGAAAATGGGTCAACTGCACCTCGGTGCTAATAATAAAATTTTCCACAAAAAATCTGTGGAAGGGAAATAATACAAGTCCCCGAACGGCAAACAACGTATTAGGAAGGTGCGTTCTCGTGAGTTGTTTCGTTGGTTGATTTTGGGTTCATATTTTATATTAGAAGAGGGAGAGAATCGGTCAGACTAGCGAATCGGAAGTAACGATTTCTCATCGAAGAAATCCAAAGCCATCCGAAATCTCTGTCTCGGTGAAGAGTAGAGCGTGTCAAACCATCTTTTAGAAATTAAAATCGGAAATTATTAATAATTTGGAAAAAATTTAATTTATAAAATACACTTTAAGAGGTTATGAAAATCTGAAAAAAAATGGCAATAAATTTGGACTATTTCCTCTATATCATTTGCCCCTTAAGGTAAAAGCGTAGTAACATGCTCGCATGTTACAGTGTCGTAAAATAAAATAAAGTGTACACCTTAATGAGCCATTCCGGTTAATATAGCAGAATAGAGATTGGTGAGAGAGAACAATGTTAAAGTAACGTGTATAACCCTATTTTATAAAGCATATCTATTCAAGGGCAAATCTGCATTTACGAAAGGGTATTTGAGTGTAGAACTTTCCGTAAAATGTCAACTATAGTCACGTCACATTCAGATCTTCGAGCCAACCCAATTAAACGCTTGAATGCCCAGTATGTACTTTATCCAATCTCAATTTCCTCGTAGACTAACATTCAGCTTAAAGTAGATTGAATATCATGGTACCGCTAAATTAAAATTTTGTAATCTCACTAGTATTTTATTTACTGCCCCTGAGAACGAGACCATGCAAAGATTACTCAAATTGTATGAGAATTCCCTTTATTTCGATCGTTACCATAAAATAAGATAAAATTGTTTTTAGTTTTCCAAATAAAAGAAACAAGACAGAATGAATTTTAATATCATGATAATTTAATAAAAATTATCCTGAACGAAGTACTAGTTTTAAATATTTTTTACTCCTCGCTAGCGTTTTCTAGCGTACCTATTAAGACTGCTGTGTACTAACACTATTGGAAACGCTCACCTCAACGTTAACCTATGGAAAAAATGTGTCTACTGTACACATTATATCTATTTACAGCTACATAAATGATGATAATCCAATTGGTATTTTCAGATAGCCTGAACTTTTCTCCAGGGAATTTATGAGCGTTTGAAACACACTGTACCAGATTTCCCCCCCGAATAATTTAAATTTTAAAATATGTTTTGCATTTTTTTAAAACGAAAAATGCCCCAAGGTGTAAAATTTCTTTTGCTATTACGGAGTACAATTAAAAATAAAATCTTCGAATCTAAGTCGGAAATTCTTGGACTCATTTTCTCCATAGGTTGACATTGAGGTGAGCGAATCCAATAGGGTTAGTACACAGCAGCCTTAAAAATAAAGCTCGGTTCCGCCCATGTTCAGCCCTCCTAAGCATGGTATTGCTGACAAGCACGCTCGAGGGAAAAGAATCCCCTAATCAGAATTTCTAAATATTTACTAAGGCGCAGTCAAACAAGCCTATAAAAGAAAGAAAAAAAAAACTATCGTCTTTCCCGATCTGTGGTGCATCTTTTGAGTGTTTGAAGATGAAAAAAAAAATGCAAATGAACTATCGGCGTTATACTTGTCGGGTATCCATGTTGAGGAACCAATAACAAGGGTAAAACCTAGGTTCATGGCTGCTAGGTACACTGGAGATGAACATGCTGAAACAAGAAATCATTCTAATTATGATGTGTTACTTGCGTCTTTTTTTTTTTTTTCATTTTCAGTAAAACCTCGTTTATCCGGATCAGATTTGTAAACAATATTTTTATTTAATGTTCACATTAGATAATACTTTTTAACTATGATAGCAAAAACGTAACTACAAGTACACCAAATACAGTCGATTTCGGTTAATTGGAACAGCCGTTTATTCGGACCGAATCTTGTAACTTGGGGCATGTTCGTGTAATCGGACCAGCCGGTTATTAGGACCAAAATGATCGCGTCCAATTAACTGGAATCGACTGTATTCGCTTTTTAGTTTGATTTGATGTACAGATCCTGCATAGATTGTACAACGAATTATGGTTATAAAATACTTTTTGTTGAGTTTAAGAAAGCTTTACTAGACTTACCAATTCTTTGTTAAGAAATGATGTGAAAATTTATTTTTATATTTTTTAATGTCTTGAAAACAATACTATGTAATTTTGTTACAAAACATGGTTTTTTATTGTAATAAACGGTAAGTCTGCTTAGATAAGAATTAAAAAAAAAATTTAATAAAAAAAAATTAATTTTTTGTTTAAATTTTTTAAAAATTTTTTTATATCACCCATATTATCCGACTTACCCGGATTGCCTATGGTCCCAGTTAGTCCGGATAAATGGGGTTTTACTGTACTCAAGAATAATAGTTCCATTTCTAGTAGTTAATATTTCATAAAATAATAATTTTTCATACAAGCAGTATTTTTTATTAAAAATACGAATAATGCATATAAAAGAAATAAGTCTAATTACAGCTGAAAACAATTGTATAAGTTTTCACACCCATCATTGCGAAAAATACTTCAGTACATTTTCTTCTGCGGCCAAAAACTTTTTCAGCCTTTTTAAAATTTGAAAGTGTTTGTTTAGTAAAAGTTTACTAGCATGGGACGAGAATATTTCCTAGGATGCTAAAGTAAGAAAAGCAAGGTCTCCGTAATTAAAATTATGTTTTATATGCTGTTAGGTCGATAAATTACATGGGTCGGTGTTTAAGGGGTTGGAAATATCCTCTCGAAATGAAATGGACGGGGGATTTTCAACTCAAGCTGCGGAAAAAGTTCGTTTTCAGCAAGAGAAAAAAAAAATTCCATGTTAAGAGAGCCGTTAAGATTTACTCATAAATCTGAAGGATTTGTATATGTTATGCTTTAATAAGTTATGGTAATATGAAACATTGGCTAAGTATTATTTTCAACATCATTTTTTATTAGACAATTTTGATTACAGCTAAAAAAAGTTACAATTTTTCGTTAGTTTCAAGTTTGCTTGAATGTAAAGAAATGTCCTTTAACCCGAGACCTTGCTAATATGTACATACTGTAGTAATAACAAATAAGATTCAAAGAAAGTAATTTAAAAGAACTACCTTTTTAGGACATATATAAATAAAAAAAACAAATGATAAACAAATGATAAACAATTTTTCCCGTATCCTATTCTTACCTTAATTAGGATTTTAACCCCATCAACTCTGGATAAGACGTCTCAGAATGAAGTAAAATACTGTAGAAGGCTTGCGATTGGATTCTACCCATTCTTTTTTGAAGATATAAGAGCGGTTTAAACGTCCAAAGTAGTAAGTTCGTCGGATGAATTAAAATATTAAATAAACTAAAATTCACAGTGGGTCACCACATTTTGTGTTTTGACTTCAGTTTTACTAGAAATACAGTGTTTAAAGACAGACGGACGGAATGGTGCATGAAAATTGTCTGCTGTAATTTCAACGTTGTAATCACAAAACAACAAACTATAGGATGATAAACTTAAAAGGTGGTAGGATTTCTGTGGAGAAGGAAACCTCCGCATCCTCTTTTATTTAGCTAGCCTCATCACGTAGCACAGTACATGATAAAGATTCGACACTCTATTGCAAGCCTACCCGTATACCTCCCCCTTTGCTTACTCATTTTGATTCCTCCCAAAGCACATCTACATAGGATCTACATTGTCTGTCTATGTCATGCTACGGGCAGAGTCCACATGTCTGTAACTGTACCGCATATTATATCTCTGATGTTTCGTAGAAAGGCAACTTCAAGCGAATTATGGTAATGTTTTAACATGTTGATAGAATACAGAGCGGCGCCCGCACAAAGCCTGACCATGATGCAAATGGTGATATGGATGCACTTAAACGTTAGTAGAGCGGAAGCACTATTACAGGATTTTTACTTGAATACTAGGAAGAGAACAGACAACCTTGACGAGATGAACTGCTAATTGAACTGTAATATGAAATGCAGTGTCGAGATCTGGAACCCGAGCAAACGACACTCTCTGAAAACACAGACACTGATTGGTTATTTAAACTTAAGGCTGGTGTGTACTAACCTTATTGGATTTGCTCACCTTAATGTTAGAAATTTGGAAATGGAGAAATTCAGAAGGTTAAACCGACCTCAGCTTGCGTTTAAACGGTATTAATACTGACAAACAATTTCCTCCCCTCCCCCTAGCTTATCAAAAGTGAATATCTAACTACTTCTGAATGAAAACACTGACCATTATATATAATTTACATTGACATTAATTCCACAATTGCTTAATTATAATATATCGATAAGAGATACTTTAACATTAACAATGTTACATATTGTACATTTTATAAATTTACTTATTTACTTTCAATTATTTAATCTATATACATTGCATACATACACAAAGTTTTACAATATATTTACACAATTTGTTTGCTTTGTACATTACTTTCATGTTCATTACATTTTATAAATCTTACATTCATACACACAACATTTCTACATACAAGATACATGCATTATTAAAATTTATTTATACTTGCTCTTTACGCTTCATATAATTTATTTATATTTCACTTACTTATTTATTGATACTACACATATTGCATGCTTACCTAGGTCATTTAATATGCATTTCTTGAATACAAGTTGCTTACAAGTTGGAAATGGAGAAAATTCGTCTACTATTGACAGCTACATAAATGCTGATAATCTAATAAAAATGGTATTTACAGCTAGACCGAAATTTTCTGCAAATTTGCAATAGGATCCCTTTTATAAATTTTGTCTACCAAAGGAATTTAAGGAGCGTTTAAAACACAGTATACCAATTTTTTCCCCGAATAATTTAAATTTTAAAATATTATTTGCATTTTTTTTCAAAAAGCGAAAAATGTCCCAAGGTGTGAAATTTCTTTCTCTATTACGGAGTAGATATATTTATTTTTTTTAAAACCTTTCAATCCAAGTCGGCAATGCTTTGACACATTTTCTCCATAGGCTAACATTGAGGTGAACAAATCCAATAGGGGTAGTACGCAGCAGCCTTAAGACCTAAAGGGATAATATGATGTAGCTAATGAGTAAAGAAATTATCTGCAATTTATTAATACCTCTAAATCGAATAACTAACACACACATAAAATTATAAGGTGACCTCTTTATACCCACTAACTTAAGATATAAGTTACTGACTCATGTGTGAACACTGGTATTAATTTATGATAATATAGGCAACGAATTATCGGCGCTTCGAAATTTTTTTTTTCCACCACATCAGTCGAGAGCTGGCTACTTTCTATGCTCTCCAAACATCAAAATAAGAAAGAAAAAAAATTCCAAAGCGGTGGATATTACGAAATAGAATAAATAAAAACTCAACGCTATTTTTCATAGCAGTTACAGCAAACTTTCAGGGCTGCTCAATACATCAAGTTACTACAGCGGAGTGGAGAGAGGAGTTGCGGGTGGGAAGTTTTTCGCGAATACATAAATGCGGAATCAGAATGGAGAGTGGACGAAAATTACAGATAGCTCGTTCTAAAGATGAGGGGGGCCAGTGCGAAAATAAGGGGGTGAAAATTCAGGAATGAAAAGAAGGCGGAGAAAAATCCCTATCTTAGAATTTTGGAAAAAGAATAATGCTGGGGTGGATGGTGGTGTATTGAAAAAAATAATGGAAAGTAAGAATTTTTTTTTTCTAAAAAGAGGGGAAAAAATCAGCTAAGCGATAGATGAGACAGTCACTGGGAGCATATACAATTTTAAGGACTACATGTTACTGATAAATGTCCGTCATGTAATTTGCTCTATCATTCGGATACGGGACAAACAGCCGATCGTTTGTAGACATGTTCAAACTAGTATATTGAAATATGTACAAGTCTATATATACAATGCTAAGCTAAGATAGGTTAGTTTAAAACTAATAAAATTCGATGACTTGTTGATATGGCGTCTATGAGTAATATACGTAAAAGGAACAAATAATGGATCACATGCATTTGTCGTGGCAGAGGACCCCGATATGGGAAATTGAGCAACTGAAACGACATACATATCAGAAATGAAATGGTACTATAACATGCTTGAAAAACAGGCGCATAGATCTATCGATCTGCTTGGCTAATTTGCCTAGTAGCTCCGATTGTTCTCTGGAGATAGTCGGTTCATCAGGAAAATCATTTTCCATCTCTAAACGTATCTCCAGGGAAGCCGCTAGAAACGGAAGATTACTCTAAGCCGCATTGATGCTGCGAATTGGATGGTTATCTCAAACCCAGGAATCAAGCTCGTGCGTTAGACCCAGACGAGTTCGTTGGCGAGTAGAGTTGGACCTCACTAACCGGACTACAACGACAAGGAAAGTTTGTACTTTCATTGGGAAGTCTCCAGGCCCTGACTCGTTTTTATGTTATATAAAAACCATTAAAAACGTGAAAAAGCGAGAATTGAAATCACACTACCCCCGTTCATACCATGATTTTGCTGGACACTTCATTATTGAAGTACTCAATAAAGGTGAACAAATCCTATGAGTGGACAACACATGAATAAGCATGCTTTGGTCGGGATTCGAAACCGAGCCTAATGTGTGAAAGCTTTCGACGCTATCCACGACGTGGTGGTGTGTCAGTTACGTCCGGGTATGTAAGCATGCAGCAGTGTATTAATATTTTTCATAAGGATCCGATTTTCAGATGGATTCTCCCCCAAAATAAACGTTATTTACGTCAATTTAAAGAAAATTATTTATGATAAGTGCTTGAGATACTAATCATTGGGTAGCTTTTTATAAATTAATTTTGGCTTTGAAATGAGGGGTACAACTTATGTTTTTCTAGACTGCGAAAATTTCCTTTTCGGTATTCAGCGATGTTTCTTATCGCATGTACAACAAATGGTAATATATTATAAAACGATGTACAGTGCCAAGCATGGATCTACATCAGTCAACTAGTTATACGATAAATTTTGGAAAAAATAGACTACCTGCTCTTCCTAAAGCTAGTTTTAATTTCCTTATATCCATGTTTATCATATTCCCACAAATTCAGCCGCCTAATGCGGGCATCCCGTTTCTTTCGGACTGACCCCTTTTTGAGCATTTCGAGAAGATGGATGAGGACATCAAATCAAAAAAGAAAAAGAAAAAAAGAAGAAGAGAAGGAGAAGTATACCAAAGAATATGGAAATCACTCTTTTCGCGCTAAAAGAACAACTTTCAACAAAAATAGCCGAATAGAAAAATGAACGCAGGGATTCGTCCGGCCTCTGCCTTGCGTGTGTATCGCAAGGCATGCAAAGAGACCAAAAAATTCAACTAGTTTCGGCGCTAACATGCAATTTTAGATCTCGAAATACACGGGGGCATACATGCATAAATAACACACAATAATACACTGGCGTGAGTCGGGAATGTTTTGGGTTTCCGAGTGCGCTTTAGCCGTTGGGAAGAGGAAGGTGGTTCTTTTATATGTATGTGAAGTTTCTTTTAAAGTGGAGAAAGGGAGGGCGTGGGGCACATACACGCCTTTTTCTTGGAAGATTTATGCATAAAGATTCGGGCAGCGGTAGCATCACGGAACGGTGGCGAGAAAAGTAAAAATTTCGGGAAACGATTTAAGCATGGAGAATGTTTTCAACAGTTTAGCTAGAGTTTGAAGCACAGTTACGAATAACTTACAGAGAGAATTCTAATATTTATTCACACAGCTTTTTTTTCCCACAGAAAAACATCTCTTGGTTTTCGAGCTTGGCTACGTGAGAATAATTTCCGTTCCGCAATTTGAAACATATTATTACACCTCCTGAATCCTTTTTATTCAGAATACATAAATAAAATCAGAATCTTCAAAAATGATAGAAAATGAATGTCTACGGGCATCGTTTCTTTGTCCCAAGTGCCAACAATATCAACAAAAGAAAAAAGTAGGAAGGTGAAAATTTCTTGATATAGTAATACAAATATATACCAGAGTTTTAATTTCATTTAAATTCATTAATAACAGTTTTAATACAAAAAGAAGCACTCTGGCGATTTCTCTTTTTTTACTTCCGCACTAAAGTATATTTTCATACCAAGGTCGTTTCACTGGTACAAGACTTTCAACTCTAATGGAATGACTTCAGTATAATTTCTATTATTATAAGACCCACAAATCAAATACCAACAGAATGTGTGCCTCTCGAGATAAGATCCTAAGTTTGCTTCGGTTTGGTGAACATAAGAGGGATGGAACTTGAATAGTGGCAACACAGTTGTAGAGCTCTCACGCAGCAGAACCCAGGAAAGCAGCTTACACTTCACATACCTGCCGAACCTCAGAGCGAATGCGCTCACAAACATCACACGCCTGCACAGTGGCAGGATGAATACAGCCATGTTTAGTTACCGGTCTATCGTACAAAATAATTTGTTGTATCTTACTGGTGGAGGGAATATGCTTATACGCACACTATGGCTGATGTGTTTGCACGCTGGGGATGGGAAGTGCTCTACCGTCCCCCATATTTCCTGGACTAGGTACCTAGGTTCCTGGATAGGTACCTGTGACTTTGATCTCATTCCCAAGATGAAGGAACCGCTCCGCGAATTCCACCAGACATATTGCAGGTTGTAGACCGCTCCATTCGAAGGATCAACAGATCAGGTGCTGCCAACGTATCCTGCAGCTTCCAAAACGCTAGCAACGGGTGCTAAACAATGCTGGTTACTACTTTGAGGGGCTATAAAAGTTTCACCCCTGTATTTCTTCTGCATATTTTGTACTTACCTAGTTGCCACTATTAAAGTTTCATCCTATGTATATCCCCTTTGCAATGCTTCACTTTGCGTTGCTCCACTTTTACGAAAGACCTACAATATTGCCAATTTTTGCGAGCCGATAAAAATCAGAAGATGATATTGCCTTTAGGAAGAAAGATTAAAGTAGATGACACAGTTTAGGATTTGTTAGGACGTGAATCATTGTTTACATGAAGACACTAGTGCCCTCATGAATTAATCAGATGACAACGAGATGCAAATTACGGATCACCTTTTTCTAATACATCCCAGTATGTGCAGTACTTCCCATCATTCTAAACTCCGAAAACTCAGCCTAACAAACGCGCTACCTCCACCTTTCAGCCTTTCAGTATGCTTTTGTCTTTTGGTAACAAGCAGTTTATGCCTCCATTCTATCTAACAGAAGAAGAGAACTTATCACGTCTTTCCTACTTTTATAACAAGCTAACCATATTTAGATTTTATGTGCTGTTTGGCATGAATTGTTCGGTGGTTTTCAGAGTCTGAAATGACTCATAAGTTTTCCCATCATTAATTTATGCCTATAGTTTCATCGCTTTATGCCATTTCGGGGTACGAAATATTTCAGGGAATGGTCTACTTTTGGATAGCAAGAGGAGCTTGGTTTATGATTTCGTCACCGTAACATGAGGATATTTTCAAGAATTTTGCTTGTTCTCTTGAGTGAAGTGAATAAAGAGGATACTCTCAGACCATTTTTCTTTATGCAGATGATACGGAATCTTATAAATTCAATTCAAAATATAAACAGATAAACGTAGATGAGATGTGAGTGTTATATAAGAAAACGAAGTTAGGGCTCTATTTTTAACACAAAAGGCATATGATTAATGCATAATTGCACAGAAAAAAGCACAGTACATGAACATGCACAGAAAGTTTTACGTTTAAACTTACCGTTGAAAGTATTTTGAGAAAAAGAAATTCACCTTAAACAATGAGTACTGAAACAGAAGGCAGTAAAATGGACATAACATGACCGTTACTATCGTTTTTTTTTTATATATCGTAATTTTATTACGCTTGGTTGCGAGTACCGACGAATGAGTTGAGATAAGTCGGTTGATATCATTACGGTTAAAACTTTTCTATACGAGGGCTAATTGAGAATCAATGAAATGTTCTAACCTACCTCATTGTAGTTGAATGGTACATTGCAAGCTTTTCACCTAGATAAATGATTCCTCTAAGACGAGAGAACTGCAGAAGCACTTTTCACTTTAAAATTGAGCGTTAAAATATAGGAAAGGTGCGAAGTTTCAAATGTGAATTCAAAGCCTTTACTATCCGCCAAGAATTAATTTGAAGTGCCTCCTATTTTATTACAATTCATAGATTTTATCGTACATTTAATGGTTACTTATTTTCATCTTTATTTATTTATTTATTTATTTATTATCAAAATCAGTAGCAAAATACCACTTACAACATGTTCATTCAATTCAATTTTTATACATATGATTCCTGACGTTTTACAGCTTTAAAAACGTGATTTTGTAAAAGACGATTAACATAAAATTTAGCCAACATAAATAACAGATAGAAATTTCATTGTTCAATAAATTTTTAATAGCGACCGAGAAAGTACATCAGATTTACGCTATTTAAGAAAAGTGATGCAAGCAACGACCGTGTTCCTAGTAAAAACGGTCATGGAGTGAGTTTAGCCTGCGAAAAGCTACCAGGATGTGTAGTGTACAAAGACATTGGATGGAAGTCGATGCTAAGCTGAATATCGATGAGATAAGAGGAGCACAGAAAGGAATTATTATTTGAACTAAACCGGCTGAATTCAGATTGCCGATAAGTTAGTTTTCGACAAATAATGAGCTGGTGTGACAATTACTTACTTAGGTTTCGTTTAGTTTTGTTAAGGATCTAGAGACGTCAGTAAGATGACCCTAAGTTAGAAATTTCTATTTTGCAAAATTTTCAGCAGATTTAACGGTCAGGTAGAGAAGTGAATAAACCTTTTGTTTGCTATGTTAAGTGTTATTCTTATAGCGGGAAACTTGAAAGCCGCCAATTAACTAGCTGAGGAAAAGAAAGCATTTTCAAAAGCTGTTATTTTTTCATATCCTTAAGCTAGAAAAACTGTTCTCAGCCTAGGTGTCGAACCCGAGGCCTCAGTGAACCTATAGTACCATGATCTACCCTTCATGATGTTTCGTTTCAGACATGCACTAATGACTTTATTGATTAACTGTCAAGAAGATAGTGCGAAAATATGCTGCAACATTCCCTGGCTCACATCAATTATAACTGGAAAAAAATTCTGTGTTTCTTGAAGTATAAAAAAGACATGTCCTGAACATGGTAAAATATTTGATGCAGCTGACTGGGAAACTAACATCGGGTCAGAGTTGGATAAAGAGTTATTAAGCCTATACATATACATTGGCAAGGGAATTTTTTTTTTTTTTTTGAAAAGCCGACATGCCACACCACACTCTCGTATGCATCAGTGAATTTGTATCATCTTTCGAAGATTACACGAAAAGTTACAGGGAGATTATTTAAATTAGAGTCAAAGATTACAGACATAACAACTAATTATAGCCGACGTGATTGGAAACAAAAATCAAAGTTAATGGCCCGAAATTAAAGCTATCTCACAAACAACAAAAGTATGCATCGGAAAGGATTTTGAAATTATACCTTGAAAGTATGAATAAATTAAGAGAAGAACAACAAGTTCTGAAGATCTCATACAACAAACGGATTGATTTGTCTTTAGCGCACACAAGGTTGAAAGTAGAAACACGGGGAGGATTCTTAAGCTCATAGTACATTGTGTATTGATGAACTTCATTCCCAAAAAATGGTTGTGCGTTCCTCTTTCATTTAAGCAAAAACAAAACAATGTAGCTCTGTGGACGTAGTATATAAACACATGTAATATATAATAATTGCTATAGTAAATATATTCTATAAAAAAAATTATGAAATACATTTTGTGTACAAATTACTTGTGTACAGATTCTTTGTGTACAGATTACTGCAAACGACAGTGTTATGCTGTATTTAATATATATAAAGTACCCGTATGTTTTAGATCAGATTGGCTCAGCAGTTTTAAAACCTCCTTCAGCACTCGTTAATGATCCACTAAGCTATTAATGGTAATTTTCACGTTTCTGTACTTTTTCATTTTCTTACTAAGTTAATAACTAAATTCACCTCTACAAGCGTTAAGTTTTATGCCACTTCACCAAATATTTATCACAGTTTTTAACACTATTTATCACAATTTTTAAACTAAAGGCCCGGAACCTACAGTTACATCCATACTAATACGACTGCTCCATGAATATACTCTGAGATTCGACGTAGATTTCCGGATGACAGGTTAACCTCGTAAAAGGTATCAGGTGTTTAATTGGTACTTTCTCTGAACCTACACATGACAAGGTAAACACTTTCATTGGCAGGACGTTAAACGTTAGTTTAGCAGTAGAGTTCAGGCACTAGTTTTAAATTATCGTTCTAATACGTTTCGATTTCTACTCAGCGTAAACGACAGCTTTTCAATTATCCTGTCTCCAGGTCAAAGAGGGACTATAGATAGTTTATAATAAGCTGAAAGGAACATTATTTGCTATGTCAGTTGGATATCATTCAGTATTTTGTGGCTTTGAACAAACTCTGGCCTCCTTACTAAAAAAATTCTATATATTACGCCTCTTTGTACATAGATTACAAAAGCCTAATCGTCCTAACAAAAGTGTTAGGCCCATTCTATACAGCCACTGGCGATACTCCTTCGAGTGTTTTTGATTTTTTTGATCAAATCACACCCAAACATAAAGATACAGGTGCATATATACGCCGCCGCCATTTATACTTATATAGAAGTTTTAATATATATATATATATATATATATATATATATATATATATATATATAAAATGAATGAAGAAACATAATTAGAACTACAGATATCTCTTGGCTGATGCTGTAACTGACATTAATCATAAAGCAAAAAATTATCAGAGAATGATGTAATAGATATGAGTAGTAAGAGTAATAATTTTTATAATAGGAAAGTTCAAAACCCAGAGTAAATGCATGCCAGAGTATATCGATTATATATATATATATTATATATAGATTATATATATATATATATATATATATTAAAACTTTTCTAGACGGCCACTCCTATTGGATGACTACCCCTCTAAATGGCCATATTGCGTTCAGAACCGATAAAAGACGTATAGAGCCAATGTTATGGAAAAAGCCTCTTTACGACGGCCACCCCTGAAGTCGGACACTTTTTGGGGGGGAACCATGACTGGACGCGATAGAGAAGTTTCACTGTATGCATGCATATCTATCATCTCTCTCTCTCTATATATATATATATATATTTATATATATACACACACACACACACACACACACATATATATATATATATATATATATATATATATATATATATATATATATATATATATATACAGAGAGAGAGAGAGAGAATAGTTTGAAAAGTACATATAAATAAACAATGTTGGATTATAAACCCGTAAATTTCACGCTTTATGGCATGATTACATTTACAAATCTCGAAAGGGTTTATTTAAGTGAGAACATTACATTATAGTGAATCACTGCAGACTTAACAGTTTGGAGCATGGGAAAAAAATAATAGATAATCTCAACAAGGGAAAAAAAAACAAATCTCAGAATATTTTCAATTCATACTACCAAAGGATAAAAAAGAGGAAAAATTTCATAAATGGATGAATATTTCAGATAACAAATGTTTTTCGGAATGCTCGCTCATCTCGAAAATGAGCGATGCAGCCAAAGGAGAAATAGAATTAAGAGCTGATCACAAAGTGTGACTGTATTCATGTGTAAAATACATGAAACGAAAAAAAGCGTGAAACAGATGCCTCGAGGCTGATTAAGAGTGCTCAACGTTTCAGTCGCTTCGGAAATGTAACCTTATACAATGCGGTCGGAATGAAATTTCACTCTCTTGCCTGACAAAATACAGCCCCTTTTTTGTTTCAATGAAAAGATAAACGGATTTTCTGAATGGTGATATTTTCTTTTTACATATCTTTTACAATATTAGGCTCAGTTCGAATTTTTGCTCCTATATATCTTGTTGTCAAATGATGGTAAGAAATTTCTTTTGTCTGAGTGGAGATAATCACGAAGGTCACTGGACGAAATGCGAAGTGTAGGCATGGTCATCAGGTTAAATTGATCAATTTTGTAGTATCTTTCGATGTCAAATAAAAGTACGCTGTGACATAAAATTTTTGCGCTATAATGAATGAATTTTGTAACTGAAAAATTGAAGGACATAAAAACAAAATATACGTTTGTCAAAAGTGATACATCTAAAACATAAAGTAAAAAATCTTAAAGAAAACAACAAGATTTTGTTTGTTTACATTTTACTTTGCGCTAACAAAGTATCATTAATATTGCATTTGACACTTGTGTGAAAATAAAAAAAATCAAGTAAAATATCCCATTTTACCTCTGCAGTTAAAAAGAATAAAAAAATTGTTAGAAATGAGTATATATATATTATATCTACAATTTGATAAATAATAGAAATTTGACTTATGTTTTGAGATACATTACCGCTTCGTGGTTCACAACCCTTAGGTCACAATTACATAATATAATGATACACTTAAGTAATAAGTTATCGAAGAGTGTGATGGAGATGCGTGATAACATGTACCAGTCAAGCCTCAACAACGTTAACAAGTTGTGTTCTCTTCAGAAAAATCGACCAGTCACACTACCAAGAATGGTTGGTTGAGGGCGCTACGCGAATCTCTCTCTACGCGAAGGCTAATTAACTGGAGCTTACAATTTAAAGCCGAATCCGAACAGTTGCAAACATTCTTGAAGACTGAAGGACTTAAACCCACTAAGCCAGCGCCCTAGGTATTTCGCCATTGCCCGGTCATATCAACACATTTAACTCAGTGCGCGGGGAAAGCAACAGAAGGCGAGAGTTTTTTTTGCCTCTAAGCTAAATTAACTAGCTGAATAAATTAGTTTTCAAAGGATAAAAGCAATATAGGTTTTTATCTTTAAGCACAATGATGTTTATTTCACACCTTTAGTTAGTGGCATGCAGACGTTTTTCTCTCTTGATTTTCGTGTCTGGTCAAACTTTCAGCAGCGAATAAATTATGTAGATACGCTTAAAAGAGTTAAATTTTTTACTAACCAGGAAATTATAAAATAACTGTTAAGCCTCAACTAGGGAACTAGGCTCGGGTATGAAATATCAGCAAAGTTATATTCCCCGAGTTCGATATAAATGTACGAAATCTTGTACAGTAGAGTCCCGATAATCCGAACTTCGGTTATCCAAAAGTCCGCTTAATCCGAAACCAAAAGTCAAAAAGAATAAAGGTTACAATAAAATCATAGTGATACTAAGTAATATAAAGAATGTTTTTGAAAATCACAAGAAAATTGAAAGTTAGACAATGTACTGAACTAATTATAACTACATTGGTCTGAAAAAAAAATCTGTTAATTTTTTTTTGTCGAAGAGAAGAATACCTCTCTCTTGAAGCCAAATTACGCCAACGCGTCAGAAAAATGGTGTCCGCTCTAGTCGAGGCGGAGTGTTGCTCTAGGTAGCCTAGCACTACATCCAATGCAGCCGCGGTGTCTGAGTGGGATACCCTCTGCTCGCTGTCACCGTCTGCTTCACCTTCACTCTCGTCTGACACATTGACAGGTTCTTTGAAAACCATTTCAACAACCTACTGATCGTCTAAAATCTTACACTCTACTGAACGAACAACTTACACTCTACTATACTGTACTAGGCAGCGTTCCGCTCTGTTATCACCCATTTTGTCCGGAGGTTTGGTAATGTTTAGACAGACCTTATAAATTAAACTGTGTAATCACACGTAATATGTAATATTTATGTAATTACACGTTACTATGTAATTTAAGTATATTTTAAGAATGATTTCGCTGAATTCGGAAAATTCGTTAATCCGAAAAGGGTCTGGTCCCAATCAATTCGGATTATCGGGACTCCACTGTATTTAGTAGACAGAGCGGTGTAAACACAGAAAAGAGTATCAATGCAATGCTAGACAGTTCTGAAATTAAACTTGTGCCTCTACAAAATTCTGACATTGAAACCTGAATCTTGGTATTTGTTATGCTCATTCCCCAGTGATGAGATGTTCATTTTCTCGTCCGTACTCTCAAAACACAAAAATTGTTTACATAGCAGTATAAATCACCCTATACATTACAGGAAGGCAAACTCAAGTAAATGCGTCTCGACTGTATATTTGTTCGGACGGCAGAAAATAATTTATCTCCCGCGCACACATAAAAATCCGCCACTTGGCCCGATAAAATTTATAAGGCAAATGCAGTAATGAATCAGCAGAATGAGCACCACCACAACTCCAGATAACATCCGAGAACAGACACTGTGAGAGACACATTCCACCCCCCATTAAGCCACCCAAAACACCCTACTGATGTATGGAATTTCTTGGAACGGCAGAGGGCATCTCAATAATTCTTGCATTCTCCCAGAAACACTAAATTATGCGGGTGGCGACAGAGGTCGAAAATGTATGGCATAAAGGAGGGAATATGGTGATACGAGATAAGGGGTGATCAATATACATAAAAGATGGAAAAATCATGCATTTATGGAGCCGGTATTTCTCTTCTCCCATTTCAAAAAGAGAGAGATACCTGAATTTTTATATATATGTGAAAGGTATAGGGGGGGTGAAGGGCACCCAATTTTTATTTTTGCATGAATATGAAAGAGAGAACCCAATAAAAGAAACTCCATAAAGGCGAAAAGGCAGAAGACCCGAGTTTTTGGTCTTTCCCATGACTATGTAATGCTCGACCTCGTCCAGGGATACATAATGCTGGACCGAGCCGTCGGTAGAATGCCGAACCGCTAGCATCCTTCCATCTTGTTTCTTTCAGATCATATATTTCTTCTTCAGATGGTTTATCTTGATATTAAAGAAGTAATAAAGAAGCTGAGATGCTATAAATAATTATCAAAATTTGAGTAATTTCTAAGATTACTCAGTTATGCTTCAAGTAGTTTATCATTTATTAATGAGAAGAGATAGTTTAAAAGGTTAAATTATTGGTAAAATGCAGATTTAAATATTAATGTATTGTTTAGAAAGATATCCTAACACTAGAAAAATCTAATATCAAAAAATGTTCAAAGCATGTACACAAACCACAAAAAAAGTTATTGTTGAGAAAACTGAAACGTTTCTAAGTTTTGTAACTTTGACAAAATTCTTTACTGAGTAATTTACAGGAATAGGCTTATTGATTTATAAATAATTTCAATGAAATGAACAAGACGGAATTTAATAGAAAAGGTTTAAATAATTTTAAAAATCGTATTTCTCTTGATAACTATTTAGTCACATATCTATATGTGACTATAGTGCATATCTATCTTTTAAACTTTTAATTCTTTCACGATTATAATGACTTTAAAACGAAGGTAGTACTGAAACATTTCATAGTAATAGAACACCATTAAAATAATATACAAATCAGCAATCGATTCTTAATCTTACCGCTAAAAAGATGATTTTTATAGATAATTTTTCTTTCTTCATTTTAGTTTCAATATTCTCTCATGAAGTATACGGGGATTAATAAAATTGGGTATATTATGTAAATCAACTTTTAATGATAACTAAAAGTATTATTACTAAAGTATAAACTAAAAGTATAATTAATGGCAAAAATAAACTAAGAGAAGAAAACTGATAACAGAATCAAAATGGCTAATAAATGCTTCTTTGGGCTGAGAAGACAATTGAGATCTAATCTCATCAGTCGCAAAACCAAATTAAGAATTTATAAGACACTAATACTACATGTCTTACTTTACGCAAGTGAAATATGGACCTTGAGCATAGACACGCAGCGCTAAATGGATATGTTTGAGAGAAAAATTCTCAGGGCTATCTTTGGCCCAGTGCAAGAAGAAGGACGTTGGAGAACCAGATATAATTTTGAACGGTATAGGCTTTATAAGCAATCCCATATAACACAAGTCATCCTTAGTAATAGATTAAGATGGCTTGGCCATATTTGGAGAAGCTCGGAAGATAACCCCACTAAGATATTGACATTTAAAAAACCCGGGGGATCCCGAGCTAGAGATGGTTAGATAACATTGAAAAAGACTTAAAAACTTTGAAAATAAAAAATTGGAGAGGAGTCGTTACAGATAGAAGACGCTGGAAGAAGCGCGTGGTTAAGGCAGCCAAGGCCTGTAAGAGGCTGTTGTGCTTGTGAAGAAGAAAAGTATTATCAGCATTGCAGTGTGAATACCTCTACTTTGACCAACTTGCATTAATAATTAGTAAACGGCGATAAGTATGAAAATTCATACAAGGTGACTAGGCATGAATTATAAGAAAGCTTAATTTAGGTTATGACTGTTGTATATTTGTATCTGTGAATTTGATCTTATTTATAAAAAAAGAGCATTTTTTAGAATAAAAAGCTCCGAATAAGCAATATTCATCAGTTAAGGATACAAATCCAGAAGTTCAGAAAATTTTAATTTGCATGAAATAACTTTTCTTTTTGTAAAACAGAGCAAAAACTATACTATCAGATGATTGTTGGAGGATAAAAACCTAATGTTATCTTTTTAAATTAACAAACATATAAGAGGCATTACAGTATATAATTTTAGATAAGAAAGAGAAAATTGAAGATAACACAATACACATATATATATATATATATATATATATATATATATATATAACTTTACACCGAGTCACGAAATGTAGATGAAAGAAAACAATTTTTATATAAATTATGATTTATTTATTTCCTTCTCAGTGCATCAAAAGGGATATAATAATAAGTAACGATAATTAGCAACAACGAAATTATTATAAAATTGATAGACAATGAGTAAGAAGGGGGGGGGGGCAGCAATTTTTAAAGACTTGCTGCCCCCTGAATGATATTGGAAGTGATGCCAAGTTATGGTAATGCTTCAAGAAGTTTATCATGTATTGATGGGAAGAGATAGCTTAAATGTAAAATTATTGGTAAAAAGCACTCATACAAATTAATGTTTCTTTTAGAAAGAAATCCAAACTGTAGGAAAACTTGATATCAAAAATGTTTAAAGCATTACAACAAACCCAAAAAAATAAATCAATAATAAGAGTCTTTGTTGAAGAAAACTGAAACTTTTAAAACTTCCTTACAACTTACTCAATGTTTCCATCAGAGAAAAAAGAATACATCAAATCTGACTTACCTAAAACAAAGAAATGAAAGAAGACAAATCAGTATTATAAAACAGTATTAAAGTTTTTTTTAATATTTATTTAGTTCAATAGTTATAATTTTCATTGTTTATATAAGGAACCAAACTATTTTAATATACTATAACACTTTATCTTATTATTAACACAAGCACAGAATATAAAAAAAAATTATCCATAATATACCTTTAGCAACAACAGTGGTAGAACAAAGACTTTTACTAAACTTTAAACTTTAATTTTTCATTTGGAGTTGTGCTCGTAAGATAACACTTTAGTAGGTATACTATGTACAACTAAGTCTGAAAGAGCTGAGGTTGATTATTTTGCTGTATTATGGACCGATAAGCACGAGATAATTATGGATAATTATGGGGCATGATTAATTATGGATACAAAAAACTTCTTTAAATTCATCCGAGCAGTAAATTGAAAAAATATAAGTAAAAATAATAATATGTTTACTGCATTTTATGAATACGATTGGATGTTTTCACCTCAAACAAAAACTGTACACCCAGGTTCATAACGTTGTGGGACGTGTATACAGGGATTAATTACTATACATCAGTGTTCCCCAAACTCTTTTGATCGCGGAAACCTCAGAACATTTTCCAAACTTCACGGAACCCTCTACATTTTTTTTTATCAATAGATCCCTTCAATTTAATGTGATATTGAATGAAACAAATATTGTTTTAATACTCAGATTTTATTGAATTGAACAAAAATTATTAAAAAATTTCTTCATAAAAATAAATACTAGTGATTAAGATAAATTATAGCTTGGCCGTCAGACTGCTTTGTTGAACCCGTAATTTTTTTGGTGGAACTCGAGGGTTCCGCGGAACATACTTTGGGAAACTGTGCTATAGTTAATTTCATCTTAGAACAAGACATAATGAATTGTTCAGCACTGTAAAATAAGACGAGTAGAATATCTAAAAATTCAGGGTTGACTCGTTCATCATAATGTATAGTGACATATCTACTTTTGATAAATGAAAAATTTTCAATGCTTAGGTCTTATTCTTATAAATCGACTCAAATGTATGCATTTAATATTTGGTAAAAATCAAAAGTGCACATCACCTTTCGCGTTTGTAAATGTTCCGGAATAAATTCAACGCGAAAGATAGTTCTACGGGAAAAAAAGTTACATATAATGGAATTTTATGTGTACTAGTTGGATTTACACTGGGTTATCAGTAGAAGAGAAAATAATTGAAGGCCTTATTTGAATAGTGGTCCAACTGCATTCTTGTTCATTTTGAGAAACAGAGAATTAAAGTCTAATGAGTGCTGAGAAATGACTGCTGCAGTCTGATTTGTAATACCCTCTGTTGGCAGCAGAAATAAGCTGGAGGTGTACCGGTTTAAAAATAAGATAGAAATGACTTGTATGAACATGAAAGTGAGGCTAACTCCATTTTTTAAAAAAAGTGGAGTTAGACCACTATTCAAATAAGGCCTTCGATTATCATGTCTATAGGATTTTTAAAACATAAAAAACCGTCGATCATGTGATAACAGAAATAAATAAAACAAGCTATGATAAAAAAACAATAAAAGATTCTGATTTAAAATTCTTTAAAAATGATCTCGTTCTCAACAGTAGCTGAAAGTGGCTAAAAGATAAAATAGACAATATGGATTCACAGCAGGTAAACTTAAAAACATAAGTTTTAGATTTTTTTAGAGAACAGGGAACGTTTAGAAAGCTCCATTAACTTAAAGTTTGAATTGTACCAGTCAGTTTGTACCCTAAACAATTTTAAAACCAATGGAACTATCGAGACCAAGTTTTGTACAATCCTTTTTATGGACCCTGAGTGGAATATGCATTACGACAAAACGGGTAGATTCCAACCCCTTCCCAATTTGAGTCGTGAGAAAGGAAAAGGAAAAATGCTTTGTACTACAAAGTATTAAAATAACAATCTATTTTCCAATAATATATGAATGTGTTTGGCATAATTGAACAAAGGGAATGTACTAAATGAATTTGTAAATTACTTGTTACCACTTGTTATTTACAACACACTCCCTTGATGACCCAGGGTCTTCCTCTCCCTGTCACATCGTAATTGATGCAAGAGATATGCATCTCTCATATTAAACACACGGCAACAATCTTGAGTCGTCCTCTTTACTGGGCTCATCCGCACGGTAATGCCGATGGGTAAATGTGAGAATCAATCATTATAGACACAGAATTTGGAATTCCCGTCAGAACTATATTGCGTTTGTATGCGTTTCCAAGGTAGAAGTGTCTTATATCTTTTCTCCATCTTCAGATAATTGCATTTTGAGCTGTAGCTGATGGTATCAGATTTCACGACTCACCGCTGTGGATTAGGCAATTACAAAAATGAAACGATGGTTCCGCAACTCGTCGCAACCAGTAAAAGACTGATTTCACTAATGGTTGGTTGATGTTGATTGGTAGAGAGAGCTATAGTCATATTTTGCTACACGAAGGCTCATTTGAGCGGGATCCTTTGTATTTCAAAGCCCATTCTGAACGGCAACAGACATCCTTGTCAACAGGTGGGACTTGAACCCACAGATTGGCTATCGTCAGACGATTTCTTTACGGAATTCCTACTTTTTTCCTAACTAGCTGAGTCGTGCCTAAGAGCCCGTAAACAAGACCTGATTACAAGTGGGATAAGATATGCTTAAAACTTCTTAGTTATAGATGAGAAATGCATCCTAATGCATTTTCATACGACATTTCTGTGCTCAGATGGCAATATGTTATAAGAAACTTTTCTTAAAGAAATTGAGTTTTTACATTCCGGATTCTCGTTCGCCGATATTTTCTATTTACTGTAACTACTGTAAGTAATAACCGACTATTTTTCTGAATCAATGGTGCCACGTTTGCTCATGTAAAACAATCTGATGTTGCTGTCTGTTAAGGGGCATAAGCAACAACAACAACTAATTTTTCATGAGTTCGTGAATCTTAGAATTGCTGTCACGTAAATTTCTTATAACATTTTGCCACCTGAGCACAGATTTTTTCCCAACATGTTGTATTTCTACATAAAGAAATATTTTTAGAATGAGTTACTGGAACACTATAACGCTCCAGATCAGGGGTACTCAACTGCGGCCTACCAAGCTTTTATGTGCAGGCCGGAAACACGCACACTCGTTAACAGGCAGGTAGGTACTTTTGTAAAATTAATTTTGGAAATGAGGGCCTGAAAAATACAAAACTGTTCAAAAATGTGTCACCTCCTGCTGCTCACGTTGTTCGTTCAAACGTAACTTTGTGAATCACTCAATTCCTAAATGAATTATGCAAAGAACGCATATAGAAATCGGCTTACAGATTCTGACCTTGATGATGTATGAGAGTAACATGTAGCAAGTATAAACCTGATTTGTCTAAAATAGTCAAAAATTTGTCTCAACATAAAACAAATCACACCCACTTTTAAAATAAACGTTGGAATACATTTAGGTTTTCAGTTTTATTTTATACATTATTATATTATGAGGTATAGTGTACTAAGTTGCGGCCCGCGTAACGTAGCAAACATATGCATGCGGTCCGACTGAAAAGAAGGTTGAGTATGGCTGCTCTGTATGAAAACTGACCTCTAAGTGGCAGAAACAAAATGGCGCATCCTTCTGTGCATCAAAGGTGTGCTTTTTATATTCATGTGCACTTCGTATGCTCCGATATATAAGGCATTTATTCACAAAACCCAAATATGGGCTGGACTCTAAAAAGGGACATCGTCCAATAGGGGGGAGTGGATGTCCTAGAGATCCACTTTGCGCAAATGGGTGAGCTTTATGGCAGACGGTGGGTTATGCTTCGCGCTCTTTTGATATTTAGATCACTTTCGGAAGATGGAAAGAGTAGGGGAGAGGGATTCAAAGAGTTAGAGCGAAATTTCTGGAAAATTCTGAAGGAGATGAGAAAACATAAAGAATGCAGCAGTAAGATAGAAATGTGTTGGGTGTTCCGAAAATGGCAGTAGTATATTGCCATATTTTTACTTTTTCACGTAAAGCTTTTATGTTACATATGTATGCATGAGGTTTGGTAAAAACGAGAAGGATTGTGAAAATGAGTTAACAAGTAAGGAGTTTCATTATTTTTTTTCTCATCCAGTTTCCTTTAAATTCACTTCCCATTCGCTTTATCTTTGGGACAATTTCCTTCGTAAAATTTCGCACAACTCTTTGCCAAGGACAGGAGCGAAAATGCGTAACAGGAATTCTATGTCGGAAATATAGTGCAGCCAAACGATGGAATATTTATAAGAGGAAGCAATGAACCAAGAGAGAATTCCCCCTCTCTTGCAGCAGAGGGATTCGACTCGATTAAGGTGTTAAGAAGAGAAGGAATTAACTATCCTTTCCAGCAGTGAATTCAGAGAAGATGCATGATTTATTTAGACGGGTTTGTGCGGGTTAGTTATTAGATACTGGAAGGTTGTGCAATGAGGTGAGTTAGGTCAGATAGATTTTGTGATCACCTATCAGGAGTGTTTATAATTCAGTTGGGGATATTCTCATCATCTACCCTTTAGTTGTGAGCTCAACGAAAGTGGCAATAAGCCTGTTTGTTGTTTCAGTTCGGTTTGGTAGTTTAGCCTAGAAACCTTGACAGTACCTCATGACATCAGACTAAAATTTTTTTTTACAAATAGGTTTACAAATGGAAAAATTCGGCCTGTAGTGATGTCTTCTCCTTATGGTAATTTTAACAGCTCTGCAGAGAAACGGTACAAAATATATAGTTGACTCTGATTGTGTACGGACAATTTTATTTATTTCCAGTGGACATTTATTTCTACCACAGAAAATACCTCTGATCCAATTAATTTACCACTGGGAATGAAATGCTCCCGTGCAGACAGTTTTCAACTTTTTGCATCTTCTTAGATGATTTTAGAGAGAATAATCCCCGATTGTCTTATAATTGTGGACATTATGCGCTACAGATCGGGGATATTATGCAAGCTCTCTGTTATTAATCTCTTTATTAGCGAAAGTGATTAATAGCATTTTACTGACTCGTAAGATGAGTCTACAAAACACAATTTATTAAAGGCTTTTCATAATGATTTGTCAAAAGCCATATGCATAGCTTCATAAGGAATTTTTTCATAGCAGATGGGCTAGAAGAAAGGTGAGAAGTCAAGGCAAGACTGTTGGTTGCAATAAACGCAGACGCTCAATATGCATGATAATAAAGCCTTTATATTAAATAGAAGTATATACTTTAATCACGTTACAATTTTCAAAAAAGTCTCACGAGACAATGTAACGGCAAGTTGATCTCTGTCCTTCTTTCTGAAGAAGAACAAACCAGCCAAAGAATCGGTAACAATTCAGATATGGGTCATAGTTCAATACATTTTCTTTCATATATTATATTACATAGTGTCAAATAATTGACATATTGTCAAATAATTTCCCCACGGTCCAGTTCCCGAGGGTCTATATAAAAATTTGCGCTTTTATTCGCAATTACTAGCAGCTCAGTCTGGACGTCATGTCCGGTTAAAGTTAAAGGCCGGTTAGAATATCCTTTAATGGTATTATTGTGTCTCAGAATGCAAATCTAGGAGATATCAACCCTTTAAAGAGTTATAAAGCCCAAGATTGTATGGTGCATCACTCATTAGTTGTACAGCTAGCACTAGAATCCTAAATCCTTTCGATAGATATTCATAAAATATGGTTTAAATAAGAGCAATAGTCACGCACTGATTTTTCAGTAGAATAAATGTAAATTTATGAGAAATATCTGTTTGAATTCAATATCTTAGGCAACAAACGAAATCATTTGAAGACACATGGGCCAGAAAAAAATGGGGAAAAAAATCTACCGTCGGACAGTGTATTCTCGTGATTCTAACACGCAGTGCGCCAGTAACACTAAATCAAGAAAAGGGTGGCGGGGGTGCAGACACGAGTCGGCAAATGGAGAAAAGGAGAAAAAAAGACGGATAAGGCAGCCAAAGATAAGAAAGTGATCCGTATACATAAAAGATGGGAAAATCATGCATTTATGGAGCGGACACATTTCCCTGCTGCATTTGGAAAGCGAAAAAGGGAAGCAATATGCACCTGAATATTCGAATGCATGAGTATTCGGCGAGGCGGGATTCCGAAACGCCATATTTCTGTGACTGTAAAATGAGGGTATGCACAGTAATGGGACACGCTATAAAAGAGAGAGAGCGCGGACTTAGCATTTCGGAATGGTCGTATATCTGAATTGTCAAATGGACGATCACTGGGGTTAGCGATGTGCCGACACTTTTGCGCGTTTCGATCATAAAGCGGGCGAAAAACCCTTCTCGAAGGGGTTATGTAAACCACTTTGCAGATGCAATCGTTTTATTCGCAAAGAGAGTCAGAATAGATGGGAGTTAAAATGCAGAAAGGAAATTGGAGGAACCCAGCAATAGCTCATATTTATCTCCATGGGAAGCAGAGAGGTAACTATCTGCGAAATGTTGCATTTACTACTGCAGATCAAACACGAGGATATCTGACTTTAAATTTGTAAATTCAGTATCATATCGATATACCCAATTACGTCAATATAAATACTTTATGGAATTCTATTGAAAACTAATAAAAGTAAGACTATATACACCGAGTAATCGAAGAATTATGGTAGGTATTCAATGCTCAATAGAAGCTTTAAATAGGTAACATAAACAAATATTTCGGCAGGGGTAAGGCCGCCAACCTTAGCAGAATAGATTCAACAGGAGCACCCCACCCCATGGGGTGGTGGTTAGAGTCACCATCTTCTACAGCATGGGCTCGGGTTTCAGTCCTGACCAAGGCATGGAAGTTCATGGGCTGTTCCCTTATAGGAAGTAAAGTTTGTTCCTATGTTAATCTTCTCCCATGATAAAGTAGCCGACAAGGAAGCGGTGTGCATGGACGAATGCTCCCTGGAAAATTGACTGCCGCACGAAGAAAAAAATCCACACTATGTCTATTCTTACGGGGTAGATTTGTAGATGATGCTGTCAGCATTTACACTATATCCCAAGATATATCTATAGGTTTGATATAACGTAATTCAGAGGGCTAAATAATAAGTACGTGAGCATTACATTCTTAAAATTATTTATGCTCAAGAGCAACTCATTGTCAAGGTTTGGTTTTGGCTTGGAGCGCTACGGTCACCTTTTTGCTACACGAGGGCTAATTAAACCGGAACCTACAGTTTAAAGCCAATTCCGAACAGCTACAAACATCTCTGCCAGCAGTGGGACTCGAACCCACAGGGTCTGAACCGAATATCCATGCCCTAGCCATTCGGTCATCAGTTGGCCTCCTTGTCAAGGAGCACCATCAAGAAAGAAGACACCATCTCTATTTGAAATACAGAACATCGAATGAATATTGTCAGCAAATAGTCCACAATAATAGTTAGTATTCATAAGAATAAACATCCAAGAAAGGTTCCAGCTCTTTACGTAAAACACGGCACCCAGCAGAAAATCAGCTCCATAGGCCGGCGCTTTTCATACCCTGAAAGATGGTTCAATAGCCTCATGTTGCCGGTATTCAATTCATATACAACCATGTCTACTGCTTAGCAAAAACATGACTAGTCCGACCTAGCATACCTCGCCTTAAAAATTTACAAGCTCTTTGAACGAGGCAAGTCATACGCAAATGAGCCTCGGTAGAAAAATAATGTCACATCGAGTGTCTTCTTTCATAGCCCACATGTTAAACATGGCTACACTAAAAATTGTTTTTCGTTATGTTGTACGGAAGAGTCAACAGCTGATTGATCTTAACACGTTTGGGAACAAGGTCATTGCTCTTCCAAATCTCAAAAGGAAAGAGTTTAGGGGAGATAAAAAAAAAAATTGTTTGTACCCTTGCATGGGGACATTTCACGATTTCGTACGCACTCTTGTTTCACAAATCGTAGTATAACGATTTAATACATAAGTATTTTAAAACAAGCGATGGATTTATTTCTGTTACTTTTAATAAATAACTGTTCATTTACGTTTACTGTTTAAGAGGTATTTGAATACTTCCTCCAGAAAGACGACCTGTCACGTGAGCGAGTTTGCGTTCCGACGAGGGCTTCCTTCAAGAATAAGCGTTACGTTTATCTTAGATGTTCTGAATTTATTCAACAGTACTGTACCACAGCTGTCCAAGTGATTAACATGTTGCTACGTTTGCCGATTTAAATAATAAAAATTCTTTAAGAACAAAGCAAACCGTTTCAGTAACCATAAATATACAGGGTGTGCGGGCTAAAGGTATCCAAAAGTTATGACTTATTTTTGCGGAATACCCATTAGAATTTAAAAAAATATATTTAAATAGAAAGAACATTTCACCAAGTTTTAATGTCAATCATAGATTTCGATACTACGAAACACTTGGAGAGAACTGAATTACCTTTAGACGTTAGTGCTACAAAAGGTGCCCACATCGAAATCTATGATTGATATTAAAACTTGGTGAGATGTTCTTTCTATTTAAATAAATATTTTAAAATTCTAATGGGTAGTTCCGTAAAAATAAGCCATAACTTTTGGATATCTTTAGCCCGGACACACTGTATATATATATATATTTATTTATTTCTAAAAGACTAAAACCCCTCAAATAGTGTTTGAGCCATCATACGCCATGAAAACGTTTATGCTAGAGAAACTAATAAAAAAAAATCTAAGGATGCTAAAAAAGACATAACAGACATTAATTCGTGACGCAGTTATATAAACTCAAAATTTTTAATTAAAAAATTACCTCGCTAATATTACAGCTTTGTTGAATAGTTCAGAAATTTCAATCTGCCCTCTTGATCAGACAGTCATGAATTTCCTGCAGCGAACTTTTAATCATAATCGAAAAGTATAGACAATTCAAGAAAGTCACAGTGAAGAAAAATTTTAACGAAACTGGATTAGGTCTCCCACAATGCCTTTCTCGGGATAAATACTGCCAATCTTACGCCCGCAAGAACCACACGGGCGCACATTTCCTGCTACTTTAGTCGAACAATGGCGGGCAGGTAGGGGACGCACACCCATCTAATATTCATGCGCACTTCGTATGCGGCCGCTTTACACCTTTATTCATAAAACCGAAAAATAAGGCGGTATAGGGTGGGTGGCAAGAAATATACCCGCCAATCCGGGAGGGTTGCTCCACGCGGGGACTGCAAAAGACACTTTGCGCAAGAGTATGGTTTTTATTGAGGACGTTTTAAGGTTCTTTTTACGCATATTTATTTGCATTTTTTTTTTCTGCGGAAAGAGAGACGTCAAAATATACACAACAGCTAGTTTGCGAATAAAATTATGGAAATGGAGATGAAAAGTTCCGTGAGGAAATTTACTAGGAGCAATTTCGAGAAAACTATAGAGGAAAAAAGAATCTCATTCAGATATAAAATTACGCTCTCGGCGGTTTTATATTAGAATATCATACTCATAGTTATGTATACTTGGAGAAGAGGAAGAATTTCAGTATGGAAATATAACGAAACGTTGTTCCGAAGCAGCAGAGGGATGCCCTCCGTGGAGGTCTAAGAGAAAGACCTTTGTATCATGCAAGGCAAACATGAGAAATCTCGCGATGAGGAAAGCATCAAAATTGATCCTTCAAGTGCGTATATAGATGGAAAGGCGAGCTTTCGCAGACAGTTTTTTAGATTTGTGATGAAAGACGGAAAACAATAACGTTTCATCGCGCATTATCAGGACAGCGAATTCTTCAGTTAGAAGAATACCAGCTTCCAGGTTTTGAAACCGAACCCTTCATCCCGATCTTTAAATTTCCTTTTAATTTTAATCTTGTTTTAAAAAGGTTAAGATCATTTATCGAATCATATTAAATGCTCTACGCAAAGATGAGTGAAAAAATGTCCGCGCTAGGAAATTTAGCAGTGATTTGGCGAAATAAATTTAAAAAATCAAAAGTGCTGATACTTTCTGTCAATCTGTACAGTAATAAAGGAAGGGGTTTTTCAACCTCCGTCAAGATGACTGTATTTTGCGACCCGTTCACGTTACGACTTGAATCAATTCACGTCATTCAAGTTAAATTTTCCATAAAAATTCAAAAAAGTTCCAAAAAAACGTGAATTACCAGAAGAGTCAAAAACCCAGTGGGGTGGAAAACCGTCAGCTGCAGACGATAAACATTAGAATGAAGATTTTTTTGCTCTATTTTTACTTGTTATTTAAGCCATCGTTATTTTTATGTGCAAGAAGTTCGTAAGGTGGTACACCACAGTTTTGTAATAGTTTTCGGTAATAAGATTTTTATGTAACGTGCATCTAAAGAATTTACTGTCATAGGTGTTAATTGTTATTTTGGGGAATGATAATGGAAAAAAGAAATCCTGGACTAGAAGTTTTACAATCATCATTATCTAGAATTCCTACTACCATTCATATATTAATTCATAAATATATAGTGTTTTAATGTAGAAAACGTATCTGGCAATGCATTCCGTTGTCATCTAGCCTATGTAATTCATTGATGAAAGATGGAAACTGACCAGTGTGGCTTATGTCAGAGTAAAAATTTTTTGAAGAGGTCCTCGGTGTTGAAAAAAGAAGACGTCTATAGTAAAGTAGTATTAGAAACCTGAGTCACGAGGGTACTGACCAAGCTTAGTCGATAAGTAAATGCCCCAAACATACGGAATGTCTCGAAGGAAAGAATTATTCATCGACAAAAAATTATAAAATTAATACTATGTAACTGTCAATAACAGGACATTATCTTTTAATGTGATGCGATTGTTTTAGCTTGTCTCTAATAATTGTTTTATTTGTCTCTAACAATGGTAAATGGATTTAATCTCCCTACTGCTGTCTTTTGGAAAACACTTCTTTAAGATATTTTAAAAGAACTCAATAGTCATCATAATTGGCACGACAGCCCCACGTGAGCATTGGCTTTCTCTAGAAGTTTTCCCCAGACTACCCTCTCAACAGCTTTGGATGTCCAGTTATTAACCTTCATGGCACTAAACTCTGAATCCAGGCAGTCCCTCCATTTCAATCTTTAAAAAAAAATACTTATTTGGGATCTGAAATGGAATATCAGAATGAGATTGACCGAGAAATCAGGAAAAAAATTATCGCAGCTAATCGCTGTTTCTATGGGTTAAGGAACCAGCTTAAATCTCATCTTATCAAAATAAAAACAAAGATCTTGCTATAAAAAACTCTCATAAGACCAGTGCTAACATATTCCTCTGAGACATGGCTATTGACATCAAGGGAAGAGAAGGCTCTGGTAATTTTTGAAAGGAGAGTTTTGAGGACTATCTTTCGTGATGTCCTTGATAATGGCATTTGGCG
>OU015497.1:167247571-167415071 GCA_907164885.2 Dolomedes plantarius | reverse complement strand
TATTTCTTTTCTACTCTCTCTCTCTCTCTCTCTCTCTCTCTCTCTGTATGTATATGTATATATATATATATATATATATATATATATATATTCATTCCTTCAAGTTAAAATAATTATAATTAGAACACTTCAGTCATTTTAAAATTAAAATTTAAGAGATTTTCTACCGCAAAAAATTAAAGCATAAATTTTGCCCTTCACAAAAAAGCAGTACTTTATTAATTACAAGCGTGAGTGCCCTTTCAAAATAAGAATTATGTATAGCTAAAAACAAAGTAATAATGATAGTCCAATTAATAAAAGACGGATAGAAAAATTTTATTAGATTTGGCAATCTGCGAACCGAAAGTTTTAAGAAGGAAAACATTTTGCAGATCTTAAACCTAGTTTTTTTGGCTCATTTTTTTCTTTCGCTTGCTTACAATCTATCCATATGACAAACAGTTAAACAATTTCTCAAGAAGTTTTAACTTCTAACGTATCACATGTTTATTCATACGGTGGCATTTGATATGTTTCTTCGTGTGCCCTGAATGGAGAAACAAAAATATTTCGAATGCAACTATCAAGCATAAACTGAAAACTAGTATTTTCTATTTTTGCTTCAATCTAACTTTTTTCCCGCGGGCCTCGATTCATACAAATCGATAAGCAGAGAAAGAAAAAAAAAAGAAGAAAAAAAAAAGAAAAAGAAGGGAAGCAAATCTAACGAGAAATATGACCCCGGGAAAAACTAATGGCAGGGCGCAGATTCTCAGTAAAAGAAGAGAGAAGAGGAGGAGAAAAAAATTCCTAAAAAGAAAGAACACAAAATTCTTTGTGCTGGTTAAAAATAACTAACGAATCTGTTAATACCACTATTTTAAGCGAAAGGATCTAAACCGGGATAACGCTACGTTCAGGTATAGAATATTTACAGGTGTGCATATTTGATTTAAAAGCAAGATAACGATTAAATGATATCGATTTAAAAGTAAAGAGAATTTTAAAGATAAAAACGTATTTGAGATTCATTATCTATGTTTGGAAAGTCAAAAGACGTATTGTTAAAAAGACAAGATCACATCTCGAGCAGAAACTGTTTGCTGAGCTTGAAAAAAAAACTGTTTGAAATTTAAAAAAAATTAAAAATGAGAACTGATATTCTATTAAAGCAGTTCTAACTCAAAGGGGTGAAAATTTTCACACGAAACTGTACTCTCAAGAAATGAATAGCCACCTTAAGCAGTGAAAGAGGATATATACATTTTCAAATAACTCTAATGAATATGCTTTATTTTTTATATTGCAGGAATATTTTTCATACATTCATAATTCTGTTTATTTTTATTTCTGTTTATTTTTTTACACGTTCATAACATACAACAAAAAAAAAATCTTTTTTTCTACATAATGGCCTCGCATAAAAATTTTCCATAAAAATTGAAGAAGTAAATGTTTGAAGCTAGGAGAAAAAATAAATAAAAACAGGAAAATATATCAGATTTTAGTAAATACAACTAAAGGTTATGAAAATGCACGATTATCACAGTAAATTTTTTTAAAATATCATTACTTCTCTAAATCATCAGCGGAAATAAAATAGTCATGAATAATTACATGAAATACTTTAATGTAACTTCAATGGAAAAATTTGAAAATGAAAAACAAAATTTTGATGAAACCAGCTATTTTTAAGACAAACTTTTCTATACCTACAATAAAATTTAGTGTTGGTGCACACATATGGGGCAAGTTTTCAGTAGTAAGATCGTTAAGGAAGATATGCTTAATCAGGAAGATTATTCAGGATGATTTTGGTTGAGTGTAGTATTTAGGTAACACGAACATCGTCATAGCAAAGGATGTCTATTAATCACATCCAGTACGAGGGGCGACAACTTTGTTATTGACTGTATTTACAAATTACTCGTAGATCAACAATGGGTTTAGTTTCAACCTATCATTCAAATGCTTCACAACATGTACGGGGGGAGGTGAGGTCACAAAGGGGGAGGTGTGGGCAAAGCATTGAAGTTTTTGAAAAAAAGAGAAATTGCCAGCAACTTCAAAATTACCGCTAACAGAACATGAGCTCCTGACGTCCTCGAGATAGACGCATACACACGGTTGAGGATCAGGAAATGCTTGACAAGGGGAAATATTTAAATATTTTATGCCATATTTAAGTAAACTCCTTTATGGGTAAGCATATTTTAACTTCTTTGTAGGGTATGTCCTTCACACCCTGCTGTCTGGGAAATCCTAGCTCTATTACTTATTAAACTTGCGGAAAACGCGTAAAGGAATCCACAATAAAAAATAAGAATGGCAACCAGTTTCGAACTAATTAACGAAGACTTTCCTGAGGCCAGGAAGCATTAGGTGCAATTATACCCATGAACAATTCGCAAATGCCATTTGTGACTTGTCCAGAGCGGCAATCACACCTATTGCCCAGCGACTTGAAGAACAGTCGCGATCAGTTTGAAAGAAAGAACCATTCTTATTTTTTATTGCAAAATTTAGGAAGCTGTGTGTTCATGTCTTAGTACAATTCATCCAAAGGCAAGGGTTCAACGGATAGAAGCCACGAATCCTTTAACAATAATGTCAGATGGTGTTAAACGAGCATTATCACTCCCAAAAGAAAGTAATAAAATAAATAGACAAGCAAGGAAAAATAAATAATCCTTTTTTCACTTGTCAACACCCCCGTCGTGCCCAACACTCTCTTGAACACTGGTTTGAACCACAGGACACCTTGTTTAGAAACTGAGATGATAAGACCGTAAACGTAATTCAAGGAGGGCAGGGCGGTGTTAGAAGTTCCTCTTTTATTTGACAAAGGGTTAATCACGTCTGATCTAACTGGCTTTTCAGAGTGAGTGAGAGGTGTAACAACCGTGTTCACCTTAAAACTGTAGTGCACTCGGTCTGAGCAGGAAATACTCCACAGTAAGCTGGGGTAATAAGTCGGTTCAGACATACAACTTTAGAAATAGGAGAGTAATTTACTATTTTAGTTTTTTTTTTTAAAGACAAATATTATAGTAAAAAACATATCGGTGACTATTTTTAGATTAAAGAATTATTCTAAAACTCATTTAACGCTGAACTTTATCTGATTATCCTGTTTTTACATAACTTAAAGCTTACAGATGTTTTTAATGCATTGCGTGCAAATTAGTGAACTCATTAAAGTCTGTTATACAAATTTACCAGTCACACTCACTTTCGTTAAAGGTCCAAATGCTCTTGAAGCAACAATCATATGAAATTTTGCAGTAAATAAATAGAAACAGTGCTTTCATTTCTATAGAAATTATTTTTAGGTATCATCTGAAACTTTTCAAAAGAAAGAGTGTCACAGAATGTAAAGAAATTTTTGTGTGATGGCAAATATTCAATGATAGAATTGGGACGATTGGTCAGTATATGATTTTAGAACAGAAATTTGGGAACCTACGCAATGTGACATTTTCGAAACTTCATGATCTGGATATTCTACAGATTTCATTCTTCACCACGTTTTTCCAAGTCCACGATGGACAGTTTTTTCACCATGGATTGCCCACGGATTCGTGAATCAGGGTCGGTAGCTTTTATCTGTGGGTAGCTATAACTGGATTTCTCGAAATTGGTTCTGTAACAATACATTTTCTTTCTCATCCCCTTATAACTGGAAAGTTTTGTATCTCATAAATAAATTGTTCTTAAATAATTATTTTTTTGGTCTTAAATAATTTTTTTGGTCTCAAATAATTGTTTTTAACGTAGGATTACGTTCCTCCATAACGGTCCCCCGAAAAGCAAAATTTCAGACGTTAAAACCGTCCGTCCGTACCTCACGAGTTACAATTTTCGCAGCGCACCAAACCTAGTTTGTATCGCCTGGACAAGCCGTAAAAAGTTAAACAGAAAAGTACCAAAATGCGTCAAAATATTGACATTCATATATGTATATATATATACACACACGTACATATGTATAGATACATATATACATAACACATACATACATATATACATACAAAAGAGGTGAGCAACGATAAGTAATCCTACGTTAATAACCCGCGGTAGTGTCGTTAGAAGAGACTACCTGAATATATATATATATATATATATATATATATATATATATATATATATATATATATATATATATATATATATATAAACTTTGTGAAGTACGAGTGCAGCGCAAAAGTTTTTTTATAATCTTAGATGCTCAAGTTTGTTCATAAGTTTCTATTCAGAAACATATATATATATATATACATACATACTGGTGCTTTCAACGGGGCCTACTAATATTGTAGTGAAGACTATTTAAGGTAGTATCCTTAAATATATTTTTATTATTATCTTTCACGTTATTCTATAGATTACAAAAAAAAATACAATGTATCAAGAGTCAAGGCATGTAATATGCCTATCTTTATAAATGACACGAACTTTTCTAATTAGTCATTCCATCCATTAAACTCCGCTATACAATTTACGTTCTTGAGGTCGATTAGAATGGCTTATTACACCGCTTGAAGGTGCTGTGATCATCCCATCTGACCAAAAAGTGGATGGGCCGGGGTTCGATTTAAAAGATGTTTTCCCAAGAGTGAGATAAAAGTGCGCGCTGAGATGTTATCCTAAAACATTCATTGAATCTTCAGGCCGCTAAGAGGTTCGCGGTGTTTACGAAAGCATCTACGATTACAAACAACTTCAATACCATAACAAAAATTTCCCTTCCGGCAGAAATAACACCGCGAATAAGCAGCTTCCTCAAGCACACGGCACATTTGTTTTCATGCATTTATTTTTGCAGCATAAACAGCTAATCGTAGGTTGAGTAGAGAGCCATCTTCGTGACGGTCGAAATTAAAACGTATGCCCCGCGCCATGATAAGTGAGGTTCGTTCCCCTCCATTCCTCCCCCCCACCCTTCTCAACCCGTTCGAAACCGGGGGAAAGCCGCCTGGGAGAGACTCCTAAACACAGTGTCAAAATAATTCGAGCAGTAGGTTTTTTGGTTAAAGGGTTACTGGACTGAATGTAAACAGGTGTGCCATAAAAAAAAGTTTCCCCTTTAATACTCGGAGAAAGGATTTAGATGTTTGGGGAATGGATTTTGGGGATGAAAAATGGCCCTTATGTCATCATACTTGCATGTGTCATTAGGCAGTTAAGTGAGGTGGGATTCAAACCGCTCGAAGCTATGTATACCGGTTATTAATTACTTGGATTTTAGGGACAGCATACTAAAATCATGGGAATAATTTTTTTTATTTATTTCTTTACTTGCTTCTATTTTATTATCTACGTGCAAATTTGTTATCAAACAGTGGAAGCTCTTAAATACGATTTACAAACGTATTTGTTTCCTCCGTTATACAAAACTTATATTTAATTAATCTAACACTTCCATTGTTTAATTCTTTTCCTGCAGTTTAAAATTATTTTCGATTTTTGTTAACGAGAGACTCTCTCAAGTTTTTGGCAACAAATGATGAGAAAAACAGCAGTTACATTTTTCTTAAAACGCAGATTTTTAGCTAATCCCTTCTGCCTTTTTCTCTGAATTAAGGATTTTATAGACGTGCGAAAAAGAGAAAATAAAACCTTGTATAAACCTCAATAAAATGAAGGGAAAACAATGAAAAACATGTAAAAATATTATATACAGAGCATCGAGGTGTATTTTGCTATTGTGAACCACTTTTATTTGTGACAGTATAAGACAGAAACTGGAATTCAGTTTTTTTGTTTGTTTTTTAAAAAAACAAAAGCTCTTTTACGCATAAGATACCTCCTCTAAGGTCTATTAAGGATGAGATTTTTAATTTTGCCCACAAAATATGTCACTCGGGGTTGCAAAAATAAAATTACAAGATCCTTAGATCCTTCATTATTCATAGATTGGAAGGAAAAAAAGATAATATTAAAATCAATTAAAATGATTATCTCTAAATTAAAAATGATAAATATCATTACCTCTGAGCTGAAATCAAACACATTTCATAATACCTCCCCCCTAAAAATTATATATATATATATATATATATATATATATAATATATATTATATATATATATATATTCTATATTATATATATATATATATATATATATATATATATATATATATATATATATATATATATATATATATATATATATATATATATATATATATATAATATAGAAAGGCAACGAAATTGTTAGCGTACTATCGCTTCAATCAAAAGAATACATCATACTACGTATAGAGAGATTTTACAAATCAGTACTCAGCCTTTCAGTCAAATGCTGCTCATAGGTCATAAGAACTTCATTCTAACTTAAATGTTGTCCCAAAATGAAGTCTTACTTTGAGATATTTTAATTAAGTACCTTAATTTATTCACATTATTCGTAAGTAAAAAAAAAATCAAATTAATTTTTATTATTTTTTAAGCATTTTCTTTTTTGTTTTCATCGCTCGGAAATAGAGCCTTATACTTTAAAAAATAAAATAGGTGTGCTGTATACAAAATTTTTCTCCCAATTCGGCAGATGATAGAATGCTATATGAAGTGAATCGGACATCCTCTCATATGATCACTACACCATGAAATATATTAAAAATGCCTATAGCTGGGGAAAGCCATAGTTTGTTTTTGACGAAAATTGTTTTATACTGTTTCTACTCATATTAGAGGACCCTTATGCTTATGCTCCTTTATGCACCTTATGCTTATGCACCTTATGCACGCTTGAGCTTACAAATACAGTACTATTATTTGCGTTTTCGCTGTACTGAATTACAGAGAAATTTAAAGTTTTCGTATTATATAGATATCTGAACGGGACTCCCGCCATTAGTCCAGCAAGGTAATTATCAAAATTATAGTAGATAAATACGGAAGCCTAAATATTAACTAAACACAACCATGCAGTTTAAGTACTCTATTATTACTTACACACGAAATGATTAAATGAATGTGCTCAAACACGTTAACGTTTGCTGTTCCTTAAAAATTTGAATTTTTGCATCATTACGAAAATATTATTGCCTATTCATTTTCAAACAGTAAAAGTATAACTTATTTAAATGCAGCTTCTATGCCTTGGAAGAGTAATAATCATTTACTGCCTTCAAAAATAAACTCAAATTTTTTAAATATTTGTATAAAATCTATTGAATGAACTTTTTGAATAAACATCCTCCCAACTTACTTATGTGTTGTGTGAAAACATTTACAAGAAAATTTTGTATCCGATTATAGTGAACTCTTACTCCAAATAAAATTACACACCCCTTTTGATTTAAAAAAGTTAAAACTTCAAACTTTTTCGCCAAAAAAAGGATCGATTATTAAAAAGATCGATTATTAATGTACTCTCGATTTGTAAGGTTATATAATTAATAAAAAGTTCAGAGAATTTCTATTTGTTTATTTTGTTTCGTCTAAATTATTTGTTTCGTTGAAAACACCTTCAAATTATACTTTTACCGAATGCTTTCATGACTAATAATGTTTCCCAGCATATTTCTAGCTAAGAGAAAGTTATTTACCACTTAACCGAAATGCTCCTCTAATATGATGTCAACTCATGAAAGTGAAATTATTAGATAACGATTATAATATCGTCATTTCTTTGGTAGTTAGGACGTTCAACTTTCTATTAAGACGACCTAGTTATAACAAGAATTTTCAAAAGGGATGTCTTCATGGTCGCCTCTTTTAACGATAATCTTTTAGAATAATTTTTTTTGTTAATTTATATCATATTGTTATGATTAAGTTTTAAGGGGACAGTGGACTTTCAAAATTGTGAAATTTGTCCAAAAATTCGATTTTTTTATTTTATTGAATTGTGAAACTACGGAGAGTAGGAATGTGTTGCAAAAAGAATTTTTAATTTCTGTGATTAATTTCCTAGTTATAGGCATTTGTATTTAATTTAGATATTATGTGGTTACTAATAGCAATAAATTTAAATGTGTTTTTCTCAAAATAAAAATTTTCATGTCACACGAATATTCAAACTGCTCCAGGCTCATTTCTAATTATCGTATTGCTTTGAAATTTAAGTTTTATACACTTTACTGTATATCAAATAAATCTTATTGAAAAAAATTATTCTTCGTAGCTCAGAATTTCTAAATTTTGTACTTGAAAAGATGATTTATAGGTATTTTGTGTAATAAAAAGGGTGTTTTCACTATTATTATTTTTTTCTCTTTATATTTTTAATGAATGCTTAAAATAAGCAATAAGTTTCATTGTTAGTTCTATAAGGTATCCTGTAAATAAAAATTGCCATATATATGCAAAAGAAATGCGCATGAAACATTTTTAATTAGGCCAATTTTTGATATAATTAATAATTCATAATTCATAAATTATTAATATTTCATCTTTAAATTTTAACCACTTTTACATATCTATGGTACTAATCGCATATTTAAATTTCAAGCAAATCCATTCAAAACAAAAAAAAAGTTAGGTTTGAATGTCCACTGTCCCCTTAATCATAATAATATGATATAAATTAACAAAAAAAAATTAAGCAAAACAAAGTTGTGTTACTGTTATTCAGCGGGCAAAGTAATGCATAACTTAGCATTTTGCACGAAATAGTTTCACTCACGACATTCATTTTTTAGAAAATAAAATTAGAAAAGTCAAATGTTTTTAACCAATTATTAATATGACTTTTTAATTTAGTTATATCCTATCCATTCTTAAAAAAGATACAAAATTCAAAAACGTTCATAAATTTGTCATCTATTGCAGAAGTGAGCAGAGTAGCTCTACTAATAAATAAACATTATTAACATCTGAAAAATGAAATTCATTAATATCTTGTAAGCAACAAAATGCAAATTTATTAATTTTGATATAGTTAAAAAAACGCTCAAATAAATTTATTGATTGTACAAATCGTTTTAAAATTGAAGCGCTCTCCTAGAGTATTTTCGCCATACAATACACACATTAATTGAAAGAAGAGAATAAACCTATTTACTTTACGGACAATTCCTAAACGAATATAGGATACTTTAAACATTTACATTTACTGTGATCATAAAAGGTATGTGAACACAGTTATTTGAACTCCAGGAATTTTACATAAGGGCAAACTTTCGATTCAGTTCAATAAAATTTCAAAAGAAAACTAAAGAACAATTCTGTTACATATTATCGTTTTTTTCCCTAAAATTAAAACCCTTATATAAAAGACTAACATACAATTTAAAATGATTTTATCAGATTTATATAATAAATAAAAATTACCCAACAAAGTATAAATATATTCAAAGCGAATTTTTTTTAAAACTTATGTTTATAAATCTATGTTTGATAAAATTCTTAGAAAAAGGATTTTATATATTTAGATAAATATCTGTTACAACTAAAACCATTTCGGACAACATAGATCATTTTTAAAAAAAATATACATATTAGGTAAATTTCAAAGACTTTATTTAAATAATTTAAATAAATTTATATATCCTCAAAAATACGCAGATTCTTGGCGGTAAAAAAATCAAATAAACTATACAAAATAAATACATTCTAGAGGGCAAAATTAAATGATTCATCTAAAAAATGAATTTAATCATAAAAATTAAAAATTTAACTCAAAATTTTATTTAAATTTATGCGAACAAACTATTTAAATCCATACTGGAGAGTATTTGAACTCAATAAATTCTGGCGAAAAAATTTACAAAATTATTTCATCCGCAAGAATTTGTAAAAATGATATCTGATGAATTATTTTTACAAAAATTAATCTAATATTGTAATTCCCATGAAGCTTAGATTTTAATTAAAATGAATTTGGGATGAAAATTTTTAAAAAAAATAAAGATAATTTATGCAAATGCTAAGCTATTATTTATTAATAGTGAAAATTTATAACATAACACATATAACAATTAACATATTTTGCTTCTCTGAAAAATAATACAATACAGATTTGAATTATGAACACCGCACATTACCTTAATCTCTATACTTAATGATAACCCATAAACTTTATAGGCAATAACATATGTATTCATCCATAACATACACACATGCAGCAGTGTGATAAAAAAAAACTTTAAAAATGTGGAAGTGTACCATGATACTTGCATAAGTCTTTCGAGTGACAGATGTCAATATGTTAAGTTAAATTTTTATGGTTTGAATTGAAAATATTAAAGAATATTAGGATACTGAAATGATTGTATATTTATATATACGTAATCATATTTTAAGACCATCGATATCATTAAGACAATTCAACTACAAACAAAATAATTTACATAATATTTCTACCCTGTTAAACAACAAAAGCACGTGTTGCATTGATATTTCTGAGAAAAATGTCAATATTATCATATTCCATCTCAAAATATTTTATTACACGTAATAGGTTCATTAATACGTGCGCTTACAATCTTTTACAGATAAAAAAATAAATATATCAAATGTATACTCAACAATGTAAGCAGAAATTTCAGTCAAAGCAAAAACTATGCCTACTGCTAGAAATATGCTAATTATATTAATTTGGTTAAAAATGGTATTATACGAATCTCAATAATTTCTCTCCTTCAGAAACTGTCACATAACTTCATTAAAACAAACAAGAGACCAATTCCAGAAAAAGAAATTTCTTGTGATTTTCATTATCTAAATTTCTTTAATCTAAATTTGCATAAATACCAATTTAAAGACCATTCAATCACACAAAAATAACTGAAAAAGTTTAATATACTTCTAAATGTTGCTTAGAAGCCAAAGTATGGTAAAAAATTTTGTGGCATTTAAGCCACTTACAAAGAACAAACTAACAAAAATAAATCATAAAATATCTTGTGATTTACATTAGAGTTAATTAAGGACAAAATTTTAAGTTTAATTAATTAAAATTTGAGAATTTGATGAGGACGATAAAAATGTAAATTGAAAGTAAACTGGTAGTAAAGCCAGAAAACATCATGTAATAAATTTACGAACGAAACTGTTTCGAAAATTATTGCTTTGCAGTTTTGGAATCATTGTTTTGTTTTGGAACGCACCAGGAATGCGTTTATCATACGATGTGTATAAGTTTAAATCCTATATCTGAATATATATATGACTAATACACTCATTTCAAATTCAAGTACTTTTTACGTGATTATAAACTTAATATTAACGAGTGAACAACTATACAAAGCTTTTTCTCTTAAAAATCAATTAAAGGTTTAAAATATTACGAATAAAATATTACGAATATCTAATCAATAACAATTATTAATATTGTGTCAATACAAAATTAATATATATATGACTAATACACTCAATTCAATTATTGAAAATCATATATAAATTCATATATATTTTTTAAATAATTGAATTGAGTGTTAAAGTCATACATTCAATTATTCAAATTAATGAATATATATGACTAATACACTCAATTCAAATTCAAGTACTTATTAAGCGATTATAAACTTAATATTAACGAATGGACAATTATACAAAGCTTTTTCTCTTAAAAATCAATTAAAGGTAAGTCCTCAGATAAAATATTACGAATATCTAATCAATAACAATTATGAATATTGCGTCAATACAAAATTATTATATATATGACTAATACACTCAATTCAATTATTGAAAAATCATATATAAATTCATATATATTTTTTAAATAATTGAATTGAGTGTTAACGTCATACATTCAATTATTCAAATTAATGAATATATATATATGACTAATACATTCAAATTCAAGTACTTTTTACGTGATTATAAACTTAATATCGACGAATGAACTATTATACAAAGCTTTTTCTCTTAAAAATCAATTAAAGGTAAGTCCTCGGATAAAATATTACGAATATCTAATGAAAAACAATTATGAATATTGTGTCAATACAAAATTATTATTATTATATATATATATATATATATATATATATATATATATATATATATATGACTAATACACTCAATTCAATTATTGAAAAATCATATATATATATACATATTCATATATAATTTTTCACTAATTGAGTTGAGTATTAAAGTCATATATTCAATTATTCAAATTTATGAATATATATATATATATGACTAATACATTCAAATTCAAGTACTTTTTACGTGATTATAAACTTAATATTGACGAATGAACTATTATACAAAGCTTTTTGTCTTAAAAATCAATTAAAGGTAAGTCCTCGTATAAAATATTACGAATATCTAATCAATAACAATTGCGAATATTGTGTCAATACAAAATTATTCAGAAGTTCAAATGAGGTTAAATCCAAACCACTATCCAGGAAGTAAAAATTGTAAGTTTTTAAGAGCGTGTCCCCCTTTTTAAATCAAACATTCCTTACCTGCGTCATGGATGACCCGGCAGTCCACAATTTCGGGCTCTTGGTCAGAATCCCCGTTCATCTTGAGCAAGTCAACAGCATCGAAAGCACATCACACGGAAGGAATAAACAAAATCGAACGGCGGGCGAATTAAGTAACGATGACTTGCGAAAGGCTCGCAGACGCGACTTGAAGCGAGTGCAACACACGCAAAAAAGGCCCTGCCCCGTATTTCATGTATGTATGCATGTCTTGCGAAGAGGCCCCATCGGGGGAGCCTAACTTGGTCAGTGGAAACCTGTCCAATTAATGTAATGCCGCGGGACAAGACATGCAAAGTTTTCCGCGCTCTTTCGTTTTTCGGAAAGAGAGAGACGCTGGGGGTACACAAGGGGTCGGGCTTCTTTTTTTTTTTCTCTCTCCATTCAGCGACCGGAGAGAATCAGATTTCCGCATCGATTGTTTTACTTGTTTGGTTGGTGAAATCTTCATCCGGTCGCATCGTCTTAAGAACGAAAAAAAAGGGAGAAAAATTATACAAACTGTGAGATGAGCTCAAGCGAAAAAAATAAAATTGATGTGGAAATTTCTAATAGGAAACATAGATTTCGCGATAATTTGACTCATATACAAAGAGAGGCTTTAAAGAATGAAAGGAATATAAGCACATAATAGACGTATGGCTGATACCGTATCAGCAGTCCCATTCTTTCATGATATAGAATTCAGCTAAGAAATAATCTCGATTGAGATGTGGCTGAAAAAGTGTCAAGTTCCGCTTTTTCTTCGGGCAAAATAAAGCTAACTAGTTGGTACCCGTCAAAACATGACGGCTAGATAGTAAATAAATGTACTAATACACAAATTATACTCAAAACATCATTGCCAAACGTTGAAAATCATAATAATGCGCAAAAACAAATTAATGTATTTAAACGACCTCGTGCTTAGAGAGTATCTAAAGCCAGATTTAAAAATGTCACAGAGCATGCGCACACTTTTCAATGCATCACTAAACCAAAATCATGCAAGTAAAGAGAAATTTTGTAGAGAAATTTCGGAAAGAGCCATCTGTATAATTAATTATTTATGGAGGACAGAAAAATTTCTTGCTCAGTTCTGGTGACTAATCCTCTTCATTTAAGGGTTAATTCCTTTAACTCCCTGAGACGAAGTTTAGCATAGAATTTTGTTAGGCTTAGGAAAAATGTTTAATCTGCTCTACATATATGTAGAACATGAACAAGCTCACTCTGTCTTAATATCTCGTCAGGAAAAAATACTTTTATAAACTAATATGTCAAAAGCAATCAAAGTAATTGAACGTATACCCCCCCTTTACTTTATATGATCCATAGCCATATTTGTCATATTGCGCTCAATTATAGTTCTTAAATTTCCAATAAATACTCTTAAATGAATATAAATAATACCATACTTCTTTTGTGCTACACTGTTGATACATTATAATGCTGTATTTTTTAAACAGGATTATCATTCGTATTTTTTTTTAAGACTAGAACAAAAAATTAGTTCAGAAGAGACATTGATAAAGAGTTAATTCATAAATTTATATAATCGAAACTTGTTCATTTTACGTTTATGCAGTTCATTCAAGGGGATTGCGAGAGATACGATAGTGTGCTGATGGTGTAACAGTAGGCGCGCTACTCATGCGAACAGGAAATCCTAGGTTCAATTTTGTTCCTCGGAAACGTCTATGCACATGGAAATGTCTACAGACTTTTTCCTCATATGCCGATAAAATGCGAAGCTAATGTGGCATAACACATTATACTTTGCAATCAGTATCTGAACTCACTAACTCGTTTTGATGATATAAAAAGATTTTCAGAAATTTAAAATTTAATTTAAAAAACAATGAAAACTCTATGCACATGACAGTGTTTAAATACTTTGTTCTATGAGAACAGTAAAACTTAAATGCAACCAGGATGTTTTTTTTTTCACTGGCGATCAACTCTTTGACGTTTAAGACTTACGAAAAGGGTTCTTACGTAAAATATACATTAGTTCCATTTCCTCAAAACGCTCATAATTTATAGTGGTAGGTAATATCTATGATGCCCGGTATAAAGGGCTTAAGTCAAAAACAGTGATTTTTAGATACTTGTTAGTATGGATAAAAACAAAACAAAGATCTTTTGACTGGAATGAAAATTTGATTATGAAACAAGAAACGTAAAATTGTATACAAAATTTATAGACCTAAGCCTTTTATACCAGTGAAAATATTTTTTTTTTACCAATACTAACAAGTATCTAAAAATCACTGTTTTTGACTTCAGCCCTTTATACCGGGCATCATATATATATATATATATATATATATATATATATATATATATATATATATATATATATATATATATATATATACTAGCTGAAAACCCACGCTTCGCTACGGAGTACATTCAAATTAAATGCAACGGTCAATGTATGCAATTAATGACAAATAAAATAAATATATTTATAATAAATGCGACGATCAATGTATACAATTGATGTAAAAAATATATATATATATATTTATAAAAAAATCGTAAGGGATATTTATTTTTTTTGGATAATATCCAATCGACTGCTGCATTAGAAAGAAAAAGAATATTTTTTTGTCTATTTAGTTGTTATGCGAGTGACGATAAATTTATTTAAAGTACCAGAAAAAGAAATCACGTGACCAGCATTTAATAAATTAAATTCTAAAAATTAATCTTTAAAAATTCACCAAAAATCAGAAAATTGATGTAAAGGTTCGAAAAAGATTTCATTTTAAAGGAATTTTTATGATCTTGCTCGTGATTTAAATTTTACAACCCTCAAATTATTATTTTAAATGCAAAATTTAAAAAAGTTACAAAAACAGCTTAAAAATTTAATTTTAAAAAAATCTAAGAATTTTTCAAAAATCTTTCTTAGTGCACCCCTATACCATAAGAAGAATCGCCATGTAAAATTTCAGCCCTTTAGGTCCAGCGGTTTGGTCTGTGTGTTGTAAGTCAGTGAGTGAGTCAGTCAGTCAGTCAGTTACGGAACTGTTTTATATATAGAGATAATAAGATAAAGATGTCATTGCAAAGAGACAAAAGCTTTTAAAAATATTTTCAAATAAACTATTTGTATGTAGGGAAGTATAGAATCCAACTGAAAGCGAAATTAGAACATTACTGTAATGCACAAATATGGGAGATAGAAACTAATAAAACCAACTCTAATGCGATGGTTCCGCCTTTTTTACTGTCCTGAACTAAAACGTATGAATAATCCAAGTGATTCGACCTGATAGGTATACGTGGATGGATACATATCTGCACATTATGCAATTTCATTAATGCACGGATATACACATACAAATTCACATTTATGCGTGCAGCGATTCACTTAGGTATGCACGAACACTCATATAGGCACAGAAGATTTTATTTTTAACTATATGCTTGAATTCATTTGTACGTATACCTTCGTTTGTATCCATAATAAATGTTGAAAAATAAATCTTAAAAACAGGCTTGTGTAGGAGTCACCGTGTGGCAGTTTTGGTGTAAAATTTGGCACCCCATCAAATCACCCAGTTTTATAATAGGAGTCGTTTTCTTTTTCGCATATTTAATGGCCATTTAAAGAGTCCATTTCTGTCCGAAACATTTAGCGAGTTACAGCGTCTGCATACTTCTGGATACGTGCCTTATACATAAATTTTCACACAAATACACGCTTCATGTTAAATATTAAATTACTATAAGCAACTCATAATCATCCCCATGAAGTACAGTAAAACACCACATGCAGGCGATTATGAGTTGCTTTTACTTCCGCCTATCCGCAGCCGTGTAATTACGTCATACAAATAACTCACACGAAAATATACGGATTTGGCTCTGTTGCCGTTTCAACATTTGTCTGCAAGTAATCAAACACTAATAAATATCCGATTAAGGTCCTGTTCCCATAAAATCCGTCAGCGTCAGCGTTAAAGATTCCGTTGTCGCTGATTTGTTAAATGAGTCTATGATTGGCAGATGATTGGTTAAAATTTTTTCCGCAGACGCTGATGGATTCTTTGTGAACAGGCCCATCATACTCATAAACATTTTCATTCAAACCTGTTTATTTCGGTTGTTCAGACAAACGTTTAAATTCATTTGTTTTCCTTCCAAGTCACCTTCGACCAGGCGGGTTGCTTAAAAAATTATACAGCAGAGAGAACGCCTGCCCCATGTAACCACACTATTATTACTCTGTTCTATCACAGCCCTCGCACGAAACACACCTAATTATGATTCCCCAGATAAGCATCGAGCAAAGGGATTTTATTGTGATGTATGTGGTTAGTCTATGTCTAGATTCTGCTGAGCACAACAATTGCTATATATATGTAATAGAGTTCTAAACAAAAGCACATAACCTGTTAATCAGTTAAGGGGGTCAGGGACGCATTTAATTTTTTTAAATTTTTTATTGGGTTTTTTAATTTTTTTGTGATGGTTAACCATATAATTTGTAAACAGAACCACATCATAAAACTTCCCATAAAGTTATTAAAAAAATTTTTTAATTTAAAAATTTTTAAAATGTGGGGTAATGTAAAATCGTTATAACTCGAAATATTATTTGTCGAATTTCAAAATTTTTTCATTTAATTAAACAGAAATATACAAGTTTTAATTTTGATTCAGCATTTTCTTAAATATTAATTTTTAAAAAAATTAAAAATATTTAGAGTAAAAATTTCAAAAAAAAGGTGCAACTTATTTATAAAAAACCATATTTTCAAAAGTAAATTTTTTTTTCGAATTTGCTGAATCAAAACTAAAGTAAAATTATTGAAAAAGACATGTTCCAAATTCGAACCATTTATCTTTAACGGTTCTTGACTTATATCAATTGAAAGACGAGAAATGGTGAAAAAACCCATCATGCAGAAAAACTATATTTAAAGGTATAAATACGTTTTTCTGCATAAGGGACAAAAAAATTAATATCTCCTGTTTTAATTAAGATAGAAACATGATTTAAACGTTATTTTAAGCGGAAAAGAACAGAAATTTTTTTAATGCAAGATTTTTTTTGAATATTTGAAGAATTTTGTGTCCTGGACCCCCTTAAATAAAATGCGTAAAATAGGATTTTTTTTCCGACTTCACCAGGGAAAATTTTATACAACATGCTGTAAGGCGGATATGTATTTCATGATAAAAAAATTGAATTACTTGAAAGGAAGCTTATTTTTTTCAAGTTATATTTCCCGAAGAATTTAACATACAAACTTTAAATTTAGTTTATGAGGGTTCCATGTGGCCAAAAATATGCTGAATTTTCTGACTGCTCAACTGTTATCTTCATCTATAGGTTCAAAGTTTCAAAAATAAACTAATATAAAAGAGTTTTTTAATGTAATCTATCTAATTATGAATATTGCTTTGCGGCCTATTTATACGAATAAATTAAAAATATTTCATTTACATACATTTTTATTACTTATTAAGTATTTGTTAAAGTTGACAATTGTCCGAAATTTTTTCGATTTAATTTCTTACAGATGATAATTTAATTACAAGTATATTATAAATATATTATAATAACCAATTTAATCTCTTACAGATGATCTTACATATTTCCAAAGAAATAGTAATAAATACAGAAGCAGTTCTCATAATTTTATATTCTCTCAATTTTAGAAATCTCAACGACATATAAATAGTGTATGCGAATGATTCAATTTGTCACCAGTTGAGTAATATAAAAAAAACTATTAATTAGAAATTGAAAGTAAAAATGTGTAAATTTTTGGTGAGAAAAAATTGTAGTTTTATGCTTAAGTTGTGAAGCAAGTAGTTGTAGACAGTTTCCGCTGGAATCCGTTATATCCGTTAAGAGGAGCGGATTTGAAGCTGATTGGTGAATTTGAATGTAAAAAAGGGAAGCGTAGCTCCAACAGGCAAAAGAGAGATGATATAACAACATCTTGGTGTCAATTTTGATCGCCAAGTCATCAAAGTCACAAGGTGGTACATCGTCAAAATATCTCGCCTCTCATAAACCCACGCTCTAAATTAATTCGTCTAGTTTCAAAAATCTTGTCGCTACATGAGAAACCAACATTCAGTGGGTTTGAAATTATATACAGTGGTACCTCGACTTACGAGTTTAATTCGTTCCATGACTTAGCTCGTAACTCGAAATACTCGTATCTCGAAACAATTTTCCCCATTGAAATGAATGGAAATGACATTAATTCGTTCCGGGCTCCCCCAAAACACCGCAGTTTTTTTGTTACATGTTTTTAAATAAGAAAAAAGTGCTTATAAACCATGAACATTGTATAAAAAACGCAATACAATAGAATGTACTGCAGTAAATTTGTTTTATTATGTGTAATGTACAACATTTACCTTGAAGATCAGACTTGAAGATGCTGATGGAAGAGGAGGAAAAAGGTTGAACTGAAAAATTAAATCTTATTCGTTGATTTTTGATCTTTTCGCCTCGCTTTCTTCACTTTCGCTTTTATTACCAGCTACTCTCTTAAAGTGAACGAGTGAGACACGGAAGCTGGGCGATTGTTGCATCGTTCACTGTGGCTGACATACTCTCTCTCTCTCTCTCTCTCTCTCTCTCTCTCTCTCTCTATATATATATATATATATATATATATATATATATATATATATATATATATATATATATATATATATATATATATATATATACTATCTACCAATAAGTATTTGGACACCTATGTAAATGACATTTGCGGTCCTGATATACGTTACGCCCTCCACTGTTATATATCGTGTAGGAAACAACATTGACATTAGTCGCACGCAAGATGTCACGAAGTGCAGAGTTATCTGATTTCGAGAGAGGTGTAATCGTCGGGTATCACAGAAATGGCCGATCCTTAAGGGATATTATCTAGCGAGCTGAATTACCCAAAATCGACAGTAACCTATGTGATTCAGATGTGGAAGGTGAGCGGTGATTGTCGGAATGTGTCCACAGACCCACGAAACTGGAAGAGAGAGACTGACGGGTTCTGTCCTGAGGAATTCGGAAAACAACACCCAACCGATGGCCTACATACTCCAGGAATTTCAACAGGCATCCGGGAGTGTTGTTTCGATGAATACCATCCGTAAGGAAGCACATCTTTTTGGTTTTTATGGTCGTGCTGGTGTCCACGAGCCTTTGATTGCAAAATCCAACCGCGCTGCTCGGTTAATGTGGTGCAAAGCATGGACTATAGATCAGTGGAAACGGGTTCTCTGGAGCGACGAATCAAAGTTCACCCTCTATCGTTTGGATGACAGGGTCTGGGTCTGACGTCTGCCTGGAGAACGCCTCCTGCCAGAATGCATTGTGCCCACAGAAAAGTTCGGCGGAGGTGGAATTATGGTCTGGGGTATTTTCTCCTGGTATGGACTGAAACTCTTGGTCCCATTTCACGGTAAGCTCAACGCCAACGCCAACGCCTACTGCACTATTTTGGATGACAGTGTGCTTCCTAGATGTGGAAGTTTTACGGGTTGGACCCATGTTACTTCCAGAACGGCAACGACAGCTGTCATGTTACGAGGTCCACCATGGATTGGTATGGTGACAATGTGGTTAACCGAATGGACTGACCTGCCTAGAGCCCAGACCTGAACCGTATCTCTGGGACGAGTTGGTTCGCTGAATTAAGGGGTGCAAGAACCATCCAAAATAGGTGAAGGAACTTACATGTCTTCTCCAAGCCGAGTGGAAGAAAATACCACTAGCCATCATACAAGGACTTGTGGAAAGCATGCCCGGAGTGTTGAGGCTCTACTAACAATTAAATATGAATAAATTTTGTTTTTCTTTTCTATCACAGGTGTCCAAATACTTATTGGTATATTATATATATATATATAGATATATATATAGATATATATAGATATATATATAGATATATATATAGATATATATATAGAGAGATAGATATATAGACAGACAGACAGACAGACAGACAGACAGACAGACAGATAGACAGATAGATAGATAGATAGATAGATAGATAGATAGATAGATAGATAGATACAACACTGCCCAGGATTAACTGTCATACAAAAGATTCACTTTTATTTCAATGGAAACCAATTTCGGTTTCATTTCGTTTATTTCCCAAATTAAACTAATATGCAGTTCGTACTTACATGTCGAAATAGTCACATTTGGAGTTATATGGAATAAAATGATTCTTCATTTTGAATTCTAATGCTTTAAACACGTATAAAAATGCAACGGATTTCTCAGACAGCACTATAAATATTGATATTATCGTATCATAGATGATTTTTTTCCAAACAGTTGCAACTGATCTCAGTTTTCTTAAAATATACATTATTTGGTAGTTTCGGCCTTTTACTCAACAGCATGTATAATATTTTCAGTAGGTATTTCATCATAATTTTAAAGCAGGAGTTACGCGATTCATCATTAAAAATGATTTCAAAATAAGAAATTTTGAGAAAAACGTCTTCTTTCATTTAAATGAATTTTTTTATATGTATTACATACATAAATAACTCGGATGAAAGTAGAAATTAGAATGTATGCAAGTTATTTGGAAAGTATTTTTCCGACAAAGATTAAGATATAGAAAAGTTTTTTTGATGCAGATTTAATTTAAAATAAAAGCGCCACAATGGTTTGATGGAAAAAACCCCAAAAGAAACTTTAATTCATTAGAAATTAAATACACACATTATATATATATATATATATATATATATATATATATACACACACAATATATATATACACACACACAATATATATATATATATATATATATATATATATATATATATATATACAAACATTAAACCTTATTATTAAACACTCAATTGAAAAATTTTATTAGCTTTACATTTAAATATGCTATTAAAATTTTTCTAGTTTACTTACGTTAAACCTATATGTAATGAATTTATTGAAGCTATTTAAGCAAAAACCCGACGGGGCATAGGGTTTAGAATCAATAAGGTACCTTCGGAGGAAACCTAATGAGAATATTTTTTAATGGCTCATCCATCTTTTACTGCATTTTTAAGTAGTTTAATTTTTAAGTAGATAAAGAGACAAAAAAATTAATATTTTTCAGACGAAAAGAAGCGTTTAAGTTGATATCACATCAGGCGGGCGAAGATATTTACTTTTTCTATCATTTTTATGTAAATTTAGTCTAACATACCAAGGTCTACACGGCGGTTCAGCAGTGACTTTCAAATCCCGCTCTGTGGTCCTCGAATAGCCACGGAAAAACTTTAATACTGGTCTGGCCTATATTAAAGTTTGTTATCGAGAAATAAGGAAGAACTGCACACAATTTTGATCGCTGTGTTTAATTTTAATTGTAGTTGTAGACTTCCTATTCATCCGAAACATCTGAAGAAACAAATGACGTTGATCTGATAGCTTATCAGCGACTAGTACAGTTTTATCTTAACCTAACGAGTGCGGAGAAATGTGATTTTGGTCGAAACCCCTTAACCTTGACACCAAACAAATTAAAAGAGGGAAGTATTCGCTTGGAAATAAAAAGGACTAAAGAAAAAAAAATTGAAAAAAAAATTCCTTACAGCTGCTGTGTACTAACCCTATTGAATTCACTCCCCTCAATGTTAACCTATGGAGAAAATGTGTCCAAGAATTGCCGACTTGGATTGAAATATATATATATATATATATTATTAATTGTACTCCATGACAGAGAAAGAAATTTTACACCTTGGGGCATTTTTCTTTTTTTTTTTGAAAAAAATCAAAGTAATATTTTAAAATTTAAATTATTCGGGGGAAAAAATCTGATGTAGTGTGTTTTAAGCGCTCGTAAATTTCTTTGGTGACGAAATTTATAACATGAATCCTGTTGCAAGGTGCAGAAACGTTCGGGGTATCTGAAAATACCATTTTTATTGGATTATCAGTATTTATGTAGCAGTCAATATAATAGACAATATTTTCTCCATGGGTTAACATTGAGGTGAGCGAATCCAATAAGGTTAGTAGACAGCAGCCGTAAAGCCGGACATTGCAAATATCATTGATAGTACAGTTGCAAGAATATATGTTTTGAATACAAGTTTTCAAATGAATTTCCCATTTTCATTCAATACCCATTGAAACAATGAATTTCAATGGGTACTTGGCGAACCAAATACTTTCTTTGTATATGGGGAAATCGTAAATGAAATCTCACTTATCGACAGCAGATTTTAGCATAATAAAAGAACTGCTCAATTACCCCAATCACAGATTTATTACGGCAACTTACACGATGAAAATTGCAAAAGAGGAGCAAAGGTTTGAAGTGAAACAGCACATTCAAGTAAACTACTAAAATAAAAAAAGAGCCCTTTTAATCTTATCTGGTTGGGACATGTTTGACTTAGCTTTCTCTAGCATATGAAAGGATTATACCAGGGCCGTAATCAACTACACTGCCACTCTTCGTTTGGCGAATACTTAGCTCTGAGTGCGATGATCACTGGCTGCTGCTGTATGGGAATTTCGTTCTTGGCCAGACAGCATGAGAGGAAGAATAAATATTCCTTGGCTTCTGTTTGGGATCTAATTATAACAGCAGCCGCAACACATTATCCTGCGAATGCCGAGACATATCGCCTATTGAGCCTAAACAAAGTGTATCATCCATCAATCGAAACAAATCCGGTCGGTTACGCTTCTGATGCGCTCAACTTTAAATCCATTGTGGTGCCTGACCATTATGCATTACTTGTTCGCATGATTAATTTGCCAGACAATGGGGCCGAGCTCCGCTTTTTATACAACTTTTTTCATGCACAGCCTTTCTGTGGACTGGTTGTGTTTTTTTATTTCGGCCTTGTGTTTCAATGGACCTCATTGTTGGTTTAAGCTGTTTTTTTCCTTTTTTTATCGTATTGCCTTTCCACCTGCCTTAATGAGAAATGAGCCCTGGCCCATTATTCCTAGAATAATAATAATTATTCCGAGGCGTTGTGGGTAGTTTTTTTATTGTAAGTTTTTTGTATCTGATGGGTAGCGTATTTTTTTCCCCTCAACGTTGGCTGGTCCCTACCAGTCGTGCAAGACAAGTTGTTCTTTTTTTTTTCATTAATGAAAAAACAGACGTAGGTTGCTTGGCACTCATTTCCATTGGCTAAGAGAATGATGGCTCACATAAATGCTGAATTCTGGACAAATGACGTTAAGCCGTTTTGCCAGTGAATGGATCTTTGACGTGTTTTATATGCCTGCGCAAACAAGCATGTCTGAATAGCGAGAAAGAATAGCGGCTAAGCATGCGTCAGAATCTTTTGTAGAGGGGCGTCTGCGATTATTAAGTTTTATATGCTAGAGTACATACACGAAAGAAAAAAGTCAAGAAAACTTCGTATGAAGAGTTAGAATACAGCCCTAACTAGAGTTGTCAGACAAAATTTAAAACTTCGATATATTTATAAGCTGGCAATGATGTCCCAAACTTTAAAATGGCATTTTTGCAAAATACACGGAGAGTAAAGGCAATAAAGGCTCAATCGGGCTTGCTTTATTCACAAAAATTCTCTCAGACCCGGATATTTATTTGCGAAAGAATTTCTACTTCTTGCGCAAATCTCGTATGTTTGGGACCACTTGCGAATTCCACGAAATGAAGCGTTATCTATGAAAGGAGATCAATCCAGTTTCTCTACTTGAAGGAAACCGAGAAAGGATAAATTCAGCCCATTGAACACAGGTATCAAGTTCAATATTTTTTATCTTTATGCTAAAACATAAGAAATTATCATGTCATATAAAGCCTTATAAAACATTCTCTTCAACAACTCAGCGTCTGACTTTCTTCTTTCTTAAAAATGTTATTTAAACATGCAGTAAAGAGTTCTGTAAAATAAACTCCAACTAACTTCCTTTCCTTCCCATAAATATCTTAATTAACAGAAGGCCTGCACACTCGCAGTTTCACACAGTTACACTCAGAGTTTCGAATCCACCGATATAAAATGATTTCTGACTAACTCCTTTACAGCGATATATCGAACATAGGAATGGAGGAGTAAAGAGCGCCCAGGGGCAATCTCGAAGTTGCAACACCATCCTCCTACACTAAAGCATTTTTATTAACGCTTATACACATGTAAGGTGGCTCCTCAGACTTTCCTCCCCCCCTCTTGTTACCCCTTTATTTGCATATTTACAAGGCTACCGCTTCATTCTCAACCTTTATAATTTTAATCCCTACAAAAAAAAGTTTAACCTCCAATATAATGGCAGCTTAGATAGCAGATAGTAACAAAAGCGCATTATGAAAACATTCCAGCATAAACAGGTTATTTGAGAAAAAATAATTTACAGTCATTTATTGACTTTTTTATCATATATTTCAGCAACAAATATAGTCTGAAGTTCAATCAATAATAGTCTGGGACTATACATGCTTTTTTTCAGTTTGATGGCAGATCAACATGCACAAATGAACACAAATTTGATTCAGTCGGGAAAATATACGATCTAAAATCCCCAGTTCCTTTAGTTTTATGAAGATATTTATTTAGGAGAAATTATTACTAAATACACTGTAGTATTTGGTGCTCCTTCATTGGTCTTAAGTCATTTCGCTACAGATCCCCCTGGTGGTGAGCATTGTACGAAAAAAGAGAGCCAGAATAAACTAGAGTCTATATTAAAAATGGTTAATACAGAGGCTATTCACACATTTTTTAGACGATGTATATTGTATTCACAAAACTAAATTACATAAAATTCTTGTGTTTTAAATGTTCTATTTGACATCCCTTATTCTGAACTATCTTTCGACACCGCAATTTCCAGGATAATAATGCCTTTTGAAGTGTCAGAAGAGGTATTCTATCCCATTCCTCCTGAACAGCTTTCCAGAGTCCTGTAAGGGTTTTGGGACGACGTTTGGATAATGCCGATTTTAAAAGTCCGAAAGCACAAAATTCCATAGGTGATACATCGGGAGATTTAGTAGGGATATCAGTGAAGGGTATGGCCTTGATACCAGTTTTTTGTCCCATTTCTTTTAGGAAATTTACAGTGGATTTTGATGTGTGACTGCTAGCTTTGTCTTGATGGAGTCTCACAGATTGATGGCACTGTGGGTAAAGCGATGGTATTTCATTCAGAAAAATTGGCGATAAAATATGTTCCTGATAGTATTTGGAGTTAATCTTGACATTTTTTTCCACTCTCTTTATTTTTAACTTGCCATTATAAGAAAAACATGATTCATCTATTGTGACAATTGTTTTCCATTTTTCTTTGGATAAGTGTTTCTCATATAGAATTCTGCAGCGTGTCCTGCGTTCAGCGATATGATTTGGAAGAAGGCAATGCACATCGCGTTTTTTCGTTTTCTTAAGATTTAAATCAACGTTTATCATTTTGTTTACAGTGGACACAGATCATTTTAATGATTTTGCAACTGTCCTTTGACTAGGGGGATTTTCTTTTAACATTAAACAACGTACCTTTGCAATAGTCGAAGATGTCCGTTTTTTCCTTGGATACTTATTTGGAATTTTTGTCCCACTTGAGGCTCCAATTTGACGATTTTTTCCTTTCTTGTTGATGATATTACTTATCGACGCTTTAGATATCACAAAACCATGATTCTCACATCGTTTTTGGATAACGGAGTATGCATATTTCTCTTCGGAAAGAGAATAAATGTAGCCTTCGAGCCACTGCTTTGTTAAAAACGCCATTTTTAATAAAAACAAAACTTTCAAGCCCTAGACGATAATTTTGACTTTTAAAAATATAGTACAATTGCAATTGTTTCTTTTGCAGCAAACGATTTTTTATTACCGCTTACCAAAATCGTCTAAAAAATGTGCGAACAGCCTCTGTAGAACAATATATGTTGGCATACACCTAGATTGATTAAGTTTTAAGTTTCTTTTAAATGGCGGTCCTTCACAGCTAAAAAGAATTTACAACTGTATACAAGTTATGCCAAGGACTTGTCTTTAGCTGCAAAAACTTCAATAGTGCAGGTAGAACTTGTGTAGTGAGTGTTTGTTAGAAAAACAGGTGAGAAAGCTAGAAGAAAAACCCAGATTTCTTATCGAAGAATTGGAAATACGAAAACGAACTGGGTCATTCTATATCACAGTTTCCAAAAGTGGGCGATACAGCCCCCCGAGGGGAGCTGGAACGATTCGGGGGGGGGGGAGTATATTGAAATTCAAACTCAGCTACCAACAGTTCTGGATGCAAAAACAGATATCGATACTTTATCCTGGATTATTGTGTATAGTACAAACGTTTTTAATTGTTTTTACTTCATGTTATTGAGTGGAACATGAGGTCAGTGCAGTCGCAAACCTGCTTACTATAAACAGAAACCGACTACAAATAGCTAATCGCGATGATTTGAAAATGCTACCCACAAAAATAGAGCCGAGCATTAATAAATTGATAGCAATGCGTCATATTTCTCCTACTCATTGGGATAAGTTTTGACGATATTCGTAATTTTTACTTTAATATTTTCATTTTCTGTGTGTAATGATAATGTTACTGTGGTTGATTTTTATAAATAAATTTATAATTTAAAGTTTCAAGGCATCTTATTGACTATCTTTCTTTACTATGTTGGAGGGGGCCCCAAGAAAAATAAAAAATGGAAAGAGACGAAAACACACATCCAAATTAAGTTACTCATACTTAAAATTTTATTACATGAATGATTAACATAATTATTATATTTCATTGCATTGCTCTCTTGCTATATTTTCTAAGGAAATCTAATAAATAAAATTTGTAAAATTATTTTGGGGCCCCTCTCTGGGCGGCCCTGAATATAGATACATAATCGGACACAAATTTCTCCCTGCATCTATTTGATTAAAAAGAACAATTTCCAGGAGGGCGCTGAGTAATTTTTTTTTTCTGAAAAGCGGTAGGCCAAGAAAGTTTGGAAACCCCTGTTCTATAAGCTTAATAAACGTAAACTATCACTCAAATTTTTAATACTTTTATAATAAATTGAATGAAATGTGTCATACTTCAAATCGTTGATGCTTGAATATTATTCAATTAATACTAAGTAATTAATTTTTAAAAAGTGCAAAAAATTTTCAAAATCCCAAAATAAATCAAAATTGGTTTCACTATTGAAAATGATTCTAGGCCACAGTTATAATTGAAACTACCATCTACCATTTTTACCATTTGAAACTACCATTTTTTTATAGACGCCAGATGTGCAAAAATTATTTCCTCAGAACGTTTCTAAATCAGCCTTTAGATCGGTTTCAGATCACCAACAATGACGCTAACTGCTTTAACAACAGGGCAAGAGCTAAGCTTGTCAAAAATCAGAAATGAAATTTCGTGTAAGATATCCAGTTGCTCAATTACAATCAATTTAAAGACGGGGGGGGGGGCTGTTGAAGGTTGTGACCCTAGCCATCTTTATGCACCGAAAGAGATTGGACAAACTATGAGAAGAACATGTCTGTAGATTCCCGATATAAACATCCGAAGACAAGTATCTAGAGCTAAATTATAGCATACAAAAGGTTCGGAGATTTACACACACATACACAATATATACAGGGTGTCCGGGCTACAGGTACCCAAACGTCATGACTTATTTTTTTACGGAACTATCCATTAGAATTAAAAAAAATATATTGAAATAAAAAGAACTTCTCACGAAGTTTTAATATAAGTCAAAGACTCCGATCATAGTATAATAGATTTCGATGTGTGCAGCTTTTGTAGCACGATTAAGGTCTAAATGGTAATCCAGTTCTCTCCAAGTGTTTTGTAGCATATCAGGAGTTTTTACACGGATTGCTTGAATGATACGCTTTTTCAACTCATCAATTTATATTTTTTGTTTATAAACAACGGATTTAATGAATCCCCAAGCAAAAAAGTCTAATAACGCCGGATATGCTACGAAACACTTGGAGAGAACTGGATTAACATTTAGACGTTAGTCGTGCTACAAAAGGTGCACACATCGAAATCTATGATACTATGATAGAAATCTATGACTGATATTAAAACTTGGTGAGATGTTCTTTCTATTTAAATATTTTTTAAGAATTCTAATGGGTAGCTCCGAAAATATAAGTCATTACCTTTAGCCCGGACACCCTATATATATATATATATATATATATATATATATATATATATATATATGGCTGAAGAGACTGCCCGTAGGAAAGTAAAAAAATTCGTAGTTTATTTAAAATCTTCTGTACGTTACTAAAATTTCATATAAAGAAATTAGAATTGTCCCCACAACTAGTAAGCCTTTTGTTGAATTTAAAAAGGTACAAAACATGCAGACATTTTAAGATTTTGCATTTTCAAAGATGTATAAACGTTTTCGTTCACTGAAAAACAATTTCGACTCTATTTAATACTTCTTTTCTCTAATTTCGGGGAACCTACAGATAAATAATTTGTCATGTAATCACCGGCATAAAGATTAATCACTCCAGATATCCTGTGGTAACTAAATTTCATATATATAGATCAGGTTTTTTTATTATAAGCTCGCAACCAGCTTAGGTTTATAACATCGTATTTCCGAGACAATGTTAATAATAAAAAATGAATAAACATTCTAATTGCATCATGGTTTCAAAACGAACCTATTATTACATAAAACGAGGAAGTAAAAACGAAAGATTGCATAAGCAACAACGAATTTCGGGAGAGAAAAAAAGTTAACACCGCTTGCAACGGTATTCATTTGAAAAACACATATATGTCAAACTTCATTTCTTTTCTTTCTTTTTTTTTTCACCTCCGATGCACTGTTGAGACACAGAAAAAAAAGAGGACCATAAAAAAAAAGAATAAAACGAGAAGAGATATAAAAAATCATTCGCGTGATGGCGTGCAGACACATGAAACCATTGTGATTTTTATATTCAAATCAACAGGCTCAGAAGGATACAAGTTGGATAAAAACGGACGAGGCAGGGATAAAAAAAAAATCACAGTGATTTGTAAATAAGTCATTCCGGGTACGTGCATCCGTGAAGACGGTGAGCATGAATAAATATATGCAGAATATAAAGAAGAGGAAGTAAGAGGAAAAAGTGATATAAACGAAAAAATATTGCACTGCGACAGCGAAACCACTATATACATGTATTAATTTGTTTAATTTTATAGCTAGAAAAACAGAGCAGCAGATGTGAATAAATATTTGCTCTAATATATAATTTTTGATAGCTGAATCTTAATAGTTTAAAATCAGGCATTTTAAATCAATTTGAGAAAAACCTAACTATAAAAAATCAACACCATGATACAACCTTTATGTCGTCCGTATTCTATGATGGTTACCCCTTCAAACTTGAAATTAAAAAGGACATTTTTTTAAAACCAAAATACAATCTTGTGTGAATTTTTTGAAATGCGCTCATATTTTAAAACATTACCAACGAAAAATATTAATTTTTCACGGGATTAAAAGGTATGAATATATTTCATTTTATTATCCTAAAGTTTTACATGTATATTTACAAAAAATATGCAAAACAATATTAAAACACTATAGAAAAATACAATCTCAGAGTAATTATGGAATAATAAATAGTAATAAATGTTAAATTGAGAAATTATAATTAATGCGTGTGTTTATCACTATTTGCTAATTCTTATTCGACAAGCTGCATTTAAATTATTTTTTCCCGTATCTATGTTTTCTATGAAACATCAACAATTTTTCATACAAATACATAAATGCTCATTTACTCCAATGACCGCATGGGGAATAGGCATCCGTAGTTTCTTTCCTTACCGTTGGGTCTATTTCTAAATAGCTCATACGCAGGAAAAGTAACGCATATAATTGCATATTTATTTTTTATATATACAAAGTGTGTTGGTTTACAAAGAACTCAAATGCAGCAGGACATATCGTTGGCCTAATTAACAAACCCCGTAACTTCGAAAAATACGATTTTCGTGCTATTACATTGGTTTGTGGTCCCTGTACAACTCTGTCAAACCTCATAACTCCAAAAATAAAAACTTAATTCCTAAAAAAAAATTTTTTTAAACACATACTACGTAACTCCTTAACTTAAATGTTGCTAACCTTGTAACTTCCCTCCAATTATGAAAATGTTTAATTACATAACAATTTGGCCTATATATATATATATATATATATATATATATATATATATATATATATATATATATATATATATATATATATATATATATATATATATCAGAACACTTTAACATTTGTTTTTAAGAATAAACTAGTTGGTACCCGTCAAAACATGACGGCTAGATAGTAAATAAATGCACTAATACACAAATTATACTCAACACATCATTGCCAAATGTTGAAAATCATAATGCGCAGAAACAAATTAATGTGTTTAAGCGGCCTCGTGCTTAGTGTGTATCTAAAGACAGATTTTAAAACGTCACTGAGCATGCACAGAAAGCAATTTTTTTTTTCCTTTTAATTGTAAATTATCGCTAATTAAACAACACGAAATAAGCAATTTCCATCAGGTTTAATCTTATATTTAACAAACATAATTATCATAAAAATAAAAATGGCAGAGAGAGATCTAGAGAGATTCCTCGTAATAAACGTGTTTATCATTAAAATATGTCACTGAGCATGCGCAGAAATCAATTTTTAATTGTAAATTATCGCTCATTAATAGAAATTGCGGTTACAAAAACCAAATTTGACAAATCTACAGATTACAATCTTTCGTTTAAGACCAAAATGAATTAAATTGATGCAGTAGTTTTCTTTCACGGACTGCCCAAAAAGTCGGCTTAGCAACTTAAATATATAGATGATAATAATTTATCTTTTCACTCTAAAAAAAATCAGTTTTTGTTCAACCTGTAAAAAGTAGGAAATGTGAGTTACGTGGTTTGTATATTAGGACAATCATATGCTAATGATGCGGGAAAATCAACAAGAAGCAGCCTTTCACTCCACACACCAATTTAGCAGGCAACGATTTGCCTGGGGACAATCACTTAAACGCCTCTGAATATGCATAATATTCTCCGAAAGACATAATTTGATTGATATGCTGGAGCTTTTATCTGCATTTGTCCCTCCTTTCTTATTACCTCAGAATGCCGATCCTGTCATAATCCATTCGAATAACGCTGCGTCTCTCCGTAAAAGGCTAATAAGCATGCGATTGGTTAAACACACACAGCCTGGCCTATCGTTTACTAATCATTCTAATGGACCACCGCTGCGCATAGCAACTTGACAGGGAACAAAAGATGATGGGAAATAGCTATTTAAAATGTGTAATTAAAAAGAAGAGTCGACTTTCCACCATTTTGTTTCTCCATCCGGTCTCAAAGGAGTTTATTTGGCAATTTTCACGTTACTATGCTAACGTGAAAACATCAGATTATAAAGAATGATTTTGAAGGAGTAGCTACGCCATAGTTTTTGATTTTAAATTCCTTTATTCCGTTCTAAATTGTTATTTTTAGTTGCAGTTTTATAAAATAAATTATGCGCCACAAATACACATGTAATTTCCATCTTTGGATATTCGTCGTTAAATGTTCGGCGTATATAATACAGTTTCCAGTTTTCTTTTACATATCAATACAATAAATTCAGTATTTTGATTCTGTATTTTAAGTATAATTTTAACACACAGTTCAATATATAATCACATGCTATGCAGCTAAAAGTTCAAGGCTGGCGATTTCAAAGTCTAAATTAACGATTTCTAAGGCTATAGCTTAGTTGTAAATAAGAAATTGAATTTTTCCTCTTTTGTTATTCTTCAAATCAAACCCTCCATTAAGGTGTGGTAAATTACTGCAAAAAATTGTTTCTTCTGATCTCGTAACTAAAGTGAAAATTTAGGGAATGATGGTTGGTCGGGAGAGTTTGACCCGTGACCTTACGTCTCAGAATCATCCCAAAGTTGTTCTATACGGTTCAAAGTCAGGGTTTGGACCAGTGAAGTTGTTCCATTTTCATGCTTTCAATCCCAAGAACTTATGGACCTTGCTCTATGAATAGTTGCATTGACATGCTGAAACCATAACGGGAAAATTATGTAATCGGCGTGGAAAGTACGATTTGCCAAAATTTCTCCGTAATTTTTAAGATCATTTTAAGATCTTATCCCTAAAATCAATGAACCAATTCTAAACCAGCTGTACTATTACGCTACCATCTCCAGTTTTCCCAAGACATACAAGAAACTTCAGAAGGCAACATTCCGCAAGTCTACGCAGGTCCATACGACTGAGAAATTATGAAAATCATTGAAACAGCCTATACTGATCCTTTCTTTTCAATGATGGCGTTGAATTCACCGTATCAAACGGTATTGGTGATTGAGATACGTTTACGACTGGTTCTGAAGAGAGCAGCAGAACCATGACTTAGTACAACCACATTTCGACCAATACTCCAATCACTGACCTCTGTACCCATATAGTTCAGTGGGTGTCATTTGCTATAGGTGCAAGCTGATTGTCAGAAACATGATTGTGCGGTGAACCACACAGCACATGCAGATTTTTCCGCCACATGCAAATTTTTCTCCCGTGACGGAGGTAATGTCAATCAGGTTCCGCCTTCCGCACGTGGCGAGTAAAACTTAAACAGCAGTTATATCAGAGATGGGGCTCTCATTGCCCATGGTTTCATTTCCTTTTAGCCTGTCGGATATAGTCGCCAGAAATTTTTAATCTGTGTTTAATGTAAATGTTTTACGTAGAGTTTTTAATCTCGCTTCTGTCTGTATAGGGTGTGGTGCGTTCTAGTGAAGTGAAAAATTGCGTTTTTTATATATTCGCCTTTTCATTGAATTTTGGCCTCAACCCTTCATTTTAGGACGATGCGTAATATCGGGTAGAAATTACGTTCGTATTTGTGAAATTTATTGTCGCCCGAACATGGATTCGAGGAATTTAAAAGTGAAGGGGCGAAAATTTACGTTTGAATACTGCTATGGAGATTTTAAAGTCGGGACGAACACCACTTAGAATTGCGTTTACTTGAGTTTTCACATCTTTGGACAAAGAGCTGGAAGGTAGAAGTATTAGAGTCATTACTTGATCAATTAGAAGATGAATTCAGGAGGATTCTTAAGTTGGTAGTGGTATTCTTAATCAACTGTTAGAGGACAGTGCTTCGCAAGATATATACGACAAAGAATTTGAGGCTTGTGAAGCATACGTTGACAGATTTATAAGTTGCAAATCCAAAGTGAAGAAGATTATGTTAAAAAAGGAAGTTCAAGTGCCACAAATCGTGAAAGCAGAAAATCGTGAAGGTAAACAGGCAATGAGATTACCGGAATTATCATTAAAAGAATTTGATAGAAATCCCCGTGAAAGGCTCAGCTTTTGGAATATACTTTTGTGAAAACACATGAAGACTCGAAATTAGATGACCATACGAAATTCGTGTATTTGATCGAAGCAACGGTTTCGAAATCGAAAGCTCGGGATATAGTTGATAGTTTTGCTACGATTGCGGATAACTATTCTAAAGCAATAGCATTTGAAAATAATTACAAGATAAAAAGAACTTTTTATATACCATGTTTTTAAATTTTCTGTTGGATCATATAAACTTGACAATTCTATGTATTAATAGATACTTTTTTAAAATTTTTTTGATGAATTATCCCATCAACTTGAAAGAAAATGAAGTTAATTGGAAGTTAACTTGCATTTAACTTTCCGTTCCCGTTCCGGTCGATAGATGAAAATCAGTCTACAAAACAAAATTAACTGAAAAAACTGAAAATTAATTTAATTCTGCTTAAAGATAGCTAAAAGTATTAAAAAATGCATTGTCATCGTGTTCTGAGCTATTCTAAAAGTTTCAAATGTCTAGCTAGTCGGGAAGTTAGTTAAAAATCGAGTGCAAGATTTGTACGGGACAAACACACACACACACACACACACACACACACACACAAAAACAAGAAAGTAAGTTAATAAAAACATGGTAAATAGATCGCTCGTGAGGATATTTTAATTCAAGTTTATATCAGAGATCTTTTACAGCTGGTTTTAAACAATAACAACAGCCGAGGAAAATAATTCAACATATCATCATTGTATGATAGTTTAGAAACAAAACTTCGTTCGGTCGAATCCATCGGAGTCATAGAAGAGAAGTATGCCAGCATTTTATTTCCGTTTGTCGAATCATGTCTTCCTTACGATGTTCAGAGAAATTGGAAAAGGGAGCGGGAGAAGTTGAATACAGGTAAGAATGAATTAAAATCTATTCTTGAATTTTTGAAAAATGAAGTATTATCTGCAGAGCGAATTATGTTGGCACGAACTTGTTTTGCTTTTGATAAAGCTTAAAAATATTCTGAAGCTGATATTTGATCTGATGAATTTAATGTAGCTACTTCGAATGATTTAATTGTTGGTAACACTTTTAAAGGAAAATGATCTGCTAAGAAATATGACAAATATTGTCTCTTTTGTGATAAATTGCATTCATCAGAGAAATATTTTAAAGTTAATTCTCTCTTTTACGAAGGCAAAAAAAAAAAAAAAGAAATATTGTGTTAAAAAAGGGAGCATGTTTTGTTTGTTTAAATCGAAATCATATTTCTCGTAATTGTAGAGCTAAAGTTAAACGCATTATATGCAATAGAAAGCATTTAGCAATTCCATGCCAAAATATCCAGACCTATAATTCAGAGTCAGAAGATAAGAAACCAGAAAATGTTTTAAGTAGTCAGGTTAAAAGTTCTAATACCCTGTTACAAACCATAAATTGTGAGTGTCAAAAATGGTAACAGGGAAAAACTGGTGCGAGCTATCATTGATTCTGACTTCGAAAAGTCCTATAGCTAGGTGATGGCATTCGGTTCAGATCCTGTGGGTTCGAGTCCTACTGTTGGCATGTATGTAGCCGTTCGGAATCGGCTTTAAACTGTAGGTCCCGGTCTAATTAGCTCTCGTGTAGTAAATAGTTGACCGTAGCGCCCCAAACCAAACCAAACCAAACCGAAAATTCCTATATAATGGAAGATATTATCAAATTTTTAAGGTATGATAGTTGTGGTGAATCGAAATTCATTCATTAGTTATTTGGTGGTGTTGAGAGAAAAGAAAAGTTATATCACTTGTATAAAGTAAATTTAATTGGTGTTAATAACGAATATAATTGTCAGGTTTTTTGTTTGAATGAGCTTGTCATCTGTTCAGATGTGAGAGGAGTACCGAATGGTCCGTAGTTACCAGAATTAAATGATTGCTGATCTAGAAAATAGCTCCTTTGAAATCGAAAATGATATTAAATTGTTGATAGGAGCCGATGTTGCGGGAAAGTTGTCGACCGGGAATACTAAAATTCTAAAATCTGGTCTGGTTGCTGTACAGACACACTTAGTTGGACGTTAATGGGTAAGATTCCAGAAAACAAATCTGATAACAGGGATTCACTAACGGTTATATTATTGCTAGTAAATGAAAGCTCTGCAACTAATTTACGGATATTAGATGTTTTAGGCATTACTGACCGTGTAGAGTCTGAAGAAACATGAACAGACTATGCATTACTTTAAGGACACCGTTACCAGAGATCCGGAGGGAAGTTATGAAATAGCGTTACATTGGTTTTTAGATAATTGTCTCCCGAGAAACAGGACTTTAGCTGCAAAGCGTCTAGTTAGTACTTGCAGAAAACTGAGACATCAAATTAAGACGGATGTTTATGGAAAGGTACAGTGAAACCTCGCATAACGAGCATAATTCGTTCTAGAGTCTTACTCGTAATGCGAAACACTCGTTAAGCGAAACAATTTTTCCTATATAAATGAATGTAAAATACGATAATACGTTGCATGCCAAAAAATGCTCAAATTTTTTTAGATGTAACGTTTATTATTTAAAGATAATTACTTATACATAAATTCTTAAGGAGCAAAATCATCTATATGTAGTTTATTACTTACGAATTTATGATACATATCTAATTTTTTTACTAAAAAGCTATCTAGCGACATTTTCGGCGCTTTTTCTTGGCGCTTCAAAATTTGCTGAAAATGTGTCGCCGCATTGTCATTGAATAAATTTATAGCGAGCTTAGCCACCGTCTTATCAGGGTGTAACTTACGATTCAACAGTTTACCATGCTTTCATCATTTCTTTTATTGCGCCAGATGATTGTTTCTTTGCTGTTTCTTCGTCCTTCTCCACTGACAAACTCTCCTCTACAACTGCTTGCTGTGAAAGACCCTGCAATTCTATTAGCTGTTCGGTGGTCAGCTCTTGGTTGAGCTCTTCCACAAGCTCATCAATATAATTGTTATTCTCCAGTCCCATGATATTGGCTTCTCGAACTATCCATGACTACTTTTAAATACTTATTTTTCGGCCGTTGATGATCCTGGCGTATTCTTAACGAGGTCTGCGAAAATAACTTTCCCTTTCTGAAAAATGATGTTTTCGTTGATAGTATCGCCTTGTAATTTGCTTTTCGTTTATCCATATGAGAAGCAACCTTTCAATATCGTCAAGAATACGTAACCGTTGCGTAGAAATTCTTGTCACTCCCTTTGAAGCATCTATCTCCTTAAACTTGTCCTTGTTCTTGAGGATAGTGCAAATCGTTGATGTAGACCGACTGTATGTGATTGCTAGATCAGCCACGTTCACATCTCGTTCTCGCTTTTCCACGATTTCACGTTTCATTTCTACGGTTATTTTTTTCTCTTACAGCTGCCTTCTTGTGGTTTATTCGTCGGGAACATTTTTGCAAGGGTTATTTAACTTTACACAAAAAAAATCACAAACAATGTCTAAACAAAAGTTTGGAAAATATGTAATCACAAACGGGACTAACATGCTAGGGCGACGAATAATAAACACAGACTAATGTCAGACTGACGTAGCACTGGCGATAAAAGTTCCAGCGCATGTGCAAAGGCGAGTGACGTGAAGCGGGGACTTCCTTCCACGTCACTCGTTATGCGAAATGTTGCTCGTTAAGCGAGACATTTTTTTTTACGATTTATTTTGCTCGTTATGCGAAATACTCGTTATGCGAGGTGCTCGTTAAGCGAGGTTCCACTGCATTCGATTCATGAGTACAGGAAAAAATCATAGAAAAAATGGATGACGATTGGGATTCTCAGGTTCATTACCTCCCCCATAGACCTGTATACAAAGAATCGAGTTATACCACTAAAGTAAGACCAGTTTTCAATGCTTCGGTCCGTATCAAAGGACACCCCCTCCTTAAATGATTGCTTAGATAAGGGTCCAAACCTGATAGAATTAAAACCATCCCTATTGAATCGTTTTCGAAAACACCCTATAGGAGTTATTTCTGACATAGAAAAGGCATTCTTGCAGATAAAAATAAAAGAAAATGATCGGGATTATCTGAGATTTTCGTGGGAGAATAACAAAGAAGAATCTGAGATTTACAGGCATAATCGTGTAGTATTTGGTAGTCCTTTCTTATTGGCTGCAACACTTAACCACCACTTAAATGATTCCCCTGAACATCTTTTAACTACAGCCAATATTTTGAAGGAATCATCTTATGTGGACAATTGTGTTTGTACTTTTAGTACAGTTGAAGAGGTGAATGAATTTATTTCGGAATCACAATCGTTACTGTCATTGGCAAAATTCAACCTTCGAGGATGGCAGTCAAATTGTCCAGTGGAAACAACTTAGAATCTAATGATTCTGTAGCTGTCTTGGGATTAATTGGGATTTCAAAAGAGATATGATTTCCTGCAAAATTGATTCGCATGGGGAGGGGCAAATTATTGCAAGTAAACGGGCTTTTCTCTCGTCTATATAAATAGAGCAAAGTGTCTATGTATGTACGTATATATCGTATACAAATCTACATTTCTTGACGAATCTGGTTGAAACTTCGCATACTTATGTTTTGAAGCCTCGGGATAATTCTCAGATAGGTTTGGAAGCTTTTAAATAATTATAAATAAATACAGTTTTTTAATAATATTTCATCTTCAGGCGTTGGAATTAATCATTCATCAGAACTGCGCATGCGCACATATTGGATGTTAATTCTAGATGTTGCAAGGTAAGTGAACGCATTTATTGATTTTTAATTTTCTTTTTTGTTTTATTAAAAGTTAATTTTCTAATATTACTCCTTTCGTTTTCTTTTTTTCAATGGAAAGCAAAATAAAATTGCCGTAGCAGTTGCCATTCTTCATTATACATAAATGTCAATTCCAGTGCCACCCACGTTAGCGTAATATATCAAGAGATAAATTAAAAATATACCCATGCGGTGACGTAAAACTTTATCTCTTTTGAATTATTTATTATTATTTTTAAATCTTTGTTGATCATGATACAATACGGTATTTTAATTTTGTGGCAACACTGATTGTTGAAAACCTTTCATTTCATTTATTCATTACCTTTCATTACATTTCATTACTTTTCATTTTAATCATTTTTTACTGGGTTAGTTCCCAGCATACGGATTACCGTTTTTTACAAGTTGCCGGTGTTCACTTTTTCTGTACTCTGTCATTTTTTGTCTAATTTAGTTACTTTTTTGCATATTCTTTCTTTTTATGCTTCTGTCTGAAACTCTTTGGAATATTTTTTATTATCATTCTCAAGTAGGAATTAAGCAAAATCTTAACATTTATGCTCCAAATAGTTGGACACTTAACATTGTTTACCAGAGTTTTTTAAAACAACTGTTAGTTATGTTTGTGTTTAGTTTTGATTACTGCTATTCCATTTGCGTGTTTTTAAGTATCCTTTTTTACTGTGTTCACTTTTTGTTTATTTTGTATTTGCTGTGTAGTAACATTTTATTCTTTTATTTATAGCACTTTAATTGCCACATTGTAGAACATCAAACAACCTTTAATGTGAATTTTTAAATGATTATGCCGAAGGATGGGAGGTATTACTTTGCTCTTGGCTGGTGACTTCTGACAGACTCTGCCTGTTATTCCACGTGGAACAAGAATTGATGAAATACATGCATGCCTAAAATCTTCAGTTATATGGAATGAAACTGAAACACTTGATCTTCAAACTAACATGAGGGTTCATACGACAGGTGGTGCTGATGCGCATCAGTTTTCTGATACTTTACTTCAACTAGGAAATGGAAACTTGATGTCTCATGGCGATGATGGACTTATAGCAGTGGAAGACATTGGAAAGTTAATCGAAAATCATGAAGATTTGTTACAAGAAGTGTTTCCCAACCACTCTCAGCATTTTAAAGATCATAGTTGGTTACGTGAAAGAGCTATCTTTGCACCAAAAAAACGACATCGTTATACTCATTAATAAGCGGATTTTAGGTCATTTGCCTGCCACATCTCAGATTTATAAGTCTGTTGATACAGTTTGTGCTACAGATGATAGGGTACTTTACAACATTTCATACGCGAGAGGGGAAAGTGTCGAAGGAAGAATTTTTCGCCCATACGCGGAGGGGTGGAGGGAAGGGAACTTCTCGCCGGGGGGGGGGGGGGAAAGGAAAATATTTTTTTTTCTGCCTGCGACTGTTTGCAGGACGTGGGATGCGTAACCACAAAATTTAAATACCTTTATTCGTTGAATTTTAGTGTTTCCATTCTCTGACAATGATTGCTGAAGGAAGCGGGTCCTTAAATCGACTGGCTAGGCCTGCACATAAAGTTTTTGATACCATCGGATTCACTTCTCCTGTGACCCTGCTTCCAAAATTAATTATTCAAGAATACTGGAAGTTCAAATTAAAGTGGGAGAACGATCTCCCAGAACATTTGGTCAAACAGTTTTTAAACTGGAAAAAGGAGATAGGTCTAATTTCTTGTGTTCAGATACCTAGATGGATTAATTTAGGTCAATTAGAGGAGAAGGATGTTAGTCTTCACGTGTTCTGTGATGCATCCAAGTATGCGTATGCAACTTGCGTACTTCTACGAGTCAGAACGGACGATTTTGTGAATGTTAGTTGTATCGGATCACGTACCAGAGTAGCTCCATTAAAGAACATTTCTATAAGTCCTTTGGAACTTTTGGCATGCTGTATTGGAGCCAGACTCGAAAATAAAATTATCACTGATTTAGGAATTCAGAATTCTCGTATTTTTTATTGGAGCGATTCGATGACAGCCTTGAGTTGGATGAAACGTGACATTAATAATTGGAGTACAGTCATCAAGGTTATGTGCATTTAAGATATTTTTAATCTTCAGATTTTGAAAATATATGAAGGACAAAAACATGCATAAAATTAAATGTTGATCTACTTATGATAACTAATTACTATATTCCAGAAAAAAATATCTTAAAAGTCACATAAAATTTAAATTTATTTAACACCAAGTTTAAAGGAATTGACATTTTCATTGTTTTAAGCTTCCGCATAAACGCACAACAATGAAGCGTAATTAACAATAAGAAAATAAGAACTGTGGATTCACAGAAACAATGAAATATATCTCTTGTATAATTATTAATGTCTAACAAAGAACTTGTATAAGAAACAATAAGAAATATTCCACAGTAAGCAGAGTAAAGAAATTTCTGCTCTTGCATCCAAATCCTCCTAATCAGCGAAATAGCAGCACGAATTCACCAAAATGTCAGAGGTACATGATTTTGAAAGCTTATTTTAGTCATGCAACCCTATTCATAACTAAACGGGACCATTTTTTGTTATCACTCTTACAATCAAATATATGACCTTATAAAAGCATATATAAAAGACCTTATAAATGTCAATTTAACAAAACAAATTTGTGAAAGTTTTTTAAGTCGTGCATAAAAATAATAAAATAACAAAAAGTACTGTCGGTTACAGAGGAGTTTTATCGAATGAATTTTAATACATGTCAGTGAAATCAAAAGTCTAATGATTTTCAGAAGATTTCATTAAAACTAAATAAAAATTAAAATAATTTGTAGGAAAATAATATTGAGTATATTTCAAACTTCTTTACTGACAGTTTTCAGGATAAAAAAGTAAATCTTATCATGCATCACGGGAAAAAAAGGAAAGCAAAATATTCGTAGAAAATATCCAAGTATATAATTAGTAATTTTTGTTTTAAAGATAAAGTATAATGATTTCACTTTAATTTTCTTTAGCGATAATACAGGTTTGGCAAAGATAATACAGAAAAACCAACTGGTATGCACAAAAATCAATGACTTCGTAGAAAGGATTACAAAATGAACAACTATGTCATGCATTATACATGCATGATATATACTATATACTATATCATATATACTATATCATGCATTAAACATGCACGTGAATAATTTCTACATTGTACGTGATGCGGCTCATCCATTAAAAATATACATTAAGGTGGACAATTTTAGGGCGAATACAATATTAATACTGCTAGATTATTTTCTGTTTAGTGATGAAAATATTATATGTTATCTAATAAATGCCCTACAGCAACATTTATTCATAGAAGTATAAACATGTTATCATTCTGTAGCGAGTTTAGATAAAATTCTCCGATAACATCACATTTTCATCAACATCTAGGGCTGAAGAGCAAATATTGTTACACCTGCATTTTCCCCGTGTTTTAATTCCATTAAACAGTGTAAACTCTACAAATTAATCACCTGCGTGATAAACTAGGCTAGTGAAATATGAGAATGCATTTTTAGAAAAGATATTACAGTAATTCTATCAATTCAATAGTTTTCAAGCATAAAACCGAAAAACTATAAATATATTGTAGATTGGTTGATAATTTAATAATATGAAATTTCGACTAAATAATATTCCCATTTTCATTCTTATCAATAGAAGTGTCATAAACAACAAGGGAAAGAATAGAGTTTCTACTCAACTCGCGCATAATTAACAACGACATACTACGGTAGTTTATTTAGAAATCGAATGCTGCATCCAATTAAAGAAACCTGTAAAGCTGTCGAATCAGAACACGGCATGTAAAGCGTTTATGGCGCTGCTTTTCCGATTAGATTTAACAGACCTCTTATCTAATCAGTTCGTTATTCCAAGTTCACATTGACACTTCGGAGGGAATAACAAGTTGTAGGAGAAATACATTCTAGAAGGTGTATTTCGGAACTTCCCCTCGCTCTGCGCTTATTCTTAAGGAGTTATCTGAGTTTACGAGCACATGCGTAGCGTAACGCCGTTTCGGGAGAAAAAGGCGGGAAAACACGATCCAGAACTTCCAAATATAAAGGCCTCGCCTTTGTGCGGCCACGGCAAAGTTGGGTACCTTCGCAAGGATGTTCGGAAAAAAGAACTTTTCTCTTCGGAGAAGTTCACTTCTAGATGCAAGATGATTTACAGTAACGGATATGTCGTAATTAAGCATCATTTAGAGGCCAGTCGTAAGAAATTTTGACCTGAGCAGTGGTCTCCCTTCAGTGACATTGTAGGATGTAGATGGAGCAAACCGATATATTTCATTCAAATATGTAGCTGAAGGGTTATGGCTATGAAACGTACATAAGATTACAAGGTCTACAAGTCTACACAAGTTCCACGGTGTGGGGTGGATGCTAAATACGAAGATGTTTTACGAAAGATTTCCCAAGCAAGGTGGTCATTATTGGTTTCGAGCAAAACTTACAGCCATCGTAACAATAAATAATTGTCTAAGCAAATCAGATTTTTCCAAATGTATAATTAATTAAAGCTACTGTGATCTTGAATTCTAGATATGATTATAGATCAAGCAGTGTATCATTAAGACAAAATTTTCTTGAAATTATTATTATGGCAATAAATATGAATTAATATCTCTTCTGGCATCGTTGATCTCTGGTGTGTTCATAGGCTACTTCAAAAGAAATCGTCGGTTGGTTTTACAACCATCTTTTGCTTTTCGAAAGTATTAAAAGAAACCATGACTTATAGTTGAAACTTGATTCCTAACGGCTACAAAAATCTATATGTTGTGCAACAAAAACTTGTCACCCACGATTGTCATGACGAAAAGCGGCTGAAATTAGCAAAAAAGGTCAATAAAAACTCCATGACCTGGCTTTTGAGTGACAAGTTTACGATTATTTAAAAGTTTCGCATCACGTAATCTTGCATCAAATCTCTTCGCTGATCTTTATAGACCCTAGAATACATTAAAAACGTCTCTCCAGTCCTATAAATAAGCCTATAAGTGTCCAGTAATAAAATTCAAGACTTCTCGTAATGAGCTGCCATCGACTGGAAGCGCATTAAATAAATGCTCATCAGCATATACGGTACCCGCCGGTCTTATTTCGCTCCTCCAATTCCCCTGTCGCGATGCAAGAAAATTTCACGGTAGGCTGAAGACGAGCAACTCTTTTCTCCTTTTGCCAATGCAGCTAACGAACTCGTAAATGCCCGTGCGCACATAAACGTTTCTGGATAATTTGCGAGACCGAAATGGAAGCCCATTACTCTTTGCTCCAAAGAAGAGACATGGGATCCTTGGGCGAACTCGCGTGAAGCTATAAATCCAGCTCAAACTACAGAATGACTCTCGGTGGCGTAAGGCGGAGATATCGCAGAGGATATCTCATACAGTCCTTCCGAAGAAATGGCTTTATAGGTAAAATAAATCGCCTTGAATACTTCATTGTGACAGAATTTCATCCTTTGTTTGCATTGTCGACTTGCACACCAGAGAAAACCGTACCCACAAATCAATCTTTTGCTTAAGTTTTGGGCCAAAGACTTAAAAAATTATTCAGTACCAAATAGCTCAAGAGTTATGTGCGAATATTATCTCTATCTCTATCTCTCTCTCTCTATTATATATATATATATACTAGCGGACCCGACAGACGTTGTCCTGTTCAAACGTTGTAATTCTAAGTTCCCGGCGATGCCCGGGATTTTAAGAATGTTTGTTAACCAAAATCAATTTAAAAATTAACAGTATAAATAACATAGAAAAAAAAAGCATACGAAATGTTATACATATTAATAACATGAAAACCCCATTAAAAATGTATAATAAACTCCTCAGATTTCAGCTATATTCGGTATTTCGTCATAAAAAAGCTGGAAAAAAATAAAAATAAATAAAAATAATAATTTTAAAAAATAATAATTTTTAAAAATTAAAATAAAAAAATAATAAAATAAAATAAAATAATAATTAAATAATTTAAAAAATAATAAAATAAAAGCTGAAATAAAAAAGCCTTAAAAAAAAAGCTGAAATAACAGGTCTAGCAAAATTTACACAACTCTAGATTCGAACCCGGGTCGAGAGCATGGTACTTTCCAAATTGGCGACCTTCCGAATGCGCCACGATAACATGGTGATCTAGTGGGTAAAGTGAAACATATTCGCTATTTGAAAGTTGTTGTGGGCTGGTGATTATACATGTCAGAGGAGTTTTTAGTCAGAAATAAGTTAGCAGGATAGAAGCTTAGTCTTTAGCTCTTCAATAGACACAAAGATATAGGCGAGGAGGATTGCAGTAGCGATTAAAAAAGATCTCGTGTCACTTAACGTGGTTGATTCGAATTTTCCATCGCGTGTCGAGAGTATCAATATGCCGTTGAATCTGATCCATTTTAGAGTATAAAATCTGACTTCAGAGATTATTATTTTCATTTATTATTCTGGTTTAATATATGACTTGAAAATTTTTGATTTTATTTATTTCTATTTTTTCGCTCGCTGTTTGCTAACTAAACCTAACGTGGACGCCATTATCTAGAGGGGTGATTTCACAAACAGTAACAGCTTCCATTTACCGGACGCATCCCCTTATAAATTGTTGGTTTTTTATTAATTAATTAAAAATATAAAAACATATTCTATCGAATCAAATTGTGAATCTAAACCATTCTCGAATCAACTTCATCGCACACACAAAATTTCATTAAAATCAGTCCAGTCGTTTAGGAGGAGTTCAGTTACATACACACGGACAGAAGAAATATATATATAAGATATATATATATATATATATATATATATATATATATATATAATATTCGCATCTCAGGAAATGTCAAGTGTAACAGCTGAGTGTTAATAAAATCAGTTTTATAATGTTCTTAGAGATTTCAAACAATTATTAGCACGCATGCTTTATCACGTAAGGAGCTTAAGAGCTCAGAATTTCTTCCAAATAAAACCAAATGCTCGGGCAAATGGATCCTTGGAAGATGAGATCCACAATTTTTAACTACGAACTTACTCCACCAGATTATTTCCTTTCCTATTACATGAGAGGTGAAATTTTTGACTTATTATTTACGAAAAAAATTAAATTTGTAACAGGTTTTGAACACGATAAATCTAATGATGTACGAGTATTGAGTGCCCAAGATAGCTGTCCATCAAAACTGTCTCCCTGATTTTTGGTTATATAAAATGTTTATGCAGTATTGTCATCAAAAGCCCTACATAAGTGTTTTGTAATTTTTACGTAGACATTTTCCATACTGCTGATAGGTATATATAGACGAAAAGGAATCAACGTAAAACGTGACTTGAGAATCAACAGATCATACTCTGAAGCCGACAATATCCAATATTATTCTCAATATCACATCTAAAATTATTATATTTAATATTTTTGTACTTGTTCCTCCCATTTTATGTCTTTTTTTTAAAATCAATTATTACCCCGATGATGCATTTTTCTAAAAATTACATTTCTTTTCTATTCCTCTTCACAATTTTCTTAAAGGAAAGTGTAGATGAAGTCCAAATTCCAGAAGGCATGTACGAGGGAGAAACGCTAAATGGACTAAGACACGGATTCGGCACTTACATTTTCCCATCAGGTGCCAGGTATATAGGTAACTGGAACCGTGGACTGAAACACGGAATCGGGACCTTCATATATCCGGATGGAAGTCGCTTCGAAGGTAAACATGATGGCAAATTCAGAGAATTCATTTTAAATTTTGCGTAGCTTCAAGATCATATGTAACCCCGATATGTAATACAACAAAAACTCTAGGGGAAGTAATATTTTTGTTTTTCTAAGACTACTTTAAATGAAAATGTGAAAATAAGTACTAAGTAAAACGAATTTCAAATTGGGTTTCGATGTAGTTGGTTTTATAATTTCGTATGAATAGTATTGAACAAGTAAGATTATTTTTAAATTAGTTATAATGCAATATATCCTTTAATAAGAGTATATATTGAAATAAGGTCAAAAGCCTCTTTTAAACGTTTGGTAACAACAAGCATAGTAGAGAGCTTACAGGGTGTACCCATTACTGAATAGAAGTTTTAACTTCCAAGTCGATTAAACTACTAACGTAACACATCTAAATCCATGAATAATTACCATTTTAAAACAAATAATTTTAAATTTAAAAAGAGAATTTATAATGCAAGTGTAACAGGACAATGGCCGATTGGCTTAGGCATTCGCTTTCTGAAACACTGCAGTTTCGAGACCAGAATTTGGTGGGGATTTTGTTTGTTTGTTTGTTTTTTGTTGTTGTTTTATGTAGCTGTTGAGAATTAGTTGATACTGTAGGTGCCCTTTTTAATCTTCTTTTTTTCTATACATAGTACTCATAAAATAGGTAAAGCGTCACCTTATATCCAGTTAAGCCGGGTAGGCAGCCTGATATATCCAAGATAATGAATGCTCAGGAATTTTGTTGCCTGAATAGGCAGTCCTTTTTTAAATGACTAGTTTTTGTAGCAACTAATATATTTCGTTCAGTCTTTAAAACTCACTGGAGAGGCAAATTTAATACTACAAGCTATTAACATCAAATTCCCATTACACTCCCAGCAGAGCTTACTATGCAAAAATTGTTTGCTTGAATGACCCTTTACTTTGGATTGCACATTGTCATGCATGCAAGCAAAGCAATTCATTAAGCAGAATAAGTTTTACCATCTATGTTTTGTTATCTATTCATGAAACAACAACAAAAACATTACAAGGCATGTGTTTTGGTGAGATAAGTTAATCGTACAGAATCATTTGGCGAGATGATCCGGAATGATTGAATCAACCTGGATATTTAGAGGCTCTAATCTGCGAGCGCAGGCTAACCAATTTCAATCGTTTGCCTCACTGATTTCGTGAACTAAGCATTGTTGCACTGACATACACAAATAAATGGCCATAAGGCAAATTCAAATGAGAGTTGGTATTGCATAAAATATAAAACTCCACTTGAAGGGACAGAGGGAAAAGATTTTGAATTTATGTCCTGATTGAAAAAAGGATTATTAATGATACAAAAAAAAATCAGAATATTAATTCTTAATATTCATGGACCCTTCTCATGCAATGTTGACTAAACTGTATCCTCTTAAATCAATGGTCTCAGGCATGATTCTACAGACTGCCTTTAAGGAAACCAACTGACTGCGCAAGGGCAGAATCGACGAATTTCGAACCTTCATTTATAGAGCGACGGAAACCGTTGTCCCGATAAATTACGGCGTAATATTTCTTGCCAACACGGTCGAGGCCGTTAACGTCAGCATGAGAAGAGGAAGGAAATAGCATTTATTCCTCTCAAGATCCTAAAACGAACCTCCGTCCACTCACACACATTTCCCCAGTAAGAACTTATATGGTTTATGTGGAAGTGTTATAAGGATAGAGGACCTAATCTTTAGAAAAAGGGTTATTACAAGGCGACAAAATATTCCCGAACTCAAAGATGGACCATATTTGTCGGAGCGGTGTTTCTCCTCTTGCAGGAAGATTAGCCAAATCGTGTGAATATGTAGTAAGCATACTGCTCGCGGAGCTAGGTAAAAACCTATTTTATGGAAGTAATTCTTGTAACAAAATATAAACTCCTATAGCGGTAGATAGAGATTTATCTCTATTTTTTTCAATTGAACGGGGACAAGTAACAAATAAGTTAAAATTCCTGTCATGTTAACTGCGTAACAAAACATATCTTGTTTGTGACATAGACCCTTGAATATAGATACAGTATTTTATTCAAACAGTTACTCTTAGGCCGTCCGCAAAACGAATCAAAGGAAATTCAACTGGTTAGCGACTGAAATTGCTTATCGGTTGCCAAACTCGTTAGTGATGCGGCTCCGCACACGGGCCGACTCAAAAGTGATTCAAATCAATAGTTTGCGACCTGTCATGGAAGGAAGAACATCATTATTCCGGGCATTATTTTTAGTTAAATTATTATCAGAAATTAATTTATTTTAAAAAATAGTCACAATAGATTGACTTTGATCAATCGTTTAAAAACGGACTGTATATATGGGCGCACATATTCCATACAACAAAAAACGTTAGAATTTTATTTCATCGCTAGATAGAAGTCACGTGACTTGTGTACGTCATTTGGCAGCTTGCCAAATGAGCGGCTGTAACATAGATTGTGCAACAACAGGCACAACGCAAGAGAAACTGGAGACTGAAGTTGCTAGCGACTGATTACAAACGCGTTGCTGACGGGTTTGTAAACAGTTGCGCCGTGTGCGTGGCTCCATTCAATTACATAGGTTACGACTCATCACGGACTGGTTTGTGATTGGAGTCGGTTATCAGTTTCTTTTGAGTTGCTCCGTGTGCGGACGGCCTTAGAGTTCCCGCAGAAACTTTTACTTATAGGACCGGGTACCTCCGTAGCTTAGGTGAATTGAGGTTTTCCTTGAATTTGACTTAGGATTCACCATTCATCTCGTTAAAATGACTCGCTTTAAAGTGACAACTAAATGATGCTTTTGATAATCAGCATACAGTGGCGTAGCGAGGGGGGGGAAGGGGGTCTATCATGCCCCGGGAGTCAGTTATGCTCGTTACACAACTGTCAGCATATCTAATAGCAAGGTATTGGCACTAAATTAAAATAGCTGCACACATTTATAAAATGCTAGTATACGATGTAGTTAATTACGTAGAAGTATGGGCTAAATTACTAAATTTCAATTTTTTTAGGTGTCGGCTTTTATGAAAAGCGCACAATAAGGTCAAACTGGGCCATATAGACAGGCTCCTTTGGAGCATCAAAGATTATATTTCATTCAAAAAAATTATTAAGTTTTAGATTATACAAAAGTTTCAGTTTTTTTATAATATGAGGGATCTAATGGAGGTTTCTATTATTAAATAATATCCAAATTATTTTTTTAATTCCATATTTGAAAGCTCGGGTATATAAGACGTTACACTCCCCAAACGACCAAAGATCAAGTTACATTAGAAAAGTTTCATTAAGTTATAATTTTTTTCTCATTCTATGATAAAATAGTCAGCAATATTGAAAGATAGTAATACTGTTTTATTGTGTTTAGCATAATAGATTTATTTGAGGAGATATATAAAAAAAAAGTAACATGTATCTATTCTTTACTTCCACTGTTGGAACACTATGAAGAAAACAACTGTTAGAATATGACAATAATCTATCATCACCAGCGCCATTATTTAAAGATAACATAAATACAATTCCTAAAACAACGAATACTGTCCAGGTGATTTGCAAACCAATATTTTCCTTTGTGATACTAAACCGGCTTTTTTTTTTATTAATTAGAAATCCATAAAATTTAACAGATATCGCTAGAAAACACGAATTAATTAATGTTCCAAAGCAGTGCGAAGACACTATATATATAACGCAAGTGGCGTTTCTCAAGCCTTCCACTATATATATATTAGTTGTTCTCAACCTGGGGGTGCGCCCCCTTGGAGAGACGTAAGAGACAGTAGGGGGGGGGGCGTGGAGTGTTTTCCAAAAATATGTGGGGGACGTATTTTACTAGGATTACTTACGTTATATATATATATATATATATATATATATATATATATATATAAACCTTGGGTGAGGGGCGTAGGGTAAGAATATTATCCAAAGAAGAGGCGTAGACATGAAAAGGTTGAGAACCACTACTATACATTAACGTTAAATTGTGGTTTACTTGTGAATCCGACGACTTTCCCTTACAAAATCTTTCTGAGCTAAAAAAAACTTGGTTTCTCTATTTTAAAATAAAGGACTCCCGAGGAATCTGCAGTAAAACTTCAATGAATGATTTTCACTCGTCATTTGGATCATGTTTGAATCAGTAGTCCACTAGGCAATATCAACTCTCCCAATTCATTCCAATGCTTTCAGCTTTTACTACTAAAAGATTCTAAAGCATTTCACATCAAGAGATGAGTTTAAAAAATTATTATTAATATTCTGAGTGAAAATGTTATAGATTATTTTCATTAAAAAACATGTAAGAACAGCCGACGTTCCTTTCCGGCATAATAACAGAGTGTGGTGACACAGAAAAGTCCTCTATATATTTCAAAGTAAAAAAAAGGGGGGGGGGGAGTGGGAATCGGAAGAAAGGAAGCAAAATCGGTTGAAGTTTTAGAGGTAAATGACTACTCCATATTTCTCTCTAACGCCACTGGGCCGTTAATGTCAGGACGGAAGAGGCAGGGGGAAAACGGCATTTTTTACGCTTTTCTCGGACAGAAAAAGACCGATACTTTTTTGAAATGATAACCATGATGCAGTGGCTGAGCATTAAACTCAGAGTTGCATTTAAACTCAATCTATGGCACAAATGTAGAAAGTACCCCCATTTCTAGATTCACCGAGGATGAAGTCCTTGTATTTTTAATTCCCATCATATGTTAACTAGCATTTGGATTTGATTTTCTGTCTAGATTTTCCCATTTTCGAATCGTATACGTCAAAAAGAGAAGGAAAGACGGTTGCATCTGCTAATGATTGATCCTGTAAAACCATAGTTCCAAATTATTTGCATTTTGGACATGGAATTAAGGAAAAGAAATATTTGTCACGTACAGTTTATTGAATGTCAAAGAGGAAAAACGTGTCTGGAAGGGCAATAAATTTTAAGGAAATAATGATTAAAAAAAATATTTGAGTAACATCACAATTGCAAAAGGTTGGTTTTTAAGCTTATAACTAAGGCTTTGTCTGCAATAAAAGTTTTTAGTCAGCGATTGTAAACTTTACACTAACAGAAGTTTCTGGTTCTCTCAACTGCACTTTACTACGAAGCTCGTGACAGTTCAAGCTATCTGAATCTTTAGATATCAGAAGACAGCAAGTTTTTCGGCTCTAGTCAGATGGTTGTACTCTAGCTTACTGAGACATGCAATAACAGCAAAGAATGCTTACTCTCCGTCTATTCCACATATGCTTTTAAAACCAAGCTAGGACTTAAAATAGGAAAAAAAATTGGAACTCTGAAGTGTCCGCTCATCATCCTGAAACGGAATCTTTATACAAAGTCAGTTCAAATCAAACGAACTCGCTCTGAATCGAGTCGAACAGGATATCAAACCAGAAGTGCTTGTGAAATTTATATTCACTTTAGCCATTCTCTTGCGTAAAGATATCAACAGTTAAAAAGGTTTTTCTTCAACGGTTGCTTTGGGTAATACTTTGGAGGAAAAAAAATCCATAAGGCGAGACTAAGACCATTACTGAATCCATTAGTTGAAAGAAATGATAGTAACTAAAAATGTTTATATAAACTACTTTTTTTCTCGTCAAATTTGAGGAGTGGGGGGGGGGGGGGCGAGGTTATGTCATTCAAAGGTTAAAAACAGCAAAGCGGCTCGTTCCGAAGTGCAATGGACAGAGATAGTCCTCAACATCAAGGTAAACGAAACGAGAGGTATTTGGAATATCCCAATATACAAAAACAATATTCTCTAGACCAGTGATACGCAAACTTTTTTTTCTTTCAATAAAAAATCACCCCCCCCATAAAAATTTTTGGTAATAGCAGATTTTTTTTTTTTTAAATTAAGAAAATGTTAACAATTGATAGAAAAAAGAAATATACCAATTTTGATGAACTATTTTAAAAATCAATGACCTGAAATATTTCTAATTTATATTGACTTTGCATAATAACAATTGAAAAATTGTCTGGCTTACCTCCTGCACATATTTTTTTGGCAAATCTTACGTGACTAAAACTTCATATTTAAATATTAATGTATATTTGTAATTCATTTATGTAATACTTAACAAAAATTAAAAAAAGAGCCTGGATTGAAAATGATAACCTTCGTATTCGAACTGAATTATTGGCGCTGAAAGGATTATACATTTAGAAAAAAATTCCAACGAAACCCTTTCTATTTTAGTCCAGAAAAGTAAATATATTTTTGCTAACGGAGTTTTAATTGTAAAGCAAACATACATATATATATATATATATATATATATATATATATATATATATTGTGATAACTTCAGACTCAGGGTAGCTAAAAATGTTCAGAGTCAGTCTACTACATTAAATTACAGTTTTATTAAATTTTAGTCGGAAACTTTTTACACTATTTACACAGGTGTTGATCTACCTCTAGACATATAGGGAACTTTGCCTTCGTAATAACCAAATAATTTCGATGATAAGATGCAGGTACAGTCACAGCGGAACTACAAGGTCGGTACACAGCCTCCAGAGCATACAGCTCTGAAAATAGAATAACTTCGTAAGGAAGTTCTAGCTACGTGAAGCTTATAGAGCGGGCTGCTCTGAAATATAAAAATAACTTCTTGATGAAGTAACGTGCTAACAGAAACCTGTAGAGCAGGATGCTCTGCGATAGCTATACTTCAGGGTGAAGTATTCGTTGACGAGAAGCTTCGAGCGGGCTGCTCTGAAAAATAAAGTTCAGGATGACGTCGGTCACTCCAGGACAACGTAGACGAAAGGTGCTCTCTAGATGAGAGTCTCGACCAAGTCTGTCCAAAAACTGGATTTCTTCTGGTGGCGTTGGCAAACGTGTTTCCGGTCACGTGACTGCAAAAGTTTTGGTTGGCTGGCACAATTTGTGACGTCATGTCCGTTGAATGTGATTCGCTTGACAACAAAGCCATGTGGTCGGTTCTTATAATTCAGCTGATCTGAAAATCATTAGTTCACGTCGAAATAGTCATTAGTTTACGTCTCCCCAGGGGCGGCGACTAGGAGTAACACTATTCTCTGCTTCCAGACACCTTGACGCTGATAGATAGAACAGTTCGCTGGTCACCTGCTGTGGGAGGTCCGGCTGTCTGGGTGATTTATTCGGAAAGGTCGGAACGGATTCTTACAATACATATATATATATATATATATATATATATATATATATATATATATATATATATATATATATATACAGTGGCAATTATTTTTAGGATAAATTCTAACTATCTGAATATTCAGTTAAGTTGTATACGTAATAAGGCTTCTCTTGTCAAGACACTTCTGTCATTCTGAACTGTAGCTCTTAAGTCTGCTGCGTACTAACCCAATCGGATTCGCTCACCTCAATGTTAAATTCTGATTATCCAATAAAAATGGTAAATTCAGATAACCCGAACTTTTCTGCACCTTGCAACAGGATTTATTTTATAAATTTCGTCCACCAAAGGAATTTAGGAGCGTTTAAAACACTCTAGAGCAGATATTTCCCCCGAATCATTTAAATTTTAAAATATTATTTGCATTTTTAAAAAAACGGAAAATGCCCCAAGGTGTAAAATTCCTTTCTCGATTATGAGGTACAATTTAAAAAGAAATTTCAGGTAGTCTCTTCTAACGAAACTACCGCGGGTAATTAACGTAGGATTACTTATCGTTGCTTATCTCTTTTGTATGTATATACAGTGGACGCTCGTTAATTCGAACTCGGTTAATTCGAACTTTCGGTTAATTCGAACTAATTCAAAGGCCCCAAAAAACTTGTATTGGAATTAATGTTAAAAATATCTCATTAATTCGAACTAAATTTTTATCACTTCGGTTAATTCGAACTAAAAATTTGACAAAAAAAAAATTCATTTTCCTCGTTTAATGGAGAAAATACACACGGTATTTATTATTTTGTGTGTCAAAATCATCTGTATTTCTTTTCTGTGTAAAGGGGCACATGCCTGCATTCCTAGACTATTGCATGTCCGCTGAACGTTAGTAGCTATTGTCCTTCTTATTAGTGCTAAACGGAAAAAGCAATTTTCCTTTATTTGTATCGATTTTCTTAGAATTTCAGAAAAACCAGTCTTTACTACAGATTCTAGGGAGCTGCGTCAGTTATACCTGCAGTGCAGACAAGTTAATGTGGTCTCGTTTTTCTTCCTTATTGTTTGGTGTGAACGTGTAAAAATTCAGGATGTCTACACGTGGAAAGTACAAAACCCTAACTTTGGAGACAAAGGTAGAAATTTTAAAGAAAGTAGAGAATGGCGAATGTAAAACAAAGTTAGCAGCTGACCATGGAATTAAAAAAATGCCTTGTCAACTAATTTGAAAAACAAGGAGTCAATTTTAAATTCATGAGAAAAATCAAAATTTGCTAGAGGAAGGAAACGCATGAGAAATGCGTCCCGAGAAGATCTAGAAAAAGCTCTACTGCTATGGTTCCAGGGTGTCAGATCTCGAAATTTTCCGATAAATGGACCCCTAGTGCTGACGAAGGCTGATGAATTGGCAAGTTGAATGGGTATTGAATATTTTAAATGCAGTGATGGATGGCTTTCTCGATTTAAGTCAAGGCACAATATTTCTTATCAAACTGTATGTGGCCAAAGCTCTGATGTAAACGAAGACGTATGCACTAATTTCGGTAGGAAACTGCCAGGGCTTTTCTCTACTTACCTGCCGAAAGATATTTTTAATGCGGCCATAATGAACAAAGCTATAATGGACTCTATTAAAACTCTGAAAGCATTTATTCAGATGGAACCTTCCTCTGAAAATGAGTTGAAATGATTACTTCAAATCAAGAAGCTGGCTGAACAATGTAGGCATCATAAACAGAACCAAACATCCATTTTACAGTTTTTCTCCAAAGTGTAATTCATATTTTTAATTAAAGTTTACCTTCTACTGCATATCTTGTGCTTCATTTTATGATTAAGGTAAATCTGTATTGCTTTTTAATATGTTTAATTTTAGATAACGTAGTATAATATATTTTCTGGGGTTATACATACTAGGAGATATTTCTTCTTCAGTGATACACATTTAAAGTTATATATTTTCTCTTAACATCGGATAATTCGAACTTTTTTCTGAGAACCTTTGAGTTCGAATTAACGAGCGTCCACTGTATATATATATATATATATATATATATATATATATATATATATATATATATTAACACATGAAAAAATAAATATATTAAAAATACGTAATTAAAAAAGATCTTAAGAATAATTTTTTAGTTAGATAATGCGATAAGATGTAAACTGATTTCAAACAATCCGGACCCCCTCAAATTTTTTTTCGCCACCCACAGTTTACGCACTACTGCACTAGAGAACATATAAAAAATATTCCACTTAAAGCATCCTTATTCACAGATAACGTTTATCTGATTTTATTGTCGCCTTGAGAACTGTTGTTTCCTTAATTCTCATTTCATTGTATCAACATGCAGTTGATATTTTTCAAGAATCAAGAATATCAAAGATCAAGTAGCAAAAATCTTATATACTGAAATCTTTATCAGAAAAAGTATACTCATTCTTCTTTTTAAAGAATTTGTAAGCATATGCATAGCTTTAAGAGAAAAGGTATTTTTTCCCTGGTTTTATAAGTGAAGCGAGAAGTATGTACTTTACATGGAGAAAATACTTTAGGCAATATTTTGAGGCATTTTAAGACTCGATGGTTCCCGAGGAGGTAACATTCACACATTCTATGCTAAATGAAGGCTTTATTTGAATAGTGGTCCAACTCCACTTTAAAAAAAAGAAAGTGAGTTAGCCTCACTTTCATGTTCATACAAGTCCTTTCTATCTTATTTTTAAACTGGTACAACTCCAGGTTATTTCTGCTGCCAACAGAGGGCATTACAAATCAAAATTCAGCAGTCATTTCTCAGCACTCATTAGACTTTAAGGCTCTGTATCTCAAAATGAACAAGAATGGAGTTGGACCACTAATCAAATAAGGCCTTCAAATAGTTCTTCGTATTTGTAAAAGTCTGACATTTTACAATCTTATAAATGTATTCAATCTAAATTACAGACATCTTAATTTTTTTTTTCAGGGCAATGGTGGCAAAATAAAAAGAATGGCTACGGTCGTTATTTCTACCCCAATGGAGACACTTACGAAGGCATGTGGTGCTTGGACAAAAGGCACGGATACGGTCTCTACTGGGATGAGGAGAGAAGGTTCCATTTCAAGGGGTATTTTAGCGATGGGAACTTGGACGGGCCAGGCCAAGTGCTCATGGCCAACGTGCTGTTTTCCGGAAATTTTGAGAACGGAAAGGTGAGAGCAAGTAAAACCTAAAAGATCCCCCCCCCCCATAGGCACTTTAATACAAACATTAAAGTACCTAGACATATCATACTATAGTTATGATGTATGTATTATAATTATATACTTCCAATCCCACTATATCTGAATGACAATATCAAACACGCATCCGTAAGCCTCATTGAGAGGTTTAGTGTTCCACTAAGTAAAAATCAGAGGGTACGTGATTCCTTTTGATGTCCTCATTCCACCTCTCCTCTCTCTCTCTGTATATATATATATATATATATATATATATATCTATATACTTTAATGAAATATGTCAAAATACTTTCTATTTCCATATCTAGTAAATATACTTATTTAAAATAAAATACAGCAAGATACGAATTATAGACCTGAAATAATAGGAGAAAGGGAAAACTTTTCGAAAATTAAAAGGCAATTCTCCACGATACAATAGGAATTGGGGACTACTAGAAATCATAACATTGTCATTAAGGACGGAAAAAATCAGATACATGAAAATTATTCTACGTATTAACCATTTTCAAAGCAATTTCTTCTCTTACTTTGCCAAATTGGTGTTAATCTTAAGCCAATTCATTAGTCCAGACAACTACTGAAATAAACGGCGTCTAATTCCGTGTTTTTTTTCTCTCTTGGCCAGCGGTTATCAGGATCAGTATGTTCTCAGCGGAGTGATTCTTTCTCCGATTCTCAGTAGTTTTAACAGCGATTTAGTTCAAATAATATGAAAGAAATTGGAAGGCCATTTCTATAATGTTTCACAGATTATCAATAATACACACGAATTCACCCGCTCGACTATTTATTTTTTTCACAGGCAATAAAATAATGTCATGCACATATCTCTTTCTCTTTCTCTTCTCCCAGCCTGTAGGAAAAGGAACCTATTGCCTGCCCAATGGTCTTCTTGTCCAGGGGGAGTTCAAGATGTATGGTGAAAAGATTCCATTATGGAAAACACACAGAGTGGGACGCTCGTATGCGGCAAATGAGTGAGCGTGGATGAAATCGTGCTCCCTGGAAGACGTCATCCGTAGAGTTTCAGCAGATAATAGTTTTCCCTGATTAAATAAAATATCAGACTTTTTTGTTTAACGGTTCTCTCTTAAAACACAAGCTACTGATGGAAAAGGGGTTTTTATACAAACAATTTCAAATGCACGGCTTTCAGTTACACTGCAAGAATGAAATGCTGTTTCAGGGTGTCATGTTTCTTGGTAGCGAACTTACCTGTTTTGGGTATCCCGTATTTGTATCTTAAACATGCTTTCGTGGGCGCGCTAGCCCAGTTGGCAAGAGCAGCGGGCCAGTGATATGAACGTCCCTGGTTCGATGCTCGTCGCTGCAAATCTACCGCCGTGTTCACTAATAGTGGCCGGGGCACGTAAAATAGGGCGTGGCTACAATGTCCTCCAAGTTCTCAAATTTACCTCTGGAGGTGCGGGGTCAAGTGTACCGGTCTCGTCCCTTGACTCGATTCAAAATTAAGAGACCGGTCATTTAGCCAAGTCGGACTCCGACCCTTGTGACTGGTAGATTTAGGACAGGGAACAGTACTGGAGACTTCCTCTTCATCAAGGATTGTTCGCAAAGAAATCAATTTTTTCTAGAATCCTCATATAGCCTGAGAATGATCTCCCTTATAGTAGAATTCGCATATATAGGGTCGATTTTTCTCAAACACTGATTGACTGAGGATCATACACTTTTCCAGAAATCAAAAATAAGAAGTTCTTAAAAACTTTTTAAGGATTTGTGGTAGCATTTTTAAGGACCTTAAAAATGATTGAAACCTTGTTTTATAGCCAAAAATTTGAGATATTTAAATATATCTTTTTTAGGATCACATACAACCTTATGATGATTTCACTAAAATATAAACTCTATAAATTCATAATATTAATAGCCATAATTCAAAATTATTTTGAATTATGACTATTAACCAGGCTATTTATGAATAAATGACTATTTATGAATAAAGTAGCCAGGTGATGACCGAATGTCTAGGGCGCTGGCATTCGGTTCAGATCCTGTGGGTTCGAGTCCCACTGTTGGCATGGATGTTTGTAGCCGTTCAGAATCGGCTTTAAAATTGTAGGTCCCGGTCTAATTATCCCTCGTGTAGCAAAAAGTTGACCGTAGCGCTCCAAACCAAACCAAACCAAACCAATCAAAATTATTTTTACAAGTTGCAATCTAGTGGGTTATGAAGCCCGTATGGTGTAATGGTTAGCGTCGTGAGCTTCCACGCAGTGGGCTTGAGTTCAATTCTCGAAAAAGGCTTGGCCATTACCGTATTGTACCCTCATAGGGAGTAATGCTGGCTCGCCTAAATGGTGTTCCAATAATAAAGTAGCCAGCAAGAATTCGAAGTGAACAGCAAAACGTGAATGTCTCCCGACAAGTGCATCCGTATTAGGGAAAAAATTCTATTGGGTTATCCTTACATTTAATTAATTGACATCGGTAAGGGATGCCATGGAAGCAAACCATAAATTTATATATATATATATATGAGTGTTGGTGGCGAATGAATGATAATATATAAGTATTATCCTAAACAAAAGTATTACACACAAAAATATTCACACACAAAAAAAGTATTATATGCGTTTTCCCAAAGGTCATCATAGACATCCATAAACTAAAAATACTTGTACTTCAGCTCAAATATAAGTACTTTTTATTGACTGGGAAGAAAACGAAAAAAGGTAAGGACCTTGAATGCAAATATAAGTATTTTATAATTACTTTTTAACCCCCCCCCCAAAAAAAAAGAACAGAAATTGAATATAAGGAATTCTTAAGGACTTCTAAGGACCGTACGAATCCCGAATAAATAAAAATTATGTACACTCTCCTTAACAATTTTATTGAAAAATACAAAATAATACTGTAATTATTCCATATAATTTTAAGACAGGAGGAAAATTGGTTTCATTTTTTAAAAATAAAGTAATCGGTTAATCCTACACCAGTAGCAAAGCGGCCACGAGCCAACACAGCAGACGCGAAAGCTATTGTCTTGACTATCGACAGCTGCAGTTGTGGTTAGGTGCATGTGCAAATTTTTGTATAAGACGTAAAATAATTACGAAGTGCTTCTCGTAAGGGTGATTATTTTAGAAAACAATACTCCCTTGAGACAGATAACCTTAATCATGTTTAGTTAAAATCTTCTACCCATAACAGATTCATGGGTAGCTTACAACAAACTCTCAAAATAAAAATAATGTAAAACTCTACATACATTTAAAATTTTCCCAAGCATAGTTGTCAGATTGCTAGCGTAGATTATCAGGATGGTTCTCCACCTGATTAAATACTAAATCGAGCTTATGTTGAGGTACAAGCGTAGTACCGTTTGTATTTTAAATGCATTTAATTCTATATAGTTATATACACTCTGCACTCATAATAAACAAAAAGAATAGAGAATGAGAACAGTTTGCTCTGGATTCTCTATTCTAAAGGATACAACAGCGTCAAGAGCTGTTGTTCCATTTTGGTAATCCGAAAGGTGAGCGCACATAAACTCGTAAGGCCCAGTAGGGTCTCGGAAATTACAATATAAAGATTGGCAGTTTCCCTGAGGATAAAAAAACGCACGACCTTCTGTCTTTCTGGGAGGTTTGAAGCGGCCTCACTGACAGCATGCACATTTTCAAGTAAAATATTCTTTATTCGTACTGATTCACACAGATTTTCTCGAAATCCAATCTTCCGGACACAAAATGGTAGATGAGATGATAATTCACGCACAGCTAACAGGAAACCACATTCTTAATAAGGTGATCGGAAAAAGTTATCTTCATGGACCTCTCCTCTTTTCTTAAAAATCAGGGACCAGCAGGTAATTAACAAAGCTGGCGAGAATCCCATCTTCCTCCAAAATTATACCAGCGTTTGGGAAGATTGTAGTTGCTAAAAGAACAAATTCAGCTTCCTGTCTCTTAAGTAATTAACTTAAAATTTCGGGGCAGAAAAACTCACCCGCATGCATCACAAATGTGGTTTGTTTTCAGCGTTATTTCGCTTTCGCCACAAGTTAGCTATTTATGATTTCCAAGTAAGGCACATAAGAGGTGCAAAGGGATATGTAAAAAAATATTTTTATCCTACAGCACGGGTTCCTACAAGGGAAAACACTCATTTACGTGACAATAAAAGTATGAGTGTAGAGGTGGTGTAGGTGACACTACAATGCGTAAGTGTGTGTGCATGCATGGATTACACGCTCACGTATTAAAAGAGTTAACCGAGATGTTAAAAGCAGCAATTTGTGTATTTATCACCAATTACTTTGCACAGTATGACATTTATTGAGAACCCTGTAATACTTCTGTTTCACAATGATAGTATATACACCGAGTGGCCTGTTTTTTAAGACCAACTACTCAGTACATCGTTCAGATGCACAGAGAAGGTGGCCCTCAACTCATACATTTGCTCTCATTACTGCTGTGGTGACTTGAAGACCATATCCGATGAACTGCACTTTCCATTTCTCTATGATTGGATGGTACTGGATCCAGCTGCCCGATGCCTCTTTCGATCGCATTCCACAAATGCTCAACGGGACTGAGATCTGGTGACTGGATTTTAACAAAGCAAGATGAAGTCTCCGTGATGCTCTTAAAACCATCTGTGGACAATGTGAGCTTATAGCATGGAACATTCACTGTCCTGCTGGAAGTATCCATCTCCAATGGGGTAAAGCATTAACATAATTGGACCTGGTCAGAAACAATATTTAAATACATTTTGTCCCTCACGCGTCCTTCCACACGAATTTAAGGGCCCAGACATCGCCAAGAAAACCTCTCGAAAACCAAAACATTGCCTTCACCAGCTTGAAGTGTTCTGACAAGGCACTTAGGGTCAATTCTTTCGCGATTTTTCTCCATAGTCGCACCCTGCCATCTGCCTGGTGCAGTTGAAAACGGGATTCACCGGACCACATTATCCTTTTCCATTAATTAACTTTCGAATTCTTGGGATCCTGTGGAACTGTGGAACTTGTGGTCAGCTGCAGACTGAAAAAGCTTTCGGAAGGGCCTTCGGCCTATATACCCGATACAGTGTAATGTGCGGAGGACAGTATGTTGTGAGGCCATCAGTGCTGGTCCCTGAATAAGATTACCTGTAATTTGACGTTGTGTTGCCCTTCTGTTTGAGTGGATAAATCTGGGAACTCTCAGCTCGAGTATCCAGTAACCGTTGACGGCCCAACACCTTACGTTGAGATCCGGGTTTTGTTTAGAAGCCCACTATTATTAAACATGAACAACAGATGCTCTCAAATACAACAATTACTTCTCACTTCGCAAGAAAGCAGCATCGCTAATATTCTCTCCACTACTTCTAGCCTTAACAATCATTCCACGTTCAAAGTCCGTTAAATCCCATTTTTTACACATTCCTTTACAAGCAATACACTTCCACTGTCTTTACTATCATTCAGAAATATTTTTCACCTACCTAACCCTCTAGCAGCAGCAGCGTGACGTCACAGCTGATTTGCCAAAAATTGTCTTGTGGTCATAATAAATTCGCCACTCATTGTGTATATACACATACCCACAAACAAGCACACACAATATGCTCGCCGAAAGTGTATATTTTTGAAAAATATTCAAATAAGTTCATTTTTTAAAAAACCTGTTTTTTTTAAATGTTTTAAGGAGGTATATTTTTGAGGTGTCCAATACAAAAATTATTATTTGTTAAGAATTAGTTTTAGCACTGGAATACTAAAAACACTCCAACCATCTGAAAGCAGAAACGGAACGTTTCATTTACACCACGTTATCTCAATAAAAATTATTGAAAATAAAGTTTTATAGCCGTATACCAAACTCTCCGAACAACATTTGTATAAAAATCTCTAAACCCAAACTTTTATTCTTTGGAACAACTAAGTAACTTATTTGAAAGCTTAAAACCGCAATATTTTATTTCTTTATGGAAATGTAAAAAGTGAGATATATTAGGTGCTTCATTTTAAAGTTAAACAAGAAAAATCTTTTTCTGCGAAACAAATACCTTCATAGGGTGACTAATACAAAAAGCCCCTATAACGAAACTATGACGTTTAATATGTATCACGTTACACGAAACTCAAATATTTAAAAATAAAAATAAAGATGTACTACCAGAGAAGCAGAGTTTTTTTTCTATTGGCGTGTATCGACGCGGTAAAAAGAAAAAAAAGAAAAAAAATTGCTTAGAATGATGTATTCGCGTCTCCCGAGGCCGAAGGAAGCTCCCAAATCTTCGGATTAAACATACATGGAATAAAATAAATAAATAATAAATAAACAGTCATCATTCAGTGATACACTGTACGAGACAAAAACAGGGCAATGGGAGAATAAAAGCATCTCGTATAATTTTTAACTCAGCCTTGTTTATGCCCAAACCGTAAGTAACAAGAGACCATCATAGAGCGGCGGACCATTGTAATGGTACAAGAGTAGGAAAAACGGAGGACAACAGCTACCTACACCCCCCACCCCTCTTTCTTGTTTCTCCAGGGCCCGTAGAATACGAATCGATTAAACAGAAAACGGAATGGACAAGCGCCTGCAAATGTATACAGCACATCGAGACAGCTGGGAGATATCATACATAAATACATACATCAATTCATGCCTGCATGGAAATGGACTTCATCTATAATGGATGCCTGTTTACAGCCACACATACACATATACACACATACACACATATATATATATATATATAAAGGGAACAAACAAGGAGCGGACACCCCCTTCAGGACACCGGAGGGGAAAATATAATCTAAAAGATTCGGCATATTCCCATGGCCGCACCTGCATCTGTTGGTGATCTACATACGTCCATTGTTGTGTTTGACCACCGGTCATCTATCAAGAAAGACTTAGTGAGAGGGAGGAAAGCAGATATACATACATATATATGTAGGGCCCCTCAGGGGAATATATAAATAAATAAAAATATTTTCCGCTTTCAACCGCATACACCTGACGAAAGGCATAATATTTTGCTGAATTACCATCAGCCGGAAAAAACAGCGGTTTGAATTCCCACGTGAATATGATTTTTTTCCCCCTTCCAAGTTTTTTTTTTTTTTTGGTGCTAAGGATACCAGGGATGAGCAGGATTGGGGGTGGGTGTGGGAGGAGTAAAGGATGAGCAGAAATTTGTTTTCTGAAGAAGCGAAAGCATGAAAAATTCAGCCAGCTTTTTTTTTTTTTTTTTCCTTCCTTCGAACAAGTTTCTACTAACGCAGGGCGCGAAGATATTTATAAAGAGAAGTGACAACGCAGGGAACGGCAGCGTTTACTCATGTATTTATAAGTTTTGTGGGCGCGTGTGCATTTTCTCATCTCGCGATAACAGGTTTCTCGCTCTGTGTATGTGTGTGTTAGTGTGAACTGAGCGCAGTCACAAAGGGAGAGGGCGATCGAATTCTGCGGCTCCATGTCTTAAAGATGAGCACTTGGGACTATTAAGTGTTGCATCAGTCAGCCCTTTTTAACCGACAGCGCGTTTGGAAATCATCAAGAGGGCTTAAACAAGGGCAACGTCAGAGGGTGGGAATGCTCTCTCCCTCGGAACGTTGTTTCCCCTTCCCTCCGCGCCACCTACATTTCTCATAGGTTCATCAGGTTGGTTTGTTGACATCGTTACGGTTATCTTTGGCTACACGACATAGGTTCATTAGAAAAAAATAACTATTAAAACATATGAATCGATTATTTTAGAAACAAGACATGTGACATTTTTCAAATTTTGAGAAAAATAGTTAAAATTGTTTAATTTAAATAATTTTTGCATTAAAAATTTGCAAAACATATTGTAAATTAAACATTTTTACACATTCTGCCAACGGTAATGTGTAAAAATGTTTAATTTACAATGTACAAAAACATTTTTACACATTCTGCCAATTGTAAATTTCCATTTCCTGTACGCGTCTTGGAAAATTGTGAAAAAAAAAAAAAAAAATCCACACAAAAAAAATGTCACATGTGTGGTTTCTGAAATAACTGATTCATATCTCACCCCGGCAACTCAAAAATGCAGCATTAGAGAAAAATCAACCTAAAGAATACTAAACAGCTTGAACTAGCATTACAATAAAATTGATACAACTGCCCTTAGGTAGACAAATTGAGTGTCGCTTTTCGTGCACGATGGGGCACTTCATACATATTTTTCAATGGCATAACCTCAAAATTGTCATTTCTTTTTACTTGTGTCACTCTTCTTGCTGGGGTGCGATATGTTCATAGATTTTGAAGAATTATCCGTGGATGAACACAATTTGACCCCACAGACGGATGATTTGTACTCTTTTATCGGAGAAACAATTCAGTCGGACAGAGTAGGATATCATGCTTAATGTATCGTAGACCAAATTGCTGCTCAGATGTATTAAATGAAGATTTAGGGAAAAGTGCTCCATATTTTCATAAAGCTGATGATGATGAGATTACGAAGTTGCAAATCGGTTACATCCGGGAAGAAAACATACAAATAGTTAAATGAAGTCCACAAACACCTCGGCAATAGTCCAAGATCCTGAACTGAAACGGATGCAACGAGGTTAGTGGCGACATTTTCTCGTACTATTTGACAGTTTCAAGTAGGATGCTAGCTACTTGTTTTACTCATCGAGAGAGGATTTAAATTAAAGAAATAGAAATAAACAAAATGCCGATACCATTCTACCCACCAGACAAGTACCTCATTGCTATAAAACTACATTTTTACAGCCTGTTAGCATAACAGTCATGAATGTTGCAAATATTTGAAATAGGGGAGGATTATAGGCCGAATGGCGAGGCGCATTTTTGTTATGTCTCCGGAATAGCTTTTCCCAATGCCGTCTTAAAACGTCTCGTGTCTTTTACGAAACGATGCACATATTGAGTTAAGGCGGTTTACCTAGGAAAGCAAATATTATACAATACTGAAGCATTAATTTCTGCAAAACAGCTGCTAGTTTCGTTAATTTATATTCAAATGTTTTAGCATCATTTTTTTTTTAATACCACATGATAATCTCATATTCGCTATGAATGGTTTTAATTTGTCTCGTCTATTTCTGTCAGTAACACGTTTATTTTTTAAACGTTATTTAACTTTAACTCATTTCAATATTAACACTTAAGTTCTTTATTTTTCCCCCAAATGTCCCAGATAAATTTTAAAGTATCTTCTCTCAAGCAGTGGAGCAGTAACGGATTAAGCAAATAAGAGTAATAGAGAATTAAACGTGGAAATCGTGGAGTTCTCTTCTATGTTATCTTAATACAGAAAAATTGGCTTCTGTTTCTAAAACTATATTCCTAACGAATGATAGACAACCGAGTTTTCAAAGGACTTGAGTTTGATATTCAAGAAGAGTCTAGTAAGAGAGACACGCGTTACTATTTCAAAGTGATCAAAGTTAAGACTTATTATGATACGCGACTGGATAATGTAAATGTATGGGTCAGTGTCAGTTTAAGGCTGCTGTGTACTAGCCCGATTGGATTCGCTCCCCTCAATGTTAACCTATGGAGAAAATGTTTCCAAGAATTGTTGACTTGGAATGAAAAAAATGTTTTTTAATTTGCACTCTGTAATAGAGATAGAAATTTTACACCTTGGGGAAATTTTTTTAATGCAAATAGTATTGTTAAATTTAAATTATTCGGGTAAAAAATCTGGTCTAGTGTGCTTTAACCGCTCCTTAATTCCTTTGGTGGACGAAATTTATAAAATGAATTCTGTTGCAAGGTGCAGAAACGTTCAGACTATCTGAAAATACCATTTTCATTGGATTATCAGCATTTTTGTAGGAGTAAATAGTGGACAAATTTTCTGCATAGGTTATCATTGAGGTGAGCGAATCCAGTAGGGTAAGTTCGCAGTAGCCTTAAGAAGTTACTATGGTTGTAAAAAGTAAACTTTGACCTCGTGGATTCTGCTCTCTTCTTTAGATTTGACCATAACAAGGGAAAGCATTACAGATTTACTCATACTTTATTATCATAAATGTGTTCTAGTTTAATGCTTTTTTAAATGACATAAAAATAGACAAAAATCAGAGAACATATACTAAAGGATAGTCATGACATACGGGAATATATGAATTATAGGAGTAGGTAAGAGCAATACATCATCCTCATGATTGATTGCAAGGAGATAAAAATATCGAGGGTCTGAACAGTAAAAATTTCATTACGTTAAGCAGTCGTAACTATAACCATTCCTGGTATATATTTTCATTATTGTTCTTTCTGAATCCTTTGAAAATCTTTGCACGCTGAGGCTGAAATGTCACACAAGGATTTTTTGTAAATAGAATAAGAAAATTATAATTGTACGCGGTCCTCGTTATAGTAAAATATAAAGCCCCTTTAAAATTAATCTAGCGTATAGTATTGACAGACTAAAGACAATCCAGGGTATGAAAATTAATTTTTTAATCAGGGATTGTTTAACTATCCGTGGGTACTATCCATGGAGTGTTTAGAAAGCACATTACTTGGTGTAAGGAAAATAAGAGTGTTTTTCTTTCTATCGAGGTAAGTAAGCCTGCAGTATTCTCACAATTAAATGAAATTATTGGAGCCTAAATGGGAAATCTAAAAGAGATTTTGAGTATAGTGAAATCTTTAGATCTCCGTCTTATAAAGGAAAAGTTCAATGTACGTGTAACAATACCTATATAGCCATTTACTAGATTTGCAATTAGCAAACCAATTTGGGTTAGTTGCGTCTAACACCAGTTGAAGCACAGTACTACAATGCATGAGATGATATTATGTGCTTTTCTTTACATGTCAGTTAAATACCATAAAATCTTGACTATAATACGTATGCTTGATTTTGCATGAAATTTTAGGAAAAAATTAAAATTCGACTATAATACGTACCCATAACTTTTCAATATTTTATTTAAAAAGTGCACAAATACTTATTAACATAGTTAAAATTTTTTAATATAAAAACGTAAACGTCAAATTCTATAGAAAAAAAAACTTAACTTTCAATTGAAAACAAACAATACTGTCATATTATCAGTCTTAATCACTTTCACTAGAATACAGCTTATCTATTATTTGTCGTCTATTCAGTGTGTTAAAAATACGTTTTTTTTCTGTACACGAGTATGATACGCATCCTCATTTTTGCAGACTTAAATGTGAAAAAAAAAAAGTTCGTATTATACTCAAGATTTTACGGTATGTTCCACTCATCCCCGTAGAAAGTACAACACAACAAGAATCCTGTTACGTGGTACACGCAGCATTTCATTATGCGCCCCGCATCTCGAAGACTTTCCCGGCTTTCCTTGACAAATTTTCTCTGCCTTGTGCCACCCTTTCCTCCACGCGCGTAAAATAAGTAAACAGCCCTTATCCGCTTGCAAACAAACGAACACGCAAATCTTAACCACGAGTTTGCAAATTTATCTCACTCTATGCAAAAGTACAAACAATGACACCTTGAATATTTCGCTATTTAGTACAACTTCATCAAAAAGAAAAGACTGAAAAAGAAAAAAAAAAAGCAAGAAAAGCCGTCCACGCAACAGTGCGTTATAAATAAACACGTTTCCGAGCAGGCGATAAAAGCTTAATCGTGTAGCACGGTCGGCTTATCTAGGCTTCTTTTAAATATTTCTTCTAGAAGGGTATGCGAAATCGCTATTTGTATGCCACAAAACAAATAGAGAGTTTATCGATTCCTCTCGCGTCATTAGATAATGCAAGAAAAACACGTTTTCGCATTCTCATGTCGCAGTTATTGAAAAAAATGTACATCAAGTGCAAAATTAAAATATTTTTTAAGTTGTCCTCAGATAGGGTCAAGAAAACGTCAACACTGCGTTTTCAGTTTTCACCAGTGTTTTCATATCTCAATAATTATCAGCCTTATTACACAGATAAATATTTAGTTGGCGACAACATACAATATACGAAGAGTTTGGAAAATCAATTACCCGAAACCTACTGCATAACAGAAACCTCTCCATAGCACAAAATACCACCATATATTAATCTGTTTTGAATTTAAAACATTTCTGAGATGTATCCTTTTAACAGACACAAAAACTGACCAATTAGTCGACAAAGAAAATCTACAGAATTTGCAGAGGTTTGTTTGTCACGGTGGTACGATTAAAAATTCACGTGGAGATTTTAAAAAAAAAAATAACCGAGAAGTCCATCTCTGACTTCCTAAAGATATATGCCCTACTTATGTGACATACAGATAAAGCAATAGACAATGGTAGATAATAGAAATGGATAAAAAAAAGCATACAAAGCTTACATCTAAACGAGTATTATATACCGAAACATAAAAATGTAGAAATATGTGTGTGTGTATATATATATATATACGTATATATATCTGTGTTTGCTGTGCAAAGGGTGTTAAGTCCAAAATGGGCTAAAATGAGTTATCAAACCAGCCATGCTTGAAAAATCAAGGGCTACTGCAAGGTACAGAAAGCGAAGTCAAATTCCACTCCTAAATATTTTTGTTCATTAGAGAAAATTTGGGATATGTGAAATAAAACACAAACATGTCAGTGTTAAAGGGGTTTCCCATTCCTTACTCGGTTCCTATTCTTTACTCAACAAAAATAAAATTAGAAAAATTTACTGAAAAAAAAATTAAAAATTAAGCTTAAAGAAACTGACTTTACAAAAGCTGTTTGACAACAAGTGTCTCAGCATTGGGAAAAAAAAAACTTTGCAAAAGCCGTTTTTTTTCCTACCCCGTTTATCCCATATATATATATATATATATATATATATATATATATATATATATATATATATATATATATATATATATATATATATATATATATATATATATATATATACACACACACACACATTAAAAACTCCAGGATAACAAATTCAATAGCAGAAACTGTGTTACAAAAAATAATAATCAGTACATAAAACAACAACATCTTAATGAATTAAACTGTATTTTAAAGTAGTAAAATAAAAATTAAGAAACCAAATGTAGGGGCGTTTTTCTGAAAGGAAGATGGTCGATAACTTACTATTTTTTCTCAGCTGTCTCATAAGTACTCAAAAACAACATTTTATTTTTGACCACAGCTTTGATAATTTAGGAACTGTGTAGAATACACTCACACATACACACAAGTGCCATGCTATTCATAGAATGAAAGACATTTAAAGAACATTCAATTGTCAATAATGGTTATGGCTTTAGAAGTAACACGAATAACACAAACAGATACAGGTTAAAATGAAAACCAATTATTCTCCGACTCCAGCAGTCAAAACTGTCACCATTTATTGAAGACCTTATTTCGACGACATTTAGCAATTGCAACAGTAAAATGCAAGTCTACAATACTTTTGTATACCATCTTGACGAAATTAAAAATAAAATATAGTGAACAGCATATAGAATACTATATTTTAACTAGAAAAATATCCGATGGGCTAAAATTTACATAATGAACAATAATGACAGAAACTAATTTTGCACAAAGCTTCATTCTGTTAGTTTTGCAAGATATTATTCAGTATTTCTCATCTCATTGATCAAAAACATGCAAAATTTATCTCGTTTCAAAACAAGTACGTTAGCAGATATCGCCTTTTTGAGACATGCAAATTTATTACGCGGCATTAAATGATAAACCTAATACTGCAAATCTTTCAATCAAATGAAACGGAAATGAAAAGAACGTAAAATCTAAGGTTTTAGATAAGCTTTGTCCTTAAATAGCGTATGACTGATAGCTGATAGAGTTAGCATAAATATCTTTTTTTTCCCTTTCACTAACTTTTGAAACTTAACTTTTGAGGAAAAAACTTATCAAAATATTAACATTTAAATGTGGTATTTTTATAGCACAAACAAAATTTTTTTACGACTCACGTGCACATTATGCATAAAAATTTAGAGAAAAACAACTCGGAGACTACCTTAAATGCAGATTCAGTATTTATTATTATTATTATTATTATTATTATTATTTTAAAAAAAAGTGTTGAAACTCTTAATCACATTTCACTCACCCGCAAATAAGAACGAATGCCCAATAAATTAAGTAGATTTGAATTATAAGCCATAAACTATGTAACAATGTCTGCCAGGACTGGGATACGAACACCGTGTTTATGAAAAGCGAATCGCAAAAAGATTACTCTAAACCTTAAAAAATGTTTGAAGACTTTTTGAAAATTGGCATTAGTGCAGGAAATATGGATAGTGGTAAATGTATTTTTTAAGCGAAGGACTATGAAAGATCGACGATATATGAGCAAGTGTAAACCGTTTGTACTCACGAAAAAAACTTAAATTTATTTGGAGTTTCATGATCTTTTATGAGTCATCGTGGACATGGTACACCTACGATTACTCGGAAATGAACTGTTCAACTGTGCGTACGAAAAGGTATAGCTATAGGTTCATAAATAATGTCTATAGGCTGTAGCTATAGGTTCATTTAAAGGCCCAATCTAGACGTAAAATAGCGAAGAGTAAAGGAAAACATTGAGTTGTAAGAGATACATCTGAGAATTGTTGAAGAACAAAGCGATAAAAAGAACTGAAATAGATAGTTCAAGCTTGATGCATTATGTACGAATATCATCGCTGATTGCTGTTTAAAAAATTATGCTTAGGTAATTTGGAAAGGCCGTGAAAGTACGAATTTAAAGACAACGTTATTTTAAAAGCGTTTTGGAAGCACATAGGCTTCTCTGAAACTATAAGTTAATATTAGGATACAAATATATTAAAAATCATTTATAACCATGTAAATTAAACTTCGGAATACTAAAAAAATGTTTAAGTCACTATTTTTTTTTATTTGCTTGGCTTTGTGCTCACCATTATAATTCGATGTAATAATTCATGTAAATATGTTCAAGTTGTTCCGTTGAGCTATATCTTATCTTAATGTTTTCAGTTTTTAAATAGCTAGAGAGACATAATCCTTGTAATATTTTTTTATAATATTGTAACCAGGGAATGTATACTGGGAAACACATACTACAAACTTTCTTATGCTTCAAAACACAATTAAAGCAGTTATTTATATTTTTAGTTCACTATTTTTAATAATCCTCAAAGTTTAAAACAAAAATTGCAATAATTTACAAAATGAATCAATTATTTATGATGTCATTTTGCTTTATGAGTTCTGCGAAGGAAGCTTTTATAAAATAATTTTTAGTAAAAATACTCATTAAGATTTACAGCATTTATGAAAACACTTTCAAAAATTTCACATCTATAATTTATGATATAGTTGACGTTATTTCGTTATTTCATACCCTGCAAAACACGATGGCAAATCTTCCACTCAAAACAAACCAGAATGCATACAGACATCAAATTTAAGACCAAATGGAAAAAAATAATAATTCAATATTTCAGTAACTTTGACTTGCTAAAACAGAAAAGATAACATCTAATAAAGGAAGAGAGAGATAAGATCTTATTCTCTGTTTCATGCATAGCTTAAGATAAAACAAACTTAAAATCTTATTTTTTTCCTGCTTTTGACAGATAATTGTTCGGGGAAAAAATATGCCCCTCTGTGATCATTTGGTTTTATTCCACTCTACGAGGGTCAATTCATTTACAGCAAAGAGAGGCATACTAAATAGACAAACTTTTTTTTTTTTAAAAGTAATAATTTTAAAAATTGCAAGCCAATTGAAACAACTGGAGATTTGAAGCATCTAAAACGTCAGAAGATAAAGATCAGCGACGCACCAATCTAAACAATTATTGAAGTTTGCTGTTTAGGTGGCTTTATCATTTCTTTTTTATCTGACGATCGTTGGTGCACTCAAAACTCGGACACAAGTGTTTTTTTAAGGTAAATTTTGCATCATATATAAAAGTATTCTTTAATACGAACTAGCTTGATTAGTTGAGAATGAGATCTGAGATTATTATCTAATTTCACATCTTTCTAGAGACTATCGATATATATTATAAACAAATGGCGATATGGTTTATAATATATATCGATATAGTTAACTCGATTTTGCTCCAAGCGAAGAAAATAGTAATAAACATATAAAACTGTTGTTAAGCATTTTGGGCTAAATATTTACGCTTTATTTAGAATGGCAAAAAATATAAATACGCTGTTTAGCTTCAAAGTCTGGTTACTAAAATAAAATTTCAAGTACAACGATTTAAATTCAGCATTAACAGCCCCCATTTTATATGCACACTCTGTTTTAAGACTGTTTAAAGCAAAATTATTTTAAGGGATGTCAATATTGTAACAAACTGCTTTGAAGAGTACGAGGATTTAATTGCATTAAAAAAAAAACCTTTAAAAATATAGAACACAATGAAATTAAAGACAGACTCTCCAAATTCTGAATCTTTATACAGTGGTGGCCCAAATATACAAATAATAGTACTCAGTAATGTAGTAAAAAGCTACTAGTACAAAGTGAATAAATTGTCATCATGATCATACCAAACATTACTGGTCAATCTGTCACCTCATACCTTTAACAGTGACTAAAAGGTATCTCCCCTCTAGAATTAAAGTGCAGATCTTTACCATAATACTATTTAGATTAAGAAGAATTTCATGTCAATGACACCATAAATTATTAAAAACACGGGTTATAACAGCTGACTTCAGAGATAATCACAATCATTTTTTTTTATTTAATCTAAATATAAGAACTAATTTTTAAAATGTTAATCAACTTCACATCAAGAAATGTAAATATCCTATTTTTCGGACCATAAGACACATCTTTTTACAAAATTGGGGTGCATCTTATGGTCCGAAGGTAAGATTAAAATACAATAAATATTTTATTATATATCTTATTTATTATATTTATTATATATATTTTTTATCATTATTAAGTAAGAAATTTGAAATATCTTTATATACCTAACAAAATGTTATTTTCTAAAAATCCTCCCAAAAACTTGAGGTGCGTCTTATGGTCCGAAAAATACGGTAAATTATGCGGTTAAATATATGAATCAAGTTGATTTTGTAAATCTTAAAAATGTTAAATACATTAAAAGGGAAACAGGAAAAAATTATCTTACAAAGTCAAAAATTTTGGTCTGTATGCTACTGTTCAACATACACCTCCCAAAGAACACCAGATGAATTCCAAACGTAATCGAATTCCAAAGAACCGTTCACATTTGAAAGCAGTAAGAAGAAAAAAAAGGGAATGCTCGAGGCGTCTGCTTTATTAGTAAACAAATAACAACCATCATCTCATTTGCACATTAAGCAATTCATACACAGAATGAGGGTGCATCCCTAAAAACAGCCCGCAGCGACAGGAAAAAACATTATACGAGGCATTAATTACGAGGAGTTCCCAAGTTTTAAACAGAAAAACACATAAAACAGAGCTACCGAATATTAAGGCAATATGCTGAACATCCTCAAAAAGTCTATTAAGAGAGGAGGGAGGTATGCAAAAAAATGTATATGGCTGAGACCCGCCCATTCAAGCAAAGCACCTGTGCAAGAAACTTGATTGTAGGTTACGGTTGAAGTTATCATCCATCTTACGGAAAGGGGGGGGGGGAGGAAATGATCTCCACCCCAAGATCCCTTAAGTGTGCCCCTCACATGTAACTTTCTATGTCACCTCCCAATACAGTTCTGCCACCTGTTGATGTGGTGGCAAGAGGGGGTACGCAAAATCCATGGTAAAAAAAAAAAAAAGGAGTAGGGGGTGAGGTAAACCTCGTGCGATACATCATCAATTTGGACAGCTGCATTGTATTTAAATGGAAAGTACAGTTTTCGCCACTTGAATTTTTTAGCCTTTTTTTATGTGGCAACACGTCTCAGAACTTCCCCTCCCCCCCTCTTATATTCAGATGTAGGGTTGAAAAAAAAAAGCAGTTGAGTGGAAAGATGTCGTGCACAGGTATATTTGGAAGCAGTGATTGATAGTTAATTGATCGTGTGACATATTTCGGATAACAGAAAAGATGGAGGACGTTAAAATGATGTATACAAAAGGGAGCTAAAGGAATAATTTCAAAGCATTATGTGATGGTTCCGATTCACGGATTTTTAGCGCTGACTCTGTTGTTGGCTAATCTGTCAAAAATTTCACGCCTAGGTCACTTTCAATTCCCTTATCCTGCAGAGATGAAAGAAAAGGGGATTTTTAAAAATCTATATGTTTACGTTTGACACTCTATGCGAATAGCACACTCCTCTCCGCTTCATAAAATTTAAAAACCCTTAATTTATTTCTGAAATTCCTTTCGTTATTTAAAAAAATTCAAATCATGTGCATAGAAAAAGTTTTACAGTGTCATGCAAGATTTTGTGTAGTGTTCAATACCCCAACAGACGATACATATCATAAATTTAGAAGCATATAATTTAATGTTGAAAATTAATGAGAGCTTGAAAAAAAACTGAAGAACCTAATTAACTAGATAAATTATACGTTAATGCAGAAACATAAAAGAAATAAACAATAACTTTTTCAAATATTTATATAATAATAAATTGTATTAAGAAAGCAGGAAATCTAGAAAAACATGAGGCAATTTTAAACAATGAAAGAAGTCCCTCTTAAAATAAACACAAGTGAGAGAAGTGTTGATCTATGAAACGAAGAATTATTCACATCAAATCTTTAATGACCTAAAAGCATAGTGCTACACACATACAGAAACATCACTAATGTAAATGAACGAGAGAACTTTAATTTCAAGTTGCGATAAAAATGATGCTTTCCCGCATGAAACTCAACTTACGAACATAGGTTCAAAATTAATTTTACCCAATAAAAAAAGGAGAGAAGACTTTAAATATGAGAGTATAAAGAAATTCTTTCATTTGAGGGGGGGGGGACACCATGAATCATCATAGGTGAACGACGTTGTATTTATGATATATGCCCCAATGACCATAAAACAAGCATCCATTTTCCATCGGATTGCAATTATCGATGTTCAAAACTTCGACCTGGGCAGAGACTATTCTAAGTATTTAGGGTCGCTGACCATTCGGCTATTGTCCAGAATAAATAATCAAACGAACCTCAACGCAATATATATTCTATAAAAAATAAGGTAGAACCTCTTTTAAACCTTAAATAGATTTTTAAAAAAAATAGCAATAACATTCATATTCACCAACATAGCAAGTAAGTAACAGTAAGCGACACTTATATGAAAAATCCTAGAAGACAATAAAAGATTACTTTTAAGCAACATCTATTTATTTCGCCGAAAAGAAACTTTCCTACGAAAATGAGTATTTGAAGGAAAAAATAGCTTCATAAAAAGAGTTGTATCTAGACAGGGCGGTAAGATACAAAGGCCCGTTTAAACAAATGTATTTACAAGATGTGAATAGTAAACAGGCTACCATTTAAATTTCCACCATGGCTGCAAGATAACGTTTCAAGGATTTTAGAAACCTTATTCAAAGAAAAGAATATGATTACGGGACGAATACACCGCAAGGGAATTATTTCCTGCGGTATGAGGAGTTCTGATGAGAAGAGTACAGAAAAACAATGAGCAACCCTTGCATCGTAACTTGAAAATTCGAATTTTTGAGATGAACAGCCACAATTGCCTGTCAAACGACAAGAAAAGATAATTGAAAAATATGTTCAAATTTAAGCTACTGTTTACGGCTCATTTTCAGAATGATGGAATTAAGAAACTACTATAATTCTGTGCTCAGATAGTAAAATGTTATAAAAAAATTGAGTTTTTCACATTCCAGATTCTCGTTCGCTGATATTTTTTCTATTTACTGTAACTACTGTAAGTAATAACCAACTATGTTTCTGAAACACTGGTATCACGTTTGTTCATGTAAAACAAATTACTGATTGTTCATGACATCTTGAATCTTAGCATTGCTGTCACGTAAATTTCTTATACCATTTTGCCATCTGAGCACAAAATTAATATGGTCAAGAGACCCAGATACTGCTATTGGTGCATACAGCATATGCGTCTTTAATTTCCTATTTGTTCCTGACTAGCCAGACCAAAGAAGAAAACAAGGACCCCGTTAATGTACTTTGACCATGAGAAATAATCCGTAAGAATCCATTCACGCCAATCCTTTTCATTTAGCATACACGAACAGTCAAAGTACAGCCAAATTTCTTAAAAAAAAAAAAGACTCCTCCGCAACATATTTTAAAACAGCACAGGTGAACCTTACCTGTGACACGGCATCCAGCTGTTCGAGCCAGCTCGAACATATAAATTGATCGTAATAAATCCACACCGAACGAGAGAAAGTGTATTAAATCATAAGCACAGCGCGAGTGTCACTCAGCGGCGCTACATGTGCAGAGCGGCAAGCCGGTGTGCGTTTTTGTTTGCGACGCTAAGACAAGAGAGAGAGAGGAGAGAGAGGGAGAGAAAGGGGTGAATGCTTCGGACGCCTGTGGTAACAACAACAAGTGAAAGGATTACGGAGTCACGCTTTGGGAAACATTCATTCATAAGTAAATGGAGTGATTAGGTGCATGCGAGAGAGGCGACACACGGGAAGTGGGGAGGGCAGGAAAAGCAAATTGCGCACGTTCTCCAGAGGAGACAACTTTTTAATCACGAGTTTCTCGAACTTGCACTTAGCAATAGCGCACCCAACAATTTGGCTGCGAGTACTTAAAATCTGCTACATCATTTAATACTACCTTCGTTATTTTTTAGTTTTCCATCTCAAACGTTACAGTTTTCCTTCTCGTTTTATGCATTATGAGCTGAATACCCGTGCTTCACTACGGAGTACATTCAAATCAAATACAGCGGTCAATGTATGTAATTAATGCCAATATATATATATATATATATATATATATATATATATATATATATATATATATATATATATATATATATATATATATATATATATATATATATATATATATATATATATATATACTTATATATAAATATTTTAAAGACATTTTAAAAGACAAAATAATGCAGAAGAAAATATTCAAATTAAATACAACGGTTAATGTATGCAATAAATTTGTATGTTTAATATCCATAAAACTTATTTGAATTAAATTCTTAAAAAACTTCCATGTCAATTAATCTAATGGTTAAATTTTATCTTTTACCGTATTTTAATTTTTTTTGTCAATTTATTTCGTTGTTATGCACGCGACGATAAATTAATTTAAAGCATCACTAAAAAGAAAAGAAACCACGTGATCAGCATTTAATACATTAAATTCTAAAAATGAATCTTTAAAAATTCTCCAAAAATCAGAAAATGGAGGTAAAGATTCGAAAAAGATTTCATTTAAAAGGAATTTTTATGATCTTTCTAGTGATATAAATTTTATAACCCTCAGATTATTATTTTAGATGCAAACTTTAAAGAATGTTACAAAAACAGCTTAAAAAATCAATTTTAAAAATCTAAGAGCAATTTTTCAAAAATATTTCTTAGTGCACCCCTTACACTATAAGAAGAATCGCCATGCAATATTTCAGCCCTTTAGGTCCAGCGGTTTGGTCTATACGTTATCTGTCAGCCAGTCAGCCAGTCAATTAGTCAGTCAGTTACGGAATTGTTTGATATATATAGATTGGAGAGGTTTTTTTGTATTGCCAAACAGCGCAATGAAAAAGTTGTAACAAGCTCTCACTCACGCGATCTGTTTGAATTCTTCATTCGAGAATAATTTTTGTAACACAGTGGTACATCGGTACTCGTCGTTAATTGGTTTCAGAAGCCACAACAAGTACCAAAAATGACGAGTACCGAACGAACGTTTCCCCTAAGTAGTAATGAAGATTCAATTAATTCCCATAAGAAGTAATGTAAATTGAATTAATTCCTGAAAACCATAAATTTCACGTTTTAAAGGGCAATTTATAATTTGATGGGGGTTGTTTTTTAATACAGAATCTTTAAACGAGAGAGACATAATTTCAAACAATAATTAGATAAAATTTATCATCCCTCAACCTGTCCTGAAAGGTGTTGATGGCCTCATGAGATAGTTGCGATGTAGAGGGGAGATGGGGTTATAGCTTGGAAGGGGAGTCTCCTTTCAATAAAACATCAGGCGCTTGCACAGTGGATTATTTCTCCTTTCTGCCTCTTAACACCACCGATTCCTAATGTAGACTCAGATTTAGGGCGTTTCACTACAAACCTATCAAGAGAAACTTGCTTCTGTATACGTTTCAAAATGTTTCTGAAGCGAGGTATTGTTTGATCATTAAACAATCCTAAATTTCGGCATGTTAGAGCTTTGCCAGGGAGATACTTTAATTTTTTTTTTTTGTAATTCGACCTATTTTGGTCTTTCTTTTCGACCGCAGAGACAGGATTCGGGGCATCATCTAGTCTCATACATGTTTTAGCACGAGTACTACCGAGCAAAAGTCGAGTAGTACCGAAGCATTTTTCCACGCCGAAATGCGACGAGCAGCGAAGCAATTTTTTTCGCTTCGAAATGTGACAGAGGTATAATTGTACTATAATGCTTTCGGGGGGGGGGGGTGAGATCAATAAAAAGTTTCTCTTAAAATGAATTTAAGTCAATAAGAAGCTAATTTAAAAATAAATTCCATCTTTTTTCAATAACCGCAGCAACCCTATTCCTCCGAAAGATTTAAATAAACAGTCTGAATGTTGTATACGCCAGAACGAATTGTAAACCATTTTTTTCTATCTTTTTCTTTGTAATAGATTGTATAGTTTAACATAAACTGCACACGATCGCTTTATAGCATTTAAATATTAAATTAGGCAGAACGGGTAATAATTTTTTTTTCATGTGAACTGACTGAATTTTTCGTATTCTCCTAGCGTGTCAAAGCGTTGCTAAACAAAACAGCCTGAACGTTCTTTTTCTCTGCTCTGCATTTAAATTAATTTCTCCTTCAATTTTCCGACTAAGACACTTCCATTTGTTTTACTTTTTTCTTTACGGGGATTTGCATGCGGGACAGATTTATGATCTACAACACATGTTCAAAAGATAACAGAAACAATATACAGGGACGTAATTCAGTCACACACGTAGGCTTTTTGAAAGTGGCAGATTCCAAAACTGGCAGTTGCAATGTGAAGGTTTGATATTTAGATGTGTCTGTTCCAGTTATTTAGTTGATTATAGAAAACAAACAGAGAGGTCACGCACGAGAAATCTCCTGTTGTATAAATACAGAACTCTCTCCGTAATAATAATATAAACAAAAATTCAGGTAGTCGGATCCTGACAAGCGCCATTGAATACTTCCGTGTGTAGCCCTATACCACGTTAAATCCGTAGACTATCTTAAAGTCCCTCTACGAGATTGGAGAGGATGGGAGAGGGTACGAGTCTACCAGAAGTCGCCCCTGGGGGTGCTCAGTCAAAATTGAGGTGTCACCTGGCTAAATCGGACTTTGTGGTGCCATTATATGAACCGGATTCGCACCCTTCAGACCGCTAGCCTTTATGGACCTGGTCTAGAATTCCGGCTAGGGGGCATTAGAAAAACCAACAGAGAGTACAAAAGGTAAACAAAATCGTATTTTCAAATCCAGCAAATGCAATACAAAGCGATTTAGAATATCCTAACCTTTAAAAAATTAAATATCATCATTATTTATCACTTCACTGTTTAAAAATAATTGTTCAAAATTGCTTTTTCATAGTTAAAAATAATAAAAGTCCCCCTTGAAAATTATTATTTTTTTACAGTGATATAAATATATTGTCCCAAAAAGGACGGCCATATGAAACAGTAACATTATCAAGTTTATAATTTTTTTTAAATGCACAAATCAAAAATTAGTTTCAACGTTAATTTCCCAGTTGTCACACGTTTAAAAAATTTATATCTCCAAAGCCAACATTAAAAAAAAATTCAAGTTATTCTAATATTTTAATTTTTATAATACTGAAAAAAAAGACGAAAACAAAATGCGAGTCACACAATGATTCACATTTTTTCTTATTACTTTTCATATTCAATGGTATTAAACCAGCAGTTTCAGTATAATAGGAGCATCATGATTTTGCAAAAGGGTTTTATTCATAAAACATACAAAGGGACATACATTAAATATAATCATCAAAACATTAAAATAGTTGCACTACATTATTTTATGTAACAAGGAAACTTACAAATGTTTGGTTCTTCAGTGTGTGTGATGCGCTATCCAGTAATATAATAATTTTGAAGCAAAGTCAGAAGTTTATCACAGCTTACCTGGAAAAAGAAATTATTGGATTAGGACTAAAAACAATGAAACTAAAATATATATAATAAGAAAATACAACTTAAAGTTACAGAACATATCCGAGCCTAATTGAAATATAATACTTATGAAATAAGCCAACAAAAATTTAAAAATTAAGTTTTTACAATTCAGAATAATGCAGAATTTTTAAGAAAAACCTCATTATATATAAAAATATTGATAAAAATTGTCCAGGGGCTAAGAATTAAAGGATTTGCATTAAACGTTTGAAATTTAATTTGTCATCAATACACGTGGAGAATAGATTTTTAAAGAGAAAGTATAGCGTTCTTCTCAGCCAAAAATATTAAGAAAACACGAAAAAAATCCAAATAATGGGATATCGTTAATATGCCAATGAAAGATTTAAATGACGAATCCACAGAGCCAGAAAAAAGATAGACAATACAATTAAAAAATAAAACATATATACAAGCTTATAATTAGTCCTGTAATATTATTATGTAATTTCTCCAACATGAGAGCATACTCTACACAATGCACTTTCTAAGTATTTTTTATATCGACTAAGCAGAATGAACATACATATTTTCTTTCATATTTTTTTTCCTGCTCTTACATTTTCAGGTACACATGTAATCAACATAAGTGTCTGTAGTTGTAATCAGATGGTTAAAAAATTTCGGACATCATATTTAACAACGCATTTGCATTTATTTTGGGTCAACATCAATCAACATGATAATAAGTTCAACTCTCTTTTTGAAGACGGTGCTTATTGTGTTTAATAGTAAGTATTATTAAAAGATCATATTATGTAAAATCAAATAGGATCAGCGTAGTAAAAACATAAAACATATCTTTAAGTTCACTTTTTATGGACTTTTTCTATTACCGTAAAAATGTAAAATACCATCTTTCGCCATGCTAATATGCTTCAGACACACTTATATAGACATACTTTAAAACATTATATATTTCATATTATGCGAAATCAAATAGGATTAATATAGTTAAAACATAAAACAAATCCTTAATTTCCCTTTTTATGGATTTTCTTGAATTACCTTAAAAATGTAAAAGACTATCTTTCGTCGTGCTGATCTATTTCAGACATATTTATTTATATATACTTTAAAACATTATATAGTTCATATTATGTGAAATCAAATAGGACTGATGTAGTCTATATATATAAAACAGTTCCGTAACTGACTCACTGACTGACAAACAACGCACAGACCAAACTGCTGGACCTAAAGGGCTGAAATGTTGCATGGCGATTCTTCTTATGGTGTAGGGGTGCACTAAGAAAGATTTTTGAAAAATTCTTCTTAGATTTTTTAAAATTAAATTTTTAAGCAGTTTTAGTAAATTTTTTAAGTTTGCATTTAAAATAATAATTTGAGGGTTATAAAATTTATATCACGAGAAAGATCATAAAAATTCCTTTAAAATTAAATCTTTATCGAATTTTTACCTCCATTTTCTGATTTTTGGTGAATTTTTAGAGATATTTATAATAAATTAATTTTTAGAATTTAATTTATTAAATGCTGATCATGTGATTTCTTTTTCTGGTACTTTAAATAAATTTATCGCCACGTGATAACAACGAAATAGACAAAAAAAAATTTTTTTCGTTCAAATGCAGCAGACGATTGGACATTATCCAAAAAATATTAAAATACAATAAAAGATATGTTCCTCAAACTGTACTATATTCTTCAGTATGTCCTATTAGATTTAATTTGAATATTTTCATCTACATTATTTTGTCTTTAAAATATCCCGTACGATTTTTTTTATAAATATATATATATTATATATATATATATTATATATATATATATTATATATATATATATATTTTACATCAATAGTATACATTGATCGTCGCATTTATTATAAATATATATATTTATTTTTTTGGCATTAATTGTATACATTGACCATTGTATTTAATTTGAATGTACTCCGTAGCGAAGTGCGGGTTTTCAGCTACTAGTTAAAACATAAAACATATTCTTAATTTCCATTTTTATGGACTTTTTTGAATTTCCGTAAAAATGTAAAAGACTATCTTTCAAGATATTAACCTATTTCAGACATACGTACATGGACATACTTTAAAACATTTTCAAATATTCATTGAAAATATTGAATATATAAATTTGAGGAAGAGAAATATACACTACGATTCCATTATAAAAGTTAAAAATTAAGAATAAACTGAAACTATGCAATAAACGTAAAATTGCTAATGATATATGTTAAAAAAGTATATTACACGTGCCATATCAAGTTGCTGATTTTATAAATAAAAATGCGATCTGAAATTACTCCTTGCATTTAACGCGTAAATTTCTCCTTAATAAGTGAACATTTTCTTTTCTGAATTATCAATAATGCAACTGCTCCAATTATTTGAGTAATTTTACGGTTTTATTGTTAAGCAGTTGTTCTCACACAAAGCGTTATTAGCAAATAGATATATTTGCTAAAACAAAATTAGGTAAATCAAGAATTAGTACTACTCTCCTCCCTTTCATTTGTATATAAATGCATACGCTGTACAAATATTTATCACATTTCATTGTATATTCGTTAAAAATATTTTTCTTTATAGATGAAAACAGTGAACATTTTGAACGCGCGTAGTAAAAACCATTAGAAACCCATGTATATATTTTTGTTATAGTTGTGCTCATCTCAGTCGGTTTAAAGGGAAAAAGCCGAAAAGAGAAAATAGAGCCGAAGTTTGTGTCACAGGAAATTCATATTTATAAGCAAAAGCATTAAACTGTCAGAATAGTTAAAAAAATTCTAAATAATAATATAAAAAGGTAATAAGTGTATTGTTTGTATTTGGGTTTAGAAAAGCTTTAGAAAGCTATAAATGTGATAGATAACTTTATAAGTCCAAAACTGAACAAAATTTTAAAAAATGTATCTTGCATACCGTTCGGCATACAATTTTTTTAAACACCAGTCTGTTGCAAATAATAAACAAATTTAATTTAATTTAACAATAATTATATATAAATTACTTATTTAATTCAAATTGAAACAGTACTAGTTGGTACCCGTCAAAACATGACGGCTAGATAGTAAACAAATGTACTAATACACAAATTATACTCAACACATCATTGGCAAATGTTGAAAATCATAATGCGCAGAACAAATTAATGTGTTTAAGTGGCCTCGTGCTTAGTGAGTAAAGCCAGATTTAAAAATGTCACTGAGCATGTGCAGAAAACAATTATTTGAATTGTAAATTATCGCTAGTTAAACAGCGCGAAATAAACAATTTCCATCAGGTTTAATCTTATATTTCACAAACATAATTATCATAAAAATAAAAATGGCAGAGAGATATCTAGAGAGACTCCTCGGAATAAACGTGCTCATCATTAAAACATGTCACTGAGCATGTGCAGAAAGAGTGCGTTCCTAAAGATAGATTTAAACATGCCACTGAGCATGCGGAGAAATCAATTTTTAAATGTTAATTATCGCTGATTAATAGAAATTGCGGTTACAAAAACCAAATTTGACAAAACTACAGATTACAATCTTTCGTTTAACACCAAAATGAAGCACATTGATGCAGTAGTTTTCTCTCACGGACTGCCCAAAAACTCGGCTTAGCAACTTAAATATATAGATTTTGATAAATGGTGAAGCAGTTGATCATAAATAGAAAGACCGAGTTCTTGTTTAACCTTTAGCTTATGGGGCTCATTTTTTCGATTCCCTCTTTAGAACGGGAAATTTCATACCCCCTTTCTATATATATATATATATATATATATATATATATATATATATATATATATATATTTATTATCTATCTATCTATCTATCTATATATATATATTCATTCATTCTTGGGATATATGCTATCCCACCCCGTAAGGAAAAGGTTAATAAAGGGACATACAGTATATAAGAATTAGTCAAAGAGACTGAGTAGTTATAAAAACCATCAAAAAATAATACAAACCGAAATGTAAAAAAGGTTTGCTTAAAAAATTTCCCTTCGAAAGAACATCTTTGGTTCATTTGAGCGCAAGTGCAGCCATTGATATAGGTACTATCTACTTCGTTGCCCTAAAGTGACAGAGTCCTTATTTTGTATAATATTTAGTTTTTTTTTTCATTTCTTCCTCTCTCTCTCTTCAGAAAAATAGGCCATCTGTGGATCGAAATCTTCGCATTTCATGCAGGCCTCCTCCCTATCCTTATGATAATTTCCTCAAATCTGTGTGCACATTACGCAATAGACCCTCTAAGATCTTTGTGACTAGCATCCAGTTTCCCGGAAGGACTCGAGTACACAACAATATTTGCATAAAAAAAAGAACGAAGCAGATCCCCAAAATACAGCAAATTCTTTCCTGTGCCTTGAAAAAAAGATAAGGTCTACCTTTCTTATTTTGCATCTGCAACGTTCCGAGCAAAATAAAAAGCATTTCCTAGCGTCAGAAAGGGCCGGGCGAAAGTAAGAAGCTGTTTACCCCACAACAACAACTGCACACCTGGTACGAACAAATAAAAGCAAAGAGCGCGGCAATCTCTCTTCTCTCCTCCTGACCTTGAGGTGCTGTACCAGCAGCCCGGTACAAACAGGAAACGGAAGTGTGCCGCATATGACCCACGCAACAATGCAACAGAACTGTCCATTTCGGTTTTTTTTTTCTCCCTCGAGCAGCTCGTAAGACGAAAGGAAGTTTGGATTGCAAATCTTGGCAAAAAAACGGGAAAAAATCTGGCATAGTTTTATTAAGAGGATATCCGATCGAAAAGATGAATATCAGAACGAATGCAGTGGCTTCTAAAAGCTACAGGACGTATATCCTGCAGATGATGATGCAAGAATCAGATTTTACATATTTCTTGCAGAATACGGAAATGAAACGGAAAAATGTTTGTGAGAGGACATTCGTGCTATTCCGAGAACACAAACATATGGTGCCACTGGTAGAGAAAACCACGTGTTATAGTATTTCTACAATTTCATCAGCTTCAAATTTTAACACGTGAAATGTACTTACTTACCGAGGTGGAGGTGCAAAAATATCGATATTCAGACAAGAACGGTACAAATTTGCAACCTGAAATGCTAGTTGTGAGAAAATCATCAATAGGAGTTCAAAGAGAAAGGAGAAGCAGAAATAATATGATCGATTTTACTGAAGGAACAGTTGATTAAAAGAATGAAACAGTTAAATATAGCTTGACCATTTTAATCCAAGTCCTAATCGGACATGACTGCGTTGGATCTCAGAATAAAATTCACAGAATTATTAATGTTTTAGCTAACAATTAATTTTCTAACGCGATCTAAATCATAATTTCATACAAAATTTATAACAAAATGTTCCAAGAAGGGCTCCAACATTGCCGGAGTTTTTAAAGCATGTTTAAAAGTAAAGTAAGGAAAAAGTCTGAAAGACTTAGTTGCACACAAAAATTATTTTAATAAACATCTATCGTGCATCAAGATCTTGCCATTAGCAATCTTATCACTCACCAAGATCAGGCAGCATTTAATATTAAAAAAATATTGAACTGTAAAAGAAAGAAGACATATATATTAAACAAAATTTATGGAAATGTAGCCGAACGATTATCAGAGCGAATTATTGGTTTCTGAGTTCAGATACAACGCGTGAAAAATAATGTAACAACTAAACATGCAATGGAAATAACATAGGAGAATGACTGTATTTTAACAGAATTTCTTTATAGCAATGGCATCAGTTGCCCAGTAACTGATCGATTATACGTAAAGTATAACACGAAGAAAGGGAGACTTGAATGATTCAAAGAGGGAAATGTGATTTTTTTCAAAATTATGAAAGATTTTACATATGTAGTTATGCTAAGAACGTTTTTTAAGTGAAAAAGCTCGCCTAAACAGAAAATAAAATCTGTATTATATATATATATATATATATATATATATATATATATATATATATATATATAAAGGCTTGTGCCAGAAAGCAAACAAATGCACAAAAACATTGCTATGATGTTGAGGAAGTCGGGAACGTCACATCAGAACTGTGACGAAAATACCAACCGAAATTGAAGCCATCCTTTGGCAAATTGTAAAACTATGCAATATCTCAGTACCGACACCAGCACATTTCGCGGCACATTTGCTTCCGAAGAAATTGAACATTTATGTTTCAATGTAGTGTTACTGCGGTAAGACAGCCTCACAGAAGGGAGCGTTATAAAAACAGCTTGAAATAGACATTTATACAATTGTTGCAGCATGACTAAGGGCCTGTTTACATACAGAATCCGTCAGCGTCAGGGGTTCCTTTGGCGCTGATTGGTTAAATAGGTCAATGATTGGTATATAGTTGGTTAAAAAATTTTACGCTGACGCTCACAGATTCTACGTGAACAGGCCCTTAATTGTCATGCGACGTCCCGTAAAATATGAAAATGAAATCGGATTTTCCTGATAACTTACGGAAGTTCATTCCTGATACTACGGATATTTTAGTTGATTGGTTGGTTGGTTGGTTTAAGAGCATGACAGTTATCTTTTGCAACACGGGGCAAATCTGTCACGAAACAGGTAATACAGAGATTAGAACTTTCTACCTGAGATTTGGTAATCTGTCTTGTTTATTGACAAAAAAAAAACTCTCATTAAAAACATTTAAAATCTAAGAAACTATGAAAAAGGTGCAGCGCCGAGCAAACAAAATTTTATTAAAGAACAACAAAATTTCCTTAAGCGCTTTAAATTTTGCTGTGACTGCATATTTTAACATTTTTAAACATTTTTGCATATCATCAAAAATATTGAACTCGACTTATATGAATCACTAGAACAAAACAAAAAAAATTATACTTTTAGTATCTAAATACATTTTTATTACATCTTACGTAAAGTCATAATGCTTTTTTTAAGATGTTATTACCATTTTAGCTTGAAAATATTTTTCGTTCTTAACCCCCAATCCATTCAACTTTATTATATATATATATAATTAATCTACGGCATCTTCCAAATTTAACACAGGTAAGTACATAAAAAATACACAATATTTTACGATAAACAACTTATGATAATAGACCAGTTTGTTATAAATTCTGCGAGACACATATTTCAATTAGTGGAACATAGACGCGTCAAGCTTTACAGATAGTTATTAAGTTCATAAAATATTTGGCTTTTGACTTAAATACTCTCCATCTGAAAAAATCCTTCAGTTAATACTATTTGTTCAAGGGTTAGGTCTATAACCAAGAGATAAGGAAGCGAGACTTAATTATCCACTTTCCCTACGCTCTAAAGTTTTCTATCGCCAAAATAATCTCCATTTCATGACTATACAATGGATAAAATTCTCCATTATATGTAATTTGGACGATAAACTATTACGAGATGGGAACAATAAAATCAAATCGGAAAATGAAGAAATTACGCATAAAATCATTGATTACCATCATTAGCAATAAAAGAATGAAAAAGCAGGAAAGAACTTTTAACGGATAGAAAATTTCGTATAAATACAAGCAGGAGAGTAAAAAAAAAAAAACTAATAGCTTTGTACAAAGAAAGCCCTAAATTAAATAGCACAAAAGACTTGCTGCTAAAAAAAAAATCCGCCCCGATACATAGTTACAATGGCACAAAAACAGGGATTCTTTCCCGGGGAGAAATTAATACCAGAAGTAAAAAATAAACAAGTAAAAAAATAAATAAACAGCAGCTATTATCTTATTAGTCTCGCGCAGTGTGTTTTTGAGTTAATGGATAGCCCGAGATGCCAAAAGAAAAGGCGCTTCGAGTTAATAGCGATCGAGAGGTACAAGCTGCCCGTTTTGGAGGGGGGGGGGGAGCAAAATAGGATATTAAATGCTTAAGCTGGGGAAAATAAGACATCGGAACCAATTAAAAATCTCTGAATTTTAGCAGTTGTCACAAAATATATATCTGATTAGAAAGAAAGTTGTTTAGATTGCTGATTCTTAGTTTCTATGCCTTAAATACAAATTATAAAGTTACTCTAGTCTTTATTCCTATTGCATATAAAAAAACCATTATAAACATTCATTTACATCATTAGTATATTTATAAAGGTGAGTTTTAAAGAAATTTAAAACAATCAACTATTAAACGAGCCACCTACACTGCATAATAACCTTTTCAGAATTAAAAAAAAATACTTATGGCTTTTCCCCAAAAATATTTCTTTGATAGAAACTCTAACGAACTTTTAACGGATTTCTTCAACAAATGCGATGCTGGAGGTTTAAATTTTTATCTATTTACCATGAAATATCTCATAAGTTTATTTTTCTTAAAACATACATCAAAGTTAGAAGAAGCTATAGTATTTTCTGTTTACCACGGAAGCTTCAGGAATTCGGAAAAATAATTTAAACTATTTTTTTACCACGATAAATATGTAACAAACATCTGCCCAGATCTATTTGAAAATGATAATGTTCTGGTTTTAAATTTCAATGAATAAATATAATTCAAGAGTACCAAGAAAATATTCAGAACAGAACTATCTGTTACGTGGTATTTGGAAAAAAAAATATTTGAATGCGAAAAACGTTTCAGTAACAAAATATCCTTCGTCTAGTAATTGACATGAAAAGAGAAATTTTCAGGAATGGGAAATTTCAAAAGTAGCAAGAATCGGGTGTAGTAATGCAGTGCACTATGTAATTACATCTATTTAATAGAAATGGATATTTACGAACATAAGAATGCAGGATTCACAATCATATCTTAATATAAGACATCTGATCTGTGCCTTCCACCATTAAACGAAAATTTTATGTGACTAGCATAAAAGGGATGAATACCTTATGTATACGTATATATACAACTCCAGCGAAATAAAAATTGCACTACATGCGTTATTTACAAATATATACACACAGACGTATGTAAGAATCAGATGTCACTGATATAATAGTTTTGAAATCGTCGGATATTTGTTTTCCAGCAACAAGATTTTAAAACTAAGAATTTAAGTTCACTGAATGCTTGCCTCTATGAATGGCGAGATATTTGATAAATTGGAAAGTTAGAGGATCAAAATTAGCGCCAAAAGTACATACCCATTAAAATTGGATTGAAATTTCTAAAAGAATTTTCTTGGAAGGGTCTGGAAACAATGACGTCATGTAGCGCAAAACCTAGAAATTCAGAATGACCTGGATGGAAACATTCCAGATTTTTCGTGCTACCCTTTCGAGAAAAGGTCGAAATTGTATACTCTTGTTACACGCTACTTCAATTAAAATCCGCTACTTGTACATAGCTATTGGGGCAAAAAAGAGTATTTTTAATAAAACCGCATTAACAACTGTGAAAGCATTTCCGTCATTGTGATACCCAAAATATCTATGATATCACGATTAATGCGTTTCCCCGTAAAACACCTATATAAAACGGACGAGTATTCCCAGTTGTTTGGAAATAAACTGACAAAATTATCTAAAATGTTACAACATGAAACATTGTTTTTCTTTCTATATTGTGGTTTTAATACAATGTAATTATTCTGCTTCCGTTAAAACCTAATTTATTTCCGCTTTTTGCTAATTTACTTCCGTCTTCGTTTCCGCCTTACTCCATTCGCTTAGTTCCAAACAAAATGTAACAACACAGGAAGCATTCCTCTTGCGCGAATATTCCGGTAACATTTTAATTTAGTTAAATTGTGTTAGCTCTACCTTAATGCTCCATTACGAGCGGAAGTTCTGAAGGAGCTTACCACGGAATTGTTTGGAATATTTTACAGTCATTTTAAAAATGAAAACTGATTCAGTGAAATTTATTTTAAATCCAGCTGAACTGATTATTTACATACACGAGCCCTATGCAATTTTAATTACAAGGTGGAACATAAATTTAAGGTAACTTCTACGTTATATTGTGAGACAGAGAGATTAAGGCTGCTTTGTACTAACCCAATTGGATTCGCTCCCCTCAGTGTTAACCTATAGAGAAAATGAGAAAATGTGTCTATACTATTGACAGCTACATAAATGCCGAAATCCAATAAAAATGGTATTTTCAGATAGCCCAATCTTTTCTGCACCTTGCAACAGGATTCAATTTATAAATTTGGTCCTGCACCAAAGGAATTGATGAGCGTTTAAAAAACACACTATACCACATTTTCCCCCTGAATAATTTAAATTTTATAATGTTATTTGAATTTTAAAAAAACAAAAAAATGACGCAAGGTGTGAAATTTATTACTCTATTACGGAGTACAATTTTTTAAACAAAATCTTTAAATCAAAGTCTGTAATACTTGGAAAAATTTTCTTCATAGGTTAACATTGAGATGAACGAATTCAATAGGGTTAGTACACAGCACAGTAGCCTTGAGAGCATCATAACGTTTAGGATTGTAGAAAAGGATGTGAGACAATTTCGGGATGTATAATGAAAGCACATACGCATTATCGGTCGCACATTAGTTCACAAAAACATACGGGCGTTTACATAGGCGTAGTGTGCTTTCAACTTTTTTTCTTTTTTTTTTCGGGGGGGGGGGGCACGAATCGAATTCAGTTAGGGCCCTCCTTAGCGCATTGACTACCGGACGGTCCTTAAAATATGAAATATGATTTTTTGAAATTGAATAACAACAGAATTGATGTTTGAGTAGTATTCAAAAGTTATACAATGAGAAAATAAATATAATATAAATAAAATGAGGAAAAAAATATAGCATCGAATTTTTGTTATGGATCACATTATTGTTAAAAACTATGTTAAGGCTAAAGACATAATCGGAATGTTCAGTTTCACAGTTTGAAAAGCGGGAAAAATACCAACTTTTGTGAAAGTTTTCTACAATTTTCTGATTTTAACTGAACTTCTATTAACATTTTAATTTATTTCAAGTTAAGTTCGGAGGGGGGCACGTCCCCCCTCCCCCGACGCTACGCCTATGGCCGTTTGTGGTTCATCTACTCATGTGATGAATGCTGAATACTGCACAGTATATTCAAAGCAGCGAGCAAAATTTATGTTGAAATTTTGGGTGATAATATAAAATTTTTAATTCGTTCTTCCTAGTGCTATATTAACGTATAATTTGTTACTCTATGATAAATATTCGAGAAGATATATTTTTAACTCACGCATAACTGACGAAGACAAAACCAGAACTACAAATTTAAAATGGAAATTGTCAAGAAAACTTAGTACCGATACAAATTTATCAGAGAAGTAAATAAGGTGTTACTTATAAGTGTAGAGAGTACTTATAAGTGTAGTAGTCAAATGATTAGCTCGGTTTAAAAATGTAAGTTTGAACTTTAAGGGCGTTCTACAAAAACGAAATATAAGTATCTGATAAAAAAGTGTTCGGCGAAGGAAGCTCTAATTCAAAAACCTTATCCATCACATCATCTTTCCATTTGATAGTGTTTTCAGAAAAAAGAAAAGCTTTTTTCCCATCCATAATGTAAGAAAGATACGCCTTAGTAATTTGAACTGTTTGAAAATTTAAATTTTGCCCTTATTATTGAAAATTTTTAATACTGTGGCTGAATATATAAAGAATAAACAACCTTATTTAGTTATTTTGTACTCAAGACCTTCCAGCCAAAAGTTAATTTTCGTTAAAATTTTTTCAAAATTAATACTTATTAAATATTTTTGTGTTGAAAATTAAATTTTTTGAAAATCAAAACAGAATAAGTTAAATCATAATTGATTCAGAAGAATTTCACGGTAGACACCTATTAACCAGCATCCACTATCTACTATGCATGTAAAACGGGTTAATATTTGTACGAAACTTTCAAATGGAAGGCTTCTGTTCTATTAAGTAGAAATTAACATACTTAAGTAACACTCAAAATCTCTTTCAATATTTTTGTCAAAAATTTTGCGTAAGCAAGAGGTATAAGCGCACAACTGGGAGTCAAATTCTCAATTAAAATCATATAACTTGGCAGAGAGTAAATTTATAATGTCTATTGATGAATCATATGCTTATTTAATTAGTGACAAAAAAGGAAAATCGTTTTACTATCGTAAAAAGAAAGAAAAAATCGTACGGACTTTGCACGAAATAATCACATAATGTTTCGATAGAAAATTTGATTAACCTCGGCTTCTCTTATAATGGGACATAAAAATTAAGACCAGTATATAAGAATTCTGAATTTTCTAAAAATATTGATTCAACTCCTTTTTTTAGAGAGTAATGTCATATCTTTATAAAATGAGCCCCTAATGTATATAATTCTATGCGAATAAAGCTATCATTCATACATTTACCGGCCAGGACCGGGGATCGACCTTGGGTCTTCTAGAATCGAGACCGGTATTAAAGTTATAAATTGAAGATATAAATTACTATACCGGTACTGAAGATATAAATTACTTATTATCATATAAGTAATTTATATCTTCAATTTGTTGAAAAATTACAAAAGAGATAAATTTCAAGACTATAACTTCAGATAACTTGTTTTATGTCTTCAATGCACTAACTACTCTGCATTTGGATTCTCAAATCAAGCACTTTCTAAGCGCAAACCTAAAGAAATAACGGAAAAGAGGGGGGTATCGGAGTAAAGTATACTTTAATAACATTAAGAAGGTCCCTTTCATCCTGAAGCACTGATGAAATATATAAAGCTAATTTTATATATAAAGCTATTTTTATATATAAAGCTAATTTTTTTTTAAAAGTAAAGATAAGAAAGAGGACACCAAAAAATAAATAAATTTTCATTTTAAAGCACTGATCCCATTGTGAGGTAATAGTTTAAAATTAGGTATAGTAGACATCTTCTGTTGTTCAGGTGCAGGAGAATCGGTCTAAAGGGGATCCAGTCAGACGTTCTGGCAAACGTTTATTACACTGGTACACGAAGGTTCCAAAGAATAATTATTGATTTTTCTCAAACAGGTGATAAAATTCATTACGGAAAATATTTAGTCTCGAACCCTCCCCCCCCCCTCAAAAAAAAAATAATAATAAATGAAAAAATATACACAAAAGACAGCATCTTGTGTCACTGGCCTAAAAAAAGGGAAGAAACTGTCAGTAGTGAATTTCAAATATAAAAATACTAGCTGAAAACCCGTATTTCGCTACGAAGTACATTCAAATTAAATACAACGGTCAATGTATGCAATTAAGGCCAATAAATAAATAAATAAATAAATATATATATATATAGATATAATAAATACGACAATCAATGGACACAATTGATGTAAAATATATATATATATATATATATATATATATATATATATAAATTTTTAAAAAAACGTAAGGGATATTTTTATAAACAAAATAATGTAGAAGAAAATATTCAAATTAAATCTAATAGGACATACTAAAGAATATAGTACAGTTAATATAGTACAGTTTGAGGAAAATAATATCTTTTACTGTATTTTAATATTTTTTTGGATAATGTCCAATCGTCTGCCGCATTAGCAAGAAAAATTTTTTTTTGCCTACTTAGTTGTTATGCACATGGCGCAAAATTAGTTTAAAGTATCACAAAAAGAAAAGAAACCACGTGATCAGCATTTAATAAATTAAATTCTAAAAATTAATCTTTAAAAATTCACCAAATATCAGAAAATTGAGATAAAGATTCGAAAAAGATCTCATTTTAAAGGAATTTTTATGATCTTTCTCGTGATATAAATTTTATAACCCTCAAATTATTATTTTAAATGCAAACTTTAAAAAAGTTACTAAAACAGCTTAAAAATTTAATTTTAAAAAATCTAAGAATTTTTCAAAAATTTTTCTTAGTGCATCCCTACACTATAAGAAGAATCGCCGTGCAAAATTTCAGCCCTTTATGTCCAGCGGTTTGGTCTGTGCGCTGTATGTCAGTCAGTTACGGAAGTGTTTTATGTATATAGATTACACATCGGAAGGATAGATCAACTGGTATAGCACCGGTCTCGATTCTGGAAGACCCAACGTCGATCCGCGGTCCTGGCAGACGCTCGATTCCCGGTGTTACAATAAAAAATCTCTAACGAGTCCTTTTAATATTTAATGATATTTTTAATTCTTTTCAGAAAATAAACTTCAAAAGTTTTAAAAACTATTTTAAAGTTTGTGAAATTTATCTGACAATTACAGACATCCTAATATTAATTTTTCTTTTCATAATTGGAATTTAAGCGAGTAAGGGATGATAACATGACAAGTCAGTACACATGGAAAGGTTTTAATTAAATGTGTGATAGAAATTGGCTTTTTGCTTATCAAAACTGATGGATGATCTAGTTAACCCTCATAATTTTGATTATTTCCTTGGGAAGGTTGCTCTACAGAATCTACGAAATATCTGAATTTCATAAGAGGATTATGTTCGAGTTAGTATTGCATACATGGGAATCGAACTCGGGAATTAAGCGCAAGATAGAAAAAAAAAATGATACTTATTTTACACAGAGGTTGACATATCGGGAAGAATGATACAATTCGCGAGAAACCAGTAATAGACCAGAAAAACTGTCAAAAGGTGTTAAAAATGTATCAAACTCCAAGGAACCTATATTTTCATTTGTAAACCTCGATATATTGAGAAAACACACTTTCAAATACTGAATCCCCGATGTTCAAGATTTAAAACAGATTTTAAAATTATTTTAAAATTTAAATTTAAATTCATGTAAATTAAAATTTAAATCGAACTGATTTGCATAAGCTCCGTCGCCCGCGACAAAAGCACCTCAATAACGGCTGTTCCCCAGAGAGCGCGCTAGAGAATAGCTACAATCTAGAGAAGATAAAAGGGGAAAAAAGCTACAGGGGAAGAAAAAAAAGACCAAAACACCAGAGAGAAGAAAAAAGTGTGTAACGGGGTTGATGTCCGGCATTGACCGACTGACCAACAGACAGACAGACAATAACAACAACATCACAAGTGTTGTGTCTAGGGCCACACAAGAAAAGAACACACTCTGGGGGAGTGGAAAGCAGGGGCAGTCAATTAACGACCAGACTCGTAATCAGCAACAAAAGAGAGAGAGAGAGTAAAGGGAGGGAGAGAGAACACGTGCTCGGTCACGTGACTCTCCTCAACCCTTCCGTTACAGTGAGTGGTGGTGTTTTGATGGCATTGTTTCTCCTTTGGTCTATCCACTAACTAAGAGTGAGCGAACGACTTGCTTCTCTTTGCTCTATTTTTTTTCCCACCGGTTTTTCTCCCGATTAATTTCTGTCTTTTACGAGGCCCCATAAAAGTGTTGAGCAGCTATTCCATATCATCGTCTGGGGTTTTATATATATCGGGGGAAGGGTGAAGATTTTATCTGCAAAGACAGTCGATCTTCGGGAAATATGATGAGATATCGGACTTCTGAAGACTCTTCAAAAAGCGATTCGAAGATATTGGGGGGGGGGGGGGGTTGTCCGCACAGATCGCCGATGATATATCGAGAGACATTTCACGCCTATGTAGAAGGATGAGTTTCTCAACCACAGAGAAATCCTAACAGGGCGAATAAAATTACTTCGGTGTCAAGTATAACTTGTAAAAAATAAATTTAAATTGCCAATAACTACAATTTAAATATTTTTTTAATACTATTATTTCCATATCACTCCATAATATTAAAAATTAGTAGTGTTATTTTGCTACGATGAGAAAGGAAATGTTACGAATGAGACCCACTAAGCTATCGTTCAAACTGTTTCGATATAAATTAAAAAGAAACAATATATACTGCACGAATGATACAAGATCTGTATGAGTTTCGTCATTGCGAATGCTTTAAGAAGCAGAATAACAGGGTGGGATTCAAATCCATATATATAAAACAGTTCCGTAACTGACTGACAGATAGATAACGCACAGACCAAACCGCTGGACATAAAGGGCTGAAATTTTGCATGGCGATTCTTCTTATTGTGTAGGAATGCTCTAAGAGAGATTTTTGAAAAATTCTTCTTAGATTTTTAAAATTAAATTTTTAAGATGTTTTGTAACATTCTTTAAAGTTTGCGTTTAAAATAATAATCCGAGGGTTATAATATTTATATCACGAGAAAGATCATAAAAATTCCTTTAAAATGAAATATTTTTCGAATCTTTATCTCCATTTTCGGATTTTTGGTGAATTTTTAAAGATAAATTTTTAGAATTTAATTTATTAAATGCTGATCACGTGGTTTCTTTTCTTTTAATTTTGCGTCACGTGCATAACAACGAAATAGACCAAAAAATATATATTTTCCTTGCTGATGAGGCAGACGATTGGTCATTATCCAAAAAAATATTAGCATACTGTAAAACAAATGTTCCTCAAACTGTACTATATTCTTTAGTATGTTCTATTAGATTTAATTTGAATATTTTCTTCCACATTATTTTTCTATAAAAATATCCATTACGTTTTTTTTATAAATATATTTTTTCGTTTTTTTATATCAATTGCATACATTGATCGTTGTATTTAATTTGAATGTACTCCGTAGTGAAGTACGGGTTTTCAGCTAGTATGTGTAATAAAAGTATTGTTAATAGAATTCAGAGCTCAATTCTTTCGCTAGTGTCTCTATACCTAAACGAATCTCGTGTGAATTTCTGAATTACGTAATAGGAATCTTTCAGAATTATGTAATAGGAACATTTTAAATTATTTATGAAAAATTTACTTCAAATGCATTTTTCAAATCATTGGGGAAATATTTTCCCAAAATAAATAAATAAATGAATAAATATTTTTGTGCTTAAAAGTATCCAAGTCATATCATTAGCCTTCTAACAAAAATAAGATTTTTTGTTTTGAAATGAAAATTGGAGCTTGTATTAATGATTTTTTTGCACTGATTAATAATAATTCCAAAGCAATTTTAATGCATTTAATAGGAATATTTGATTACGTGAATATTTACTAAGTGTAGATCACAATACTAATGGAATGAGAAAAAAATACTTAAAATAAACAAAACAGATAAGATCTGAAAATTTAAATTTACCTATGTTATAAGATCTTTATAAAAGAAATCTACATGAAAATAACAATTAATACGAAAGTGCTATGAATAATTTATAAAACAGCACATTTTTATCAAATGTAAATGAAAAAAATTGTTTTGTGTTTATTTTGGGCACAAAATCTACCCCTTTCTTAGTCAAATATTCCCTATTCTAAAATCTGTTTATCCATTCAATTAATTATACATCTAAACAATGCATACTTTACTAATATAAAATTTCTACAACGAAGAGTATAACACATCACGCTGATATAAGATACTAAGACAATGGAAATTAAGTCATAACTTGTTTGGTTACAGTTTGAGCTGTGTTTTTAGTAAGACTATAATTGTACGCCAATTCTAATGTTTGGTCACAGCGAAGACATCTCCGTTCATTTGGACGAATGTACAAATGAACAGTGAATATCTCCCAATATGAATACCCTCAAGTATAGTTAGACATATAAGAAGTATATTCTAGCAACGTATTTAATGTCTTCAACAGCGAATTGCGAAAAAAACTTAACTTTTATTTTGCATTTTTGTACCACAAATCAATGGAGTTTTTAAATGGTTCTCGTTTTACAAACAAAGCTCTGTGATCTCCGAGAAAATTAAGAACCAACTTTGAATTAGAAATTTATTATAATAGGCTTGTACGAGCATACATTTAAAAACAATTTTCATGTTTTAAAATAAAATATTAAAGAAACGAGGAGTTTTATTTATACTCGTGTAAACAAATGCATACAAATAAAATAACATATGCGAAGCCTTTTTATCATTACAAAACACGTAAAACTAAGAATGCAAACTCTTCAATTAAAATCTGATGAGTGCAGTAAAAAAAGAATTTTAGTAGCGTAAGACATGCTAAATTTTAGGTAAAATCAGCATCAGTGATAAAAAAGTCCATAACGTTAAAGAAGACCCTGATAGTTTGAGAATTAAACGTTAAGCGTAATATCACAAATAAATATTATTTCCTGCAGAGAATGCCAATAAATGCAAGTTTAAATTTTTACTTTAAAACTAGATGGTACCCGTCAAAACGTGACGGCTGGAAAATGAATAAATGTACTAATATACAAATTATACTTAACACATGCCAAATGTTAAAAACCATACAAACCATACAAATTATACTGAACACATTGTCAAATTTTAAAAACCATAATATTAAGAATAGAGAAATACACTTTAAAAAATTACCATTGAACCCAATAAAAGGAAATAGGGTTACTCAACAGCGCGAAATTAACAATTTTCACAAGGTTTAATTCTATATCTCACAAACATAATTAAAAATAAAAATGGCAGAGAGAGAGAGAGAGAGAGAGAGCTAGAGAGAGATTCCTCGGAATAAACAAACATACGTGTTCATGCGGCCTCGTGCTTTGTAAGTATCTAAAGCCAGATTTAAACATGCCATTGAGCATGCGCAGAAAGCCATTTTTAATTCTAAATTATCGTTAATTAATAGAAATTTCGGTTGCAAAAACCAATTTAACACATCTATAGATTAAAATCTTTCGATTAAGACCAAAATGAAGTAAACTGGTACAGTAGTTTTCTCTCACAGAGTGCCCAAAAAATCGGTTTAGCAACTTAGATATGAGGCGGTGAAAGGCAAAGTGGCGTAAGTCAGTAAGTCAAGTGGTGTAAGTCAAAAGAGTTTAACTGCAAAAACTACAAAAAATTCCACCATAAATTGAACAAATTATAATTCATAACGATTATTACAATACTGCAAATAATAACTATTTACAATTACACTATAAATTGAACATGGAGATTACATATTTTCCCTCAAAGGGAAAAAGTTGAAAATGTGACTTACACCACTTTGCCTTTCAACGCCTCATATATAGATTACTCAACTATATGAAACAGGAATGGCTATGCCTGTAAAGTTTGTTTCTTAGTCAATACAATAAGTACACAAAGAAACAGGCATACGAAAACGATAGCGAAGAATGAATGCATGCGTTGTTTGAGGTTGGAATCAGCTTTTTCGTCATTCGTTTTATCAAACATTCTTTATACTTAGCATCACATTGTATACAAAGAAAAGTGAATTACTCTTAAAGGAATCACGATGTAATAGCACGATGTAAGTGATTTTAATGGCATATAACAATAAGCCTTCGATACATTATATGGTATGTGTAAAATGTTAAAACGTTTAAATTAACGAAAATAAAAGAAATTTCAAAACTGACAGTAACAAAAAGTTAATGAACAAAAATATTCAATTGTATTTACTGAAGCTTAAATAAGTAAATTACATTTATGGTTGTTTTTACAACTGTGGGTTTATTTGCATGTCAAAATTTAACGCGCATTATTTCTAAATTACATTGATTTACTAAAATATAGCTTTATTCAGCAAAAAATCTTTTAATATCCTTCATATTTCGATTTCTGCTTTCCTATGGCATTGCCTTTGATACTGAAATATTAACATCAAAAATAGCACAACTACAAAATATACATTTTCTATAAATTAGAAAAATATATTATCTAAATTGTGATAAAAAATTAAAGTCACTAAATAAAAAAAAATTGAAAAAAAAACTTTAAAATTCTCTTTACTTTTCTATTCGATGAAGTAAATTAACTGATATACTATTTAAAAGAGAGCTTCTCTTTTAAATTATTGTAATTTTATTTCATGCAATCGTGTTTTTATTCATATTAATACGTATTCATATCTGTCAAATATAAATTCAAGAAAAATTTTCATAAACACTGTGCGCGTTATATAAGAAAATAATAATAATTCTAATCCCTAAAGAAAAAAGTGCCAGATATCACGAATACTACATAATTAATATTGATGAATATAAATATAATTTTGATAAATAAAGAAAAAAAATCCCTCTGATCAGTAAAAAACCTTAGTATATTTCAATGTGCATTCGAAAAAAGGTGCGAGGCCTAGTTCGCAGCGCGTCAATGTGGAGTTGGACTGGCAATAAATTTCAATCGTGAATATGCACCAAGGGCAGGTGGCAATAAATTTCAATCGTGAATATGCACCAAGGGCAGGCCCACATATATGCATGTATATGTCGATATTCGAAAAGGAATGGACACACAGGTATTGAAAAAAATGCATCTTCTGTTACATCAGTTGGACATTAAATACTTTTAAAATGTATTTAAATAACCATTTATTACTAAAGATACCGATTAGGAAAATACATATCTTAAACGTGCTTTCACACCCTTCAAGATATATTTCTATTTTTGTACTATACCTAAAACAGCATGCATGCGCTGATTATATATATATATATATATATATATATATAAATAAGAATAAGATGAAAGAGAAAACCAGTAATAGCTCTAAAGCTACATGTAGCCAGGAACATCCAACATGTAAAGATAAGTATGAATACGGTTTTTGACAGCATTTCTTCATCAGCGGTGTCAATACTGTCTAAAAACCAATGGATTGTTTCTGATGAGTATGATCTATTAAATAAACACACTCAGACACCGTACAATCCATTATTAACAGAAGAATTGAATAATAAATGAATTTGTATTAAAGTACTTAACCAAAGAACACCAAGCCTATATATATATATACACACACACACACGTCGGTAAAGTGTCTGGATGATTTAGTATCAGCGCATGCATGCTGTTTTAGGTATATTACAGAAATGGAAGATAAGAATATAACTAGAAGGATACGAAAGCATGTTTTAAGATACAAATATGGGATAATCGAGACAAGTCAATTCGCTACCAAAAACATTACACCGTGAAGCAGCATTTCACTTTTATAGTGTAGATAACTATTTGTCAGTAGGACTGGCATTAGGTTTAGTTACAGTGCCTCGTTTTAAAATCTGTTATGTAAGTGTTTCGCATGTTTTACATTCAATTCACTGATAAGTAACATCGGAATCAGTACGCCGGTTGGCCTTGAAAACCCTCAATCTCCATGTTAAAGGCAATTTTCCTCCCAGTGTTTTCTTAATCACAAATTAGAAAATATATTTTTTCTGAATTCTGATTTATGCATTTAAAAACAGATCCTGAATACAATGCGCATATTTAATTAATATTTTCAAAAAATAAAGTCAGTTGTGAAGCACATTAATTTAAAGTAAAAAATTACTTGCTGATCTTTTTCAGTTTTATGAAACTACGCAATTTTATTAAAAGTCTATTTTCAAATGAAAAAATAGAATTAAAAATATCTTTGATGACCTGATATTTTAAAAATTGAAAAAATTCCTTATATATAGCATAACGTTATGATTAAAGATCTGCTATGTCTACTGATTCGCTATCATACAGCCAGTATCGTTACGCACCACCATTTCTACAGTCATATTTTTAAATTTAATTTTCTTTAAACTGGCTAAAATGGGGTCGCTTAGAAGAAAACTTTAAGGAAAAGGAAATATTTCGGTTTTAAAAGCCATTGTTTAAAAATTTTAATTATAAAAAACTTTTGCGGGAAATTGAAACAAACGATACAGCTTCTTAAAATACACAATAAAAAATTTCATGTAGTCTATTCTAACGAAACTACCACGGGTTATTAACGCAGGATTACTTATCGTTGCTTACCTCTTTTGTCTGTATATATGTATGTGTTATGTATATATGTATCTATATATGTGTACGTATATATATATATATATATATATATATATATATATATATATATATATATATATATATATGTGTGTGTGTGTGTGTGTGTGTCAGTCAAAATTTTGACGCATTTTGGTACTTTTCTATTTAACTGTTTAGTACTTGTCCAAGTGATACAGACTGGGTTTGGCATTCTGCCAAAATTATAACTCGCGAAGTACGGACGGACGGTTTTAGCGACTGAAATTTTGCTTTCCGGAGGACCGTTATGGAGGAACGTAATCCTACGTTAATATTTAAAGCGCAACTAGTTCTGACTTAGTAGTTCTTCGGTCAAGGAACATTATCTGCAAAAGTCTCTACTGTGGCTATTTTCATTCGTTAAACTTAAGGAAAAACTTTCTTTATGCGGACAAATAGAAAAAAGTATTCAAAGAAAAGAGTTAAAAATCTTCTATTTATAGGTTGAAACAAACAATAGTTCGGGGAATAAATATTTCCAACAACATGTATATTGTATATTTTCAAGTTTGAAGAATGCTTACTGTATTACATTCTTTAAACAAAATCTCAGTCTTTATATACTCATAAAAAATTACTGACCATATCCGCGTTTACTCAGCAATAAAAATTACAGGATCACGGGAAAGGGAGAAAAAAAATTCTTTTGTATTAGGTCTTAACGGATGGATAAATAAACGCAGGATGAAAGAGTTCAGGAAGTTTCATGGAATAGTAACAAACCTTTACTTTTGTATAAGTGCTAAATCTATTAAAATGGAGCGGAAAGCAATAGTTTAAAAGAAGATTCCACCGATACCCCTTGCTCTAAAATCATCTGCCTTTAAATTTATGAACACAATAACATCCCTAAATTAAATCTATGTTGAAGATAAAAATCAGTAACTTACACATGATACTAATAGCATGGTTATCCTTTATTCATTTTTGACGTGGCGTATGTCAAAAATCCTTAGGGCCTGTTCACATAGAATCCGTCAGCGTTAGCGTTAAAATTTTTAACCAATCGTAAACCAATCATTGACCCATTTAACCAATCAGCACCAACGGAATCTTTAATGCTAACGAAATTGGATTCTATGTGAACAGGCCCTTAGTCACATGAAGGGGACTTTAAAAGCCAATATGAGACATACTGTAGATACATTTTTTGAAAACGCGCATCATAAGACAAAAAATACATAAAAAAATAGACTAAAAATTGGGATGCGCCTTATGGTCCAAAGATAATATGAAAATAAAATAAATATTTTATTGTATAAATTATATTTATTATATATATATATATATATATATATATATATATATTTATTTATTATATTTATTTATATATTTTTTATCTTTATTAAGAAATTGAAAATATATTTATATACCTCACGAAATACAAAATTTTGTTTTCTAAAAATCCTCCTATAAATTTGAGGTGAGTCTAATCGTCCAAAAAATACGGTATTTCTGAGAAATACGCTGAACAATATTAAAACGAAAATTTATTGAATTAAGAGATATCCTATTTTTTAATAATGATGTGGTACTCTGTCTCCTTTTTCAGCATTCTGAAATATTTGTTTATGGAGTTAATAGGTACTGAAGACCTATTTTTTATGGAGTTAGAAGGTCCACAGAGGGTCTTCTGTGTCTTAAAGATTCAGAATATTTGAATCACACTAATACCTTATTTTGCCAGTTTAAGGTTGCTGTGATTCTCTCACCTGAATGTTAACATAATATGGAAAAAATGTGTCTACTGCTTACAGCTGCATAAATGATGATAATCCAATAAAAATGGTATTTTCAGATACCCCGAAATTTTCTGCACCTTGTAACAGGATTCATTTAAGAAATTTCATCCCCCAAAGGAATTGATGAATGTTTAAAACACACTATACCAGATTTCCCCCCCGAATTATTTAAATTTAGAAATATTATTTACATTTTTTTAAAGAACGAAAAATGTCCCAAGGTGTAAAATTTCTTTTTCTATTACGGAGTACAATGGAAAAAAAATCTTTAAATCCAAGTAGACAATCCCTGAACATATTTTCTCCATGGTTTAATATTGAGGTGAGCGAATCCAATAGGGTTGGTACACAACAGCCTTAAACCACAAGTTTAACCATAATGAAATTATGAAGTAAATTTGATAATTTTTGATAAAATTAATAAATAATGTATATAAAAAAGATGATCGAAGTCGGATAGATGACACAAAAACAACATAAAGGTATTAAGTAAAGCATTAAATCACATTAAATGCGATTTCAAAATGAATGGAGGTATTCATTCCTAAAAATACATGTGGAGCCGTTAGTTACAATTGCCACTGTGGATTGCATGAACACTTAATAGGTGCAGCCAGGTGAGTGGGAGGATATTTGCATGAGAGAGACGTAGTTACGAAATTTATTTGCATAGGGTTCAGTTTAAACATAATACAAGGTAATGAGGAGAGAAATGAACCATTCCAATATCTTACCTAACTATAGCACTACGACTTCTACCACATTCGTGTCATTGGCCCCACGCTGCCATCTGTTATTTAAATATGATCATAGCTACTTAATCTGTATCAAACTAAAGCTGAAATTTGAATTCGGAATTTTTCAAGAAATTAAAGTGCAAACAAACACATAATATCAAATATAAATGAAGCAAAAGGGGAAATTCACGTCACTTAGAATATTTACTTATTAGTGTTATCAAAGCAAAAATTTTAAGACTAAAAGCTTCATTTAGAGAAGGAACATCTTATACACTCAAGAGGCCACTGAATATTTAAAGAATTAATTAAAAGTAACTTTAATATATATACATTCGACACCATTTATAGGTAAAGATCCTGAAAGTCTCAATTTTTAAGTTAGAGGAGAACACAATATTGACAAACAACGCACTGTATTGATTAATAGTTTTTCCTGACATTATAAATACAAGGCTCTTCAATGACACTAAACATTAAGCTTTTTAAGAATTCAATAATTTTTCTTTAATTTTTCAATTGTCTTAGTAGGCCACTGATAAAACGCTTAAATAATTAAAATAGCAACAAATACTGATACCGCATCTTTCTGGCGTTGGAATTTTAAAAGGGATGGAAAACAACAATTTAAGTTCAGTATTTGTGTTCAAGAGAGGAGTCAAGAAAATCGATAACTTAGTTTTTTTTAATAACAAAATTAAAAACCTTTTAAGGCTATAGATGAAATAAAACCTTTTTTTAAGTACTTTAAATGTCAATTGAAAACTAAAAACGAAAGGGGGAACAAACTAATTTTTTCCTTCTAAATATCAACATCTCATTAAAAAAAAATTAAGCAAAGAAAACACATCGCGGATCTCCAAGGAATTCCCACATCTCACAGCAATAATAACTAATCCTAAAAGAATTCTACGAGCACGCCTCGCAGATATTAATACAGAAAGATACCCTAATGCCGTAAAACCGTAGCAAGAGGGAAAATGATACCTCATTCCTATTCATAATATAGCCAATAATATCGACATAACGGGGCACATGACAAATCACCAATAAAAACAAAAACATAACGGCCTGGACTTCTGGCCGGCTGGCTACCAAAGAAAGAAAAAAAAATTATCACATTATTATTTTCTCCTAGGGTATACCTGGCGCTAAATCGGCCATTAATATTTTGTCCGACCAGCTCCTAATAGCTTCCAGTAATCACGACCGGCATTCATTCTTGGCCGTTTCTATGGGCCATTAATGGTCGGAGAGCGTTAATAGCTGGGGGCCCAACGCCTTTATGAAAGGGCCCCCGACATTCAGGCAAAAATTCTAAGAAACTAAGTAATCCAAACAGGCCATTTTCAAAACATTAGGTTTAGTTTATTTAGACGGAATATATATATGATGGGATATTACTTGAATACACGACATGTTATATAGATATAGATATATATATGAATAAAATGTGACAGAGATGACATCTGGGAACATAAAAGTGCGCTCTTGCAGTTCCTGATGAAATTTGTTAAAGATGAAAAAACAGCGGATCAAACGGAAGGAAATAACTTAACAAAAACTTTAAAGAGGGCATGCCATTAAAGAGATAACTAATGTTTTTTCTATAAATGCTGGTGTGAGAGACGATAAGACAAAATACGTGAAGAACTAGACTTCACAAAAAATAATTAAATTTTTAAAATCTACAAAGTATCTTGCTTCAATGATTTTATCACAATTAATATTAGTTCAAATAGTTTGCAATAATGTCAGTTTTTTTTTCATGATAAACAAATAGGAAATCAATTATTTTGTTGGATTTTTTTTCTGGGCGATAAAACAGACCCAACTAAGGAAGGGAGACCTGGACCAATAATACGCTGTGGCGCATGTAGGAGTCCGGTAAAAATCCTCCTTCTGGGTCCAATGCAATCAAGTTCCACTCGCCTTTATGAGACCTAATATATCTGTGTTTGCTGTGCAAAGGGTGCTAAGTCCAAAATGGGCTAAAATGAGTTATCAAACCGGGCATGTTAGAAAAATCAAGGGCTACTGCAGGCTACAGAAAGCTCAGACCAATTCCACTCCTAAATATTTTTATTCATCAGGGAAAATTTGGGGTATGTGAAACAAAACACAAACATGTTAGTGTTAAAGGAGTTATGTCCCAATCAAGGACTTAACACTCCTTACTTAACAAAAATAAAATTATAAAAATTTATTTTAAAAAAATAATTAAAAATTAAACTTAAAAAACTGACTTTACAAAAGCCGTTTTCTTCAATCCCGTTTTTCTCAAAACTACGATTTTGAACTTGACGCTCTTTTCACTGCAAACACAGATATCGTAACCAACTAAAAAGAAATCAGCTATTTTATGATGATCAACTGAGACATAATACTCTCTTACAGCCGTTACGCGAACTATCAAGTCTTTTAAATGTGAGGAATTAATTTCTCCATAAATTTTTCCAATTTCTTTGTTGTTCACACAAACCGTCCAGAATCCGAAAAGTTAGGGTTCGTATGAAGTACATACAATCCCAGTAACAATGGAAATGACCAGCAAAACTCACAAGTAATGGAACTTTCAAATTAACTTCCTAACTGATAAATAATGGGTAAGTTTCTAATAAACCTTCTGTATTGACTTAGCATCAGAGGAAACGCGGAGAATTGATACACAAAATAAGAGACTCTACTATTTTACATAAACATTCGTTATTAACTTCAAATTTCAAAGAAAAAATTGATTAAAGCACTTCAATGTTTTCGTATAGTAGATATATTAATTTGACATTATGACAGACTTAAACTTTATGAACGGTCAAGTTGGTATATTATATATATCTCAAATGCGGTAGACGGTTTATGGACAATATCCTTACCATCACCATAGTACACCGCAGTTTTGCTAGCCATTTGATTATGGGGCACCATATAGGCGGACTAGCATTACCCTCTATGAAGGGACGACACGAACGGAGGCTATCAGTGGCGCAACGCCGGGATTTGATCCGAGCACCCTAAGCACCAAAAACCAGCGCGCTGAGTTGGCATATATAATTTTATATAATGCACAGATAATAAAAATATGCAAAGTATGCATTCAAGCAGGCGTATCTGTCATAGTATGAAATGAAATACATAAAAAGTACTGCAAATATATATATTATATCCACATATTATAACTGGATGCATCGATTCCGTGAGACATATTTCCAACCCTCGAAACAACTATTTATTCCAACAGAACACCAGCGACGGAACCAATGCAGATGGTGCTTCCCTGAGATACAAAAACACTTCTTGAAAGCTACAAATGCATCGCCATATTAATAGACAAACATTCCCGAGGAAACTGCATCACGCATCGTCGCCATGCCATTCCCATACATCAGCGATCGCAAAACGACACAAAACTTTCGGGACGGGGGCGTACCTCGTGTGTCGTGACACACGTAAGAGGGGACACGGGGCGCTATATACGACACCTGCGGCCGGTCCCATGGCCGGGCACACATTTACGAGCAAATGGGCGGCTCCATAACTCTGACCCGTGACGATGTTAATGCATGCCACCCACACCCCTTTCATCTCAATACAGAAAGAAATGACCTGCAGCGGTAGACTCTTCCGATATTGATGGAAGTAATGGATGAGAGGAAAGGGGGTCGCAAGAGGGCTCCTCCAGGAAAGCTTAATAGTAAGGAACATCTGCATGTGAAAGGATTCCAATAGCAAAAAAATACGTCCCAGTCTGAGCATGTGTTTCTCTTCAGAAAAATTCTTGTGGTAAGCTAATACTTATATGCTTTAACTAGCTGAAAACCCGCACTTCGCTACGGAGTACAATCAAATTAAATACAACGGTCAATGTATATTTATAATAAATACGACGATCAATGTATACAATTGATGTAAAACAAATACATTTATAAAAAAATCGTAAGGGATATTTTATAGAAAAAATGATGTAGAAGAAAATATTCAAATTAAATCGAATAGGAAATACTAAAGAATATAGTACAGTTAATATAGTACAGTTTGAGGAACATGTTTTTGCTGTATTTTAATATTTTTTTAGATAATGGACAATCGTCTGCCACATTAGCAAGAAAAGAAAAATATTTTTTTGTCTGATTCGTTGTTATGACGTGACGATAAATTTATGTAAAGTACCAGAAAAAGAAATCACGTGATCAGAATTTGATAAATTGAATTCTAAAAATTAATCTTTAAAAATTCACAAAACTCAGGAAATGGAGGTAAAGATTCGAAAAAGATTTCATTTTAAAGGAATTTTTATGATCTTTCTCGTGATATAAATTTTACAACAGCTTAAAAATTTAATTTAAAAAAATCTATGAAGAATTTTTCAAAAATATTTCTTAGTGCACCTTTACACTATAAGAAGAATCGCCATGCAAAATTTCAGCCCTTTAGGTCCAGCGGTTTGGTCTGTGCGTTGTATGTCAGTGAGTCAGTCAGTTACTGAACTGTTTTATATATATAGATAAAAAGTACATTTTACCATCTTAATAACTGAGTATGTAAAAACTGAATATGTTTATTCTTTTTTTTTTTAGAAAGGCAGGAACTATATATCAATACATATTATACATTGAAGCTTTCTGATACGCGAGGCTTCGTCAGTTTACGTATCGAGGATAAAACCTATGCGTTTTTTGAGGCAAAGACACCTTTCATAACAAGTTATTGTAGAGATAGATAACCTTACATTAACCTAATCACGTAAAAAACACTTCGGAGTATGCTGTAGGCTCAAATGAAGAAAATGAAAGTAGAATTTTGATATTCACATAGCTTTTCGATCGGTTTCTGAAATATTTTATTAATCTCAAGAGTGAAACTACGGAATATCTTCCATTCCTCTAAATGATTGCTATGCACACGCAATTAGATGAGTCTCTCCTTTTCTTCCCATTATTATTATTTATTTATTTTTTGCTCTTAAAGTCTGTTAAAAGTTGATTGTTTTTTGAATGCAGTTTAAAATACGTTAAAAAACAGTTATATTAAACAATACATTCTATCTAGAAAAAAAAGAGAAAAAATACTAAGGAATAAAATATGAAGGAGCTCTTAATTTTTTTTTTCTCGAGGGCATATCATTCGTATTAAAGAACAAAGAAATTGAAAATAAAATACACATACATAATTATATTATTCGAGATATGTTGTACATATTTTTTCTTATGGTGTTTGTACCAATGCTTCCGATAAAAAGGAATAAGTATCAATTTACCCAGTAGTAACATAATCTTAACGACAAATAATACATAGATAATTACAATATATCGATTATAATATATCAATATTGGAAAATCAATAGAGGATTTATTTTCAAGAGATTTTAGGCACAACTAAGGGTTAAATGTAAAAGCTATCATCACGCACATAAAATACACTTTTATAAGAAAAAAAGATAATTTAGCATCCATCTGTGCTGTTAACGCATACGACAAACGCAAGAATGCACTACACATAAAAATATTGTGCAACAAGGAAAAACTTATTCTTTAATTCATTATATACTTTAAAAGGTGCTCTTAATTACTTCAAAAAAATATCAAATGTTTTGTTGAATATTTTTAAAGATAAAATTCTTAATTACCATTCTTAAATTATCGGAGAAAAGTGATGAAGTTTTTATGTCATAGCCAAACAAAGTCTTTGTTTCTTTGTTAAGTCTTGTCAAACAAATGCAGCCCTTCTTTGAAGTGAAAGGGACGAAGACAAAACAATTCTGCATTAAGATCATACAAAATCCTCGGCCTCGATGTTAAAAAAGTATAAAGGGAAATATGAATATGTCTGTTTCATATAAACCTTAATGACAACAGTTTAATTTACAGGGAGAATAAGAAAATGATTCATTTACACCAGAAAAATTCTCATTCCGAAACGTAAAAAAGTTACATGTCTGGAAATTATGGACAAGAAGGCTGGCTAGTTGCCACAAAACAATAATTTTTAGAACTTGCGTAAATGTATCTACATATTAAATTGTTTCTGTAAAACTATATTCCCACAAAAGTCCTAAAATTTAAAGATTAGCGGACTGATACACCCTTGAACCATTCAGACCGCCTTCCAGACACGCATTTATCCTTTTTAGACCAATTTTTTGCTGTTTCATGGTTGTAAAACTCTAACCCATTACTAATGGAGGAGTGTAAAGTATTAGTTTTCCCACACACAGGACATTTAATCTCCATCAAAAATTGATACACGCCGGACATCGTGCGGTTTGACATTTCTTGTTCCAATCAATTACTAAAACATCCTTCCCGGAACTAATCTTACATTGTGTAAAAAAAAAGCAGTCTCACAGAACCCGTCTAAGGCGTTGATTTGGAGACTGCATAAGCAACGTAGTTACATATAAAGATGCGGAGCAGGCACGTACCTGCTGGAATCACGCTCCAAAACAAGAGCTCAAATAACGACGCGCCGGGAAAAACAAATCGAGATATATTTTGCGTTATCTTCTCAACGAACAATACAAACATTTTCAAACACTTTCTTAAAAATTTCTGTGAAGAGACTGCATGACTTTTTATACATTAATCTCACGGACCGGACTGAAAAGAAGAAACGTTAATATATAATTCAAAAATAATGTAACTTATTCAAAAATGTAAGAGTACATCCAAAGTAATTTTGATAAATATAACTCTCTTGAAAAACTTCTAAACATCATGGCTTGTTTGATTTTATTTAAGCTTAATTTCATCAAATGTTCAAGAGAGTAACCTTAAATTTCGGTTTCAATTTCAACCAGCCGCTGGAGGTATTTGTACATTCTTAAGCCTTCAGCGGGCGCGCAAGTGTACAGAGTGCAACATTTTCACAATTTTGAATGGCTTGTTTTTACGTGTAAGATTTGAATGTTCTAAACAGTTTATATTTATAGCTACACCCTTTCTGATGCAGGTCTCATTTTCTGGCATTTGTATTCCTTTCCATTCATTGGTAGTCGTGATTTAACCGTGGTAAACCACCGATTATACTGGATTACAATACGACAAAAGCAGGAGTTGGTGTACTCGATCAAATGTGCAGCTATTACACGGTATCCTGCATATCACAAAGATGGATAATCTCATTATTTTTTAGGTTTTTGGACATAATAGGGATCCATTCGCAAGTTGTCCTTAGATCCAATAAACCGGACAGTTTTGAAATAAGGCGATTGTATCTGCATTCTTTGGCCTTTAATTATAAATATATCTTTATATTATCAACATTTCATATCTTTTCATAAAACGCAGAATTATTCTCAACTTGAAAATAAAAAAATTAATACAAAAGGAATAATCAAGGTTGAAAGAGACGTTGCACTTTGTGCCACGCGAGCCTGCTGGTGTTCCAAAAATTGGCGCGCCCGCTGAAGGGTTAAAGTAGTTTTGCTCGTCATAACAGCCTTCAGCGCGCTAAGATTGGAATAACAGTGCCCAATGCATTGAAAGAAATGAGAGCCACTCGCACTACATGCACTTCGAACTCAAGATTCGTAAAGTTTAGCAACAAAGTAAGACGAACGATTTGTACATTAGTCTGACAACAGCAATATCAATGCTACTCGTACGTATGACATTCAGAAAAGATGAAAAGAGCCAATTTTAAACATTTTCATCAAATTTTTTTAAATTAAAAGTACAGCCTTTTTTTTTAATAATTACATTTTTCTTTATCATATTTAAAAGAAAATTAGTGCAACCGATGAATCTGAAGTCTTCCTCCCTCTCTAACGATTAACTGTTGATTTCCTCAAAGTCTACTTTAAACCAACAACCGTAGGACAAGAATTCTTAGAATTAGGATTCACTGTAAGGGTAATTTACTCGTCTTGTTAAATACACAATAAAACATTGAAACATATACCTAAAACGCCAAAGCAGGGTTTTATAGAGGACAGCGACAATTTTAATTTTCATATGAATGCTTAAATATTTAGAAGTACCTATTTATATATTCTTTATATTTCGAGGATAATTTGTTGGGAAAAATGCTGTTCACAAAGACACTTAGTACTTTTTTTTAAATAAGAAAACAGAATAATTTTAATCAATCATTTTACAGTTACCACAAAAACATTTCAAAGTTAATCTATACATTTTGTTTATTTTTTAGTATGTTTACATGTGTTGAATTACTTTAAATTTTGGTGTATATTCTTTTGGTTCATAACTCACAAGCACATTGCATGCGGATACAGGAAGCAATTTTCATTATGCCCTGGCAATATTTATTTATTTATTTTTAAAACGCGAGACAATTGTCTTGAAACATTCACTCAAACTCCTAGAATAATTGTTGGCTTATTCTAGAATCACCAACCATACCAATATAAGGGATACAATAAACACTATCGCTAAAATTCTACAGACCTAGGATATGAATCATGAGTTCCCCAAAATTTTTTTCCAACTGAGCCCCTCAGCCCTAAGGCCAACCCCGGATATGTTGCTCACCCATATGCTTCCATGGATAATTTCATAAATAAAAACTTGCCCCCACAAACGAATGTTTGAAATTTATATATGTGTAACTTTTTGTCACATAATTCGGCGTCCTCAATATTTTTTTCACAAAATTATATAAATTTAAAGTAATAAAAAGAATAACAACAGCTACAAAAAATTAACCAGTGAGAGGCCAGAGAATTTCATCAGAAATTTTACATTATAAAAATATTTGAATGTTCAATGCCTATTATTTTTTAACAAAAGAACCGTAAAGATTATGCGATTTAAAAATAATCTGAATTTCTGATATCTTGAATTCAAAAGAACAAGGTGAATGGGGTGTAATATATAACGCTACAAATATATAATATTATTGTACGTGGTTAAAACACATAACTTGTACAAATATTGTCTTACTGCCAACAAGAACGTATTTATGTTTACTACATACATGCCATTAACTACATACATAGGTTTATGAGTTACATATAATAAAAAGCCAATATATTCTATTAGAAACATAAGTGAATGTTTCCATGATGTAGACAGTATACTCCATTGATTTATATATATATGTAATATCTTAAACATTATGCCCCATTATGCCCTCCATTCTAGCATTTAAATTCCCTTTCTTAAATCTAATCCCAAGCAAGACTAATTCATCTCTTTAAAACCCTTAGCCACAGAGCTTCCCATAAGAACAAGGCCTTTAAAATTGCATGCCTTTGCATTCTTACACGCACATATGTACGAATTCAGGAGTAAGTTAACTTCGCGAGACCCGAAATCTGCCGTTCCTACAAATAATTAGCCACATGTTTCTCTCGCCCTCTGGCGTGAAATGTTGAAAGGTGATATTACGAGCCGTTCTTCTGGAATGAACGGATGTACTTTAGCTCTAATAAACGATTCGGCACGACAGCATTTAAATTTATTTCCCATCTGGCTGAGTCTAGCTCCAGCCATAGAAATATGAGCTAGTTTCATTTTCAGGATCTAATTCAAGGACGTAATGTAATGGGTCTATTACATACATACCTTAAAAAAAAAACTAAACATAAAAAAGAGCATAATATAAGATTCAATTAGGCAGAACTTGTAGACCAAATGGGGTAAAAACTCCATCTAATTTTTATTAATTAATTAGCTTTAGTTTACATTTAAGTTTCCGTTTTGTATGCTGTCATGACTTCAAAAATTCATTCAATGGAAACGCTAACTAAAAATGTCATAGATTTTCCACTTGGCATCAGTAATTTGGCGTCTTTCAAAGTAAAGTTTGAAAAGTTGCTTTATGTGCACGTGCACGACATTGACGGAACAAACTGCTGCTAAATAACAGTTACACGAAATACAAACTATCTGAGAAAAGCAAAAGACGGCAGAAACATGTTTAAGTTCAGTTTGATTGTTTCTAGTAGTTAATGCTTCATCATTTTGTCCACTACTTGATATGTGGTGCATAGCGAAGATATATCATTTAACTTGATATTCTTATTAAAAAAAAATATTCATACACGCATGCAAGTACGCACACGTACATATACATGCACAGGCATGTCCATTTACTTACATAATGATACAAACGCATGCAAATATACATACACTAGATGAAAACCCGCGCTTCGCTACGGAGTACATTCAAATTAAATACAACGGTCAACGTATGCAATTTATGCCAAAAAATAAATATATATATTTAAAATAAATGCGATGATCAATGTATACAATTGATGTAAAATATATATCTATCTATCTATATATATTTATAAAAAAATCGTAAGGGATATGCATTTTTTTTTGGATAATATCCAATCGTCTGCTGCATTAGAAAGAGAAAAAAATATTTTTTTTGTCTATTTAGTTGTTACGCACGTGACGATAAATTTATTGAAAGTACCAGAACAAGAAATCACGTGATCAGCATTTAATAAATTAAATTCTAAAAATTAATCTTTAAAAATTCACCAAAAATCAGGAAAAGGAGGTAAAAATTCGAAAAAAATTTCATTTTGAAGGAATTTTTATGATCTTTCTCGTGATATAAATTTTATAACCCTCAATGTATTATTTTAAATGCAAACGTAAAAAAAGTTTAAAAAACAGCTTAAAAATTTAATTTAAAAAAATCTAAGAAGAATTTTTGAAAAATCTTTCTTAGTGCACCCCTACACTATTAGAAGAATCGCCATGCAAAATTTCAGCCCTTTAGGTCCAGCGGTTTGGTCTGTGCGTTGTATGTCAGTCAGTCAGTCAGTGAATGAATGAGTCAGTTACGGAACTGTTTTATATATATAGATAAACTCATGTACATTCATCAGCTTATGTACACGTAATCAGATTCAAATGATAAAATAAGAAAGCCGAAAGCCTGCCATTAAGTTCCCCACATCGAGAATCACGTCCCAAAATCATGCGTCGAAACAAAACTCAACCAAAGTGAAGCAAAAAAAAGAAAGAAAAAAAAACTTTTGAATTTCTCTCTGCCTAAGTATGCCGGACATTTCCCGAAAGCGGGAGGGGTTTGGAAACCTCTCAGCGAAAGCCCCCTAAAATTCGAAGACACTTCGGGAGATGCCTCCTCCATTAGGTTTCTTATGATGATAAAGACCCAGTCGGTACGGCAGCCAATGAGGAATCAGGAGGGTCCTAATGCCTCCTTTGGAAACAAGCCCACCTCCCACTCCCTGCTTGTTATTATTTCCGAGGAATGATATTGGAAGAATCCCGACTCAATTTAGCTAAAACGGGCAGGACTTAAGAATTGCATAGTGAGAGAGAGAGAGAGAGAGAGATGAGAAATCGGGCTAAAAAGCATGGACCAGATCCATCACGTGGAATAAATTCGTTGGGCTGCTTGCAGAGTATCATCACAGATGTATTTTTCAGATTTCGCTAAGAAAGGAGAATCGGAATCAAAACAGCAATGCACGAATAAAAGCAAGCTTAAGATCTGTAATAAACAATGGAGGTTTGCGAAAGGAAAGACAATAAATAAATCTTCGGAACAAAACCTTGGTTGATACACCTGATTTTCGAAAGGACTTTCGATATTACCTTGGAGCTCTAAAAAATTATGTTGAAAGGAAAAATTGAGACTTCTTTTTTTACCACAATGTATGGTCAGAGTGTTACATCAACAGCTAATAGTCTTTAGAATAGCAATAACAGGCTTTGTCAAAATCAAATCCTACTCCCTTAACGGCACAAGGAACTGAGAACAAGAAACTGAGCTTTAAAGTGTGTGTGTGTGTGTGGGGGGGGGGGGGGCGGATTTAAAAGTAAGTAAATTTCTTGGGCAGACTTAAAATAATAACGGCGACAAAAAATTAACTAGCGAGAGACCAGAAAATTTCATTAGAAATTTTACTTTACAAAAATATTTGAATGTTCAATGCCCATTACTTTTTAACAAGATAACTGTAAAGATTATGCGATTTAAAAATAATTTGAATTTCTGATATCTTGAATTCAAAAGAACAACGTGAATGGGGTGTAATATATATAACGTCACAAATATATTATATTATTCTACATATTATATATTTGTGGTGATATGACTTTACCCACCGGCGAGTTACATTCGAATAAGTTTACGGCAAGCAGACCAAAAAACATCCATTAAAAAGGAAAAAAAAAAAAACAGTGAATTTTCAGTCTCAAAAGTAAAAAGGTAATTTATTCTTCATTATTATAAGTTGGTTGAAAATCTTTTAATTTCAGCTTTTAAAATCTTCTAACTAAAAAAGCAATATTGAAAGGTAGATGATTAATTCCCAGGAAATACACATAATTCGTAAATGCTCCTCAACATTTCACAGAAAATAATTTAACCATTTTTCAGTGCAGGATCAATTAATTATACTGAAGTGACTGCAAATTTTTAAATAGATGACAGAAAGGCATCTAGAAAGAAGCGAGGCTTGGTTGGAACTATTCAGTTATTGCTCTAAACTACATTTTCCATCATTTTTATTTTCAACATAACGAAAAAAAAGGGTGTTTATGAAAGACCGGTTTACACGACAGGAGCACTAACTGAAAAACTAGATATGCCCTTATTACAAAAGCAAAATACGGACAAGTATGCAAGTTAGAATATTTGATATGAAATAAAAGAAGAATGATTAATAATACGAGTAAAAAGTAGTGATTACTATTGGAACGAATAATGATCCATCACAGTACAAAAATAATTACAAACTTCACATCCATCAAAATCATGTAAATTGGTTTTACTTCTGACCCTTTAACCCTGATAAAATACTAAATAAAGTACCTACAGATCTAAAATTTTTACAATGCACCATAATTACCTACCAGGTAGTTATTAAGAAGAATAAAATATGGTGCAAATCTAGACAAAGCATGTAATGAGGAATATATAATCTTATGATGGCGAAGACAACTGATTTGTGATGTGACAGATACATTGGAAATATTAGACGAGAGTGACAACAGTTTCTGAACAGTAAATAAGGATAAGAGTTCTACACTCAACGTTCCGCTAAGTCCCAGAATTTCTGAGTTTATTTCAGGATGAAACGTAAACAAAATATTCCATAGATAGGTTTCTTCGGCCAATATCACAGCCATGATCCGTTTTCACTCTGAAACTGACCCTGGAATTAGACTGTACATATTTATTTTATGCATTGCAACACGGTTTTTAACTACCAAGTGTCACGATGTTCATCTAAGAAAAGCAGAATTAAAAATACGTGTAAAGTGATATCTGTGTATAAAATACGTGTAAAGTGATATCTGTGTATAAAATACGTGTAAAATGAGTTGTTTCTATAGAGATTAATATAAAAAATAAAGACTGGATACAGCAGCGTTAATCATAATAAACCAAAGAAACAAAATGGATCCCGCCATCACTACTCAGCCCCTTCAAAAGGCTTTTAATATCGCTTTCAAAGAATAGTACTTAAAGGCGTTTAAGACGAAAACCGATCTGTATAATTTTGAACATTCTGTACTTAAGTACATCAACAATAATTTTCTGCTTGAAAAACATCCCACACACAAGTACTCTAAAAAATTTCTTAACCTCAAGACCTCCTCCAGTTCACAATGGGGCTGCTTTACTACAAAGGCGTCTTTTAAGAAAACCGCCTCGTGAAGAGGTGGGGAGGGGGCCACTTTTAGATGATGTCACTACGTCAGGGGAGGGAGCGCGTTTCAAGGTAACTATCCGGCACGAGCACACCTCATTTCAAGAGTCGCTACACCTGTAAGAGGTCTTAATCTTCACTTTCTCTGTCTTCCGGTTCCAGTTTTTTTTTCATTCCTCCCTCTTTTCTATTTTATCTTTGTTAACATTGTGTCTAGTCGCTACTTCATCTAGTCTAAGAAAAGTTATGAGCAGTCCCCACATAAATTCTTGTGAATTTGGCTTTAAATAGATCAGATAATTAGATAGAAAAATTAAATTTGAATTTTGAAGAAAAACACAAAAAGCCTATACAGTTTATATCACAACCTCAATATGATAATAATAATAATAATAATAATAAAAACACAAACTTCATGCACTTAACATTTACTGAACGGTATCTTTTACCTATGGTATGTTAAGTAGCTAAAATAAAATTATTAAGACTTTTTTGAGCTCCTACAGCGTTGCCACATAAAAACATCGTTTTTATGTGGCAACGCTGTAGGGCGACAAGATTATAGAAATATTCAAAGACATTCGTCCTTTTCAAGTTACATTTCCTTTTATAATGTCCTAAACTAATTGGTTTCCATTTTGGATTGAAGAATATACAAACCACTCAGACTCGACAAGACGGGTAGAAAAAGGAGCTAAAATTCTCTAAACCCGTGAATCCAGGCTGGCCGCAATACGGGTATCCAGAGTAAGACTTGGGAGCCCGCTGTCGGTTTTCCACGGCCCTGCAATCACTGATGTCACATGACTGTCTTTCGAATCGAACGTGGAGATTTCTAGCAATTATTCTGGTTAATACCCCTAGTGAGCTTTTACGTTATTTTTACCCTCTTAACATTTCAAAATTGAGAACGCAGCTTCAAATAATTTTAGTTAAAATAATTTTAGTTAAAAATGTCTATTCCTACCAAAAAAAAAAAAAAAACACACACAAAAAAACACAACTTGTCCCGATTGTAAAACCCTTAGATTAAAAGGTGAATAGTTAATAACACGCAGATACAATTTAATTCCCATGCACCATCCGACTGAGTTACGTTAGTTATCTCAGGAGGCACATCACTCTTCTTAACCCAAAACAATATAATTAAAAGTAACAACTTTTTTTCATGGGAATATCAACACAGGGTCAGACATGCATCGTTCGAATACTCAGACTAAAACTTTGAACTTGATCATGACCTCTTCAAGCATATAACAGATCTGAATAAAGAGATCAACAAACATATATTGGAATGACTTTTGTTTATTCAATGCTTTTTCACTTTTGTTCAATAACAGCCCACAACGGATAAAACTGAATCACCCACGCGGCATAGGACAGAATACAAAGAACTGCTTAAGTGATATAGAAAATTATGGCGACCCTTTAACATAGGTCCTCTCCTATAAGACGTGTATAAGGAAAAAAGACCCTTAAAATCTGACGCTTTTCTGACAAATCCACTGCCGTGTACACTAAGGGCGGCTGATGCACGTAAAATCTGTCGTGGCTGCAATGTCCCCCAAGTTCTCAAAATTACCTCTGGAGGTGTTCTGGTCAAGTGTTCTGGTCGTCACTTGACTCGATTCAAAATTACGGGACTGGTCCTTTGACCAAGTCGGACTCCAACCTTTGTGGTGCCAGTGAAAACGGGATCCGCACCTTCATTGCCCATAGCCTTCGTGACTTGATGTTGCTGTCGGTCAAGTGGCATAAGCAACAACAATATTGTAGCACTCTCTCATTTTCAAATTGATTCATTCGATAATTGTTATGTGCATGCGCAGCATAAAATATACGTCGTGACAAGTGTAGTTTTGTATGTCTTTTTCGGTGTAGCTTCTCAGTTGAGGTGGAAAATACAGAACTAACAAGGTTCATAGCCTGAGAATGGGAGAGATGTTCTTGCGTAAGGCATCAGCAGGACCATGAAAATCCTCAATAGCATTGTTAATCAATGAGCAATTTTTCCTCTTAGTATTTTCGGAATGACAAATTCAAATTAGCAAATGCATGTTTTGGGCTTTTTATGCGTCTTAAAGCTGAAACTTCAATGAAAAGCGAATAGTGTTTTCAGTTTGGAACTTGCAGTAATTAATTTTTTTTATAGCACATTAAACTACTGATGTTTATCGCCAGAAAATTAAATTCATTTTCTGAAGTAAATTTAAAAAAAAAAGAATATCGAAAAACGCGAGCAGTCCATTCACAAATCTATTTTTAGATACAAAAACAGTTTTAAAAATTTTCAATTTGTTCATGAGCAATTAAAAAAAATGACGGGAGGAAAATTTCCCATAGCTTAACATACGGATAGAAGATATGCGAGTTCAATAAATGCAAGACCTTCACTTATCCTTCTACGAAGCCATATCAAGACATTTTTCGTGACTGGAAAGAAATAATCCACCTTAAAGTTTCCGTTAAGTTCCTACTATACCACAGACAAAGCCTCTCGATACAACAGAATATTGAAAAGGTGAGGCGTTCGATTAACAAATGCTATTAGAATTTACTGAATGCTTTTGTGACCTTAAACATAACGGCACTTTACACAGAACTGCTCTCTTCACACGAGTCAATGAAGGGCTCGTCATCGGTTAGTTTCTCGCTGTCTTCGTCCAGCGTTGAGACACCTCTCCCCTGCCGCCCCCCCCCCCTTTTCTTTCCTCTTCACGGCATCACGCAATCGGCAGCAAAAAATGATGGCGCAAGAAATTTCTCAGCGAGTTTCCACGTCGTCGCTTATCTCAGTGTGACCGATGTGGCGCGTGGTCCGTCATGAAAACAGGGCGAGCCATTGTTTATCGCAGGATGATAGAGTTACTGGCCTCGGACTGAAGGGGGTGGGCGAGAAATTAGAGATGTAATTTTATTTATTTCTAGACTTCCGCGCATTTTCCAAGAGTAGCAGTTTCAGTTCTCTTTGGAACATTTTTTAAAAATTTTATTTCCAATGGCAAATAATAAGACAGACGTTTTACAAACAGAACAAAACTCTGTGAACGTATAACGTGAAAGTCAATATCTCATCATTTGGCCTCTAGCGTTCCAATACTTCACCTCAAAGGCTCCACGCAGCGCCGGGCACCTTCCGATGTGGGTCCTGCCCCACATTTCTTCATTTAACCCGCAAAGTGGGCAATTTGCAACACGATAGAGATGGCTCGCCAAGCAATCGTGACCAATTTCGAGCCTAAAATTGGCCACTGCTTTACCCCGTGGTTTGTCTGCTATTTTCCATTCCACCCTTCGGAACATAAAATTAGACTTAATGTTAACCACCACCGATTCCTTCTCTACTTCTTTTCCATCTCAAAATACACAGTACCAAGTAAATGTCCCACTTTCAATTCCGCTTGACACACGAATGAAGACATTTTGCAGTCCTGACAACGTCTGGAAGTTATTTTTTGAAGGGAAAAAAAGCGGTATGACCCTGCCAAGCCCGCTGAATTGTCTAGTGCAGTGGTTCCCAACTTTTTTTGAGTCTCGATCCCCCCTCCCCCCTTTCCACAATGCTTGCTTTTCTTAAAAAGACCTTTCAAGACATAATGGAAAAATACTAAAATGCATTTCTCATAATTCAATTCAAACCTAAATTTTAATTTAACCATTTTATAAGAAATGGAGAATATCAAGAAACGGGAGAATCATCCTTCAGTTAAAGGTGTGTAAAAGCAAGAACAGAACCCCAAGAAAATATGTGTGCCTATCGTATTGATTCGGAGTTATATAGAAAAAGAAGAAAAAAAGGAAAAACTCTTACGTAAAGAAAATTACATTATTCTTTTAGGGAAACTATAATAGTTATGCCAAAAAGTGGCAGCAGAGACTGATGAAAAACAAGAATTTGTGTACTGTGCGTAGTAAGTCTTTTCATCTATCACCAAATAAAAGCGGCAGATTTCTAACGAACCAAGCTTGTGCTTTCAATGAGACTTTTTTCTTAAAAAAAACATCAAAGCCATGCAATTTCCTGGTAAATAAATATCGTCAATTTTTTTTCAAAGAAAATTCATAAAAAGTTATTTTAATTGAGTAAAACCTTGGCGACCCTTCAGAAAACACTTCACGACCCCTTCAGGGGTTGCGATCCACAGGTTGGGAACCGATGGTCTAGAGACCCTCAAACTCATTAATAAAGTGAGAAAGATAACAAAAAAAATTGGAGTACTTTCTCATGAAAAGACATCAGCAGGGAATAACCAGATCACCAACATAAACCAAGTTGGGCAGTCAAAATAGTATCATAACAGAGACAATACCAAACGTCAATATTTTTAGAAACCAAGAAAAGAAAACTGATAACATAGACAAAAATAATTTTTAAGAAACGATTTACTTCTTGAAAATTCAGCACACACATAACATCGACATATGAATTTCGTTCGGGTAATAGTGATGTATATTGCAACGAATACATACAAATTTTTCACGTCCATTCAGTAATATTTCAATACATTAATAAGATACGTAGATAGAAAAATTTACTAACGAAAGAGAAATGTTTTAAAAATTAAACAGTAAATATTTTTCCTAAAAATTCCACAAAAACCAGGAATTAGGTATACGGCTTTCTTCAATGCTGAGAAAACGGTTGTGACAGCTTGAAGATGCGTTTGTGTTTAATTTCGAAAAACCAAAATTACAGGTATTCCCCGACTTAGGACCCAAATTTTTTTAGCTTATTTTTATTTTCTTCTAAAAAATATTGTTCCTCTAATGTACAGTACATACCTATATGTATTACATAATTATTAAAAAATATGAAAAAAAACTTAGATAATGGAATTAATGTTTGAAGACTGGTTTACGAATGTTTTTATTGGTGAAGTAAAAAAAAATACTGTAAAGAGCAAGACATTCCCTTTATAAAACTTTAATTACTGGATAATGCACCGGGACATCCACCACATGTATGCGATTTACATGCGAACGTAAAAGTTCTGTATCTACCTCCGAACACTACAAGTATTTTACAGCCAATGGATCAGGGAGCAATTGACACATTTAAAGCAAATTACTTAAAAATTATATTTGCACAAGCAATTACGGCACTTGAAGAGGGGACGGACTTAAAAGTATTTTGTAAAAACCATAATATTCTTCATAGTGTTAAGATCACAGATAGAGGACGGAAAGAAGTCACTCTAGGATGCCTGTACGGAATATGGAAGAAACTAACAAAACGTTTTGAAACGAATGCAATTCATTCAGTATCCGAGCAAACAGATCCTTTGGCCGATGTTACAGACATGATTTTAAAATTTGGTGAGAAATTTAATCTGGAAATTGACAAAGAAGATATCAACAAATTTATTGACCATGATCCGGAAGAGCTTACCAATGAGGATTTGCAAGAGATTGCAACACATTATGTTGCGGAAGAAGAGACGGTTACAAGCGAGCAAACCGAACTACAATCACAAAAATTTGTTTTGAAAGAAATGACTTCAGCTTTTCGCTACATTAATAAGGGACTACAACGATTAGAAGCAATCGATCCAAATGAAGAAATATTCACAAGTGTAAATCGTCGTATTCACGAAAATCTGGCCTGCTATCAGACAATATACAAGGAAAAGAAGAAGCAAACTATTCAAACTACCTTGGATGACTTTGTTAAAAACACTTGCAACATAACTTCTGTCGCAAATTCTGAACCAATGGATTGTACTAATATAATAAGAAGTGATGGAGAAGAATAATTTGTCTTCTAAATAAAGTACAATGTATTTTAAATTACGTATGTATGTATGAAAGTAAAAAAATACACGTATGTACATATACAAAAAAAATTTTTTGTTTGAAACTCAACTTACGACCAATGTCTCGGTCCCTATCTCAGTCGTAAGTCGAGGAATATCTGTATTCAGTTTATGATTAAGCATTTTTTTCATTGAACAACACTTTTTTTAATATTGATTGAAAAAAACTTATATACGTGCAAAAAGCTAAAATGTCAAGGGTTTTTCTTGGTTATTGATATCAAGCCGATAAGCAGTTTACTGCACATTACTAAACACAATAAACAGTATATAAACAATATAGTCGAAACAAAATTTTGAAACTAAACCAGTATGTACATCACTGAAAAATGAATTTTTAAAAAATCTGACGCTTTATTAGGGTTTCTCCTCAATTTCAACCCGACTTATCCGTGACGTGAAGAATATTCCGAACGACTGTATATTCTAATTGGCGACCATTTTTTTTCAATTTGTGTCACAGTAATGAACTGTTTTCTAATGATTGTACAAAGAAAATCTCTACTCAGGCTTAGAATGACAAATCAATGTATACTTTGATGCGCATATCAGTAAACGAATAAGATGGTTTATGATCATTCCAAATAAATTTTAGAAAATGGTCCGATACTCTGGTGTCGGATGATGGTAGAATGACTAGGGCGTTAACCTTCGGTACCAGAATCTATGGGTACGAGTCCCACTCTTGGCGTGGATGTTTGTAGCCGTTCGGAATAGGCTTTAAGTTGTAGGTCCCGGTCTAATTAGCCTTTGTCTAGCAAAAAAAATGACCATAGCTCACCAAAACCAAACCAAACCGATACTCTGGTATCATTCAGGAAGGACTGTTAATTGATTTAGCCATAATTAGGATAATTCTCCTTCGTTGCCAAGAATGAGAATGATTCAAATGCCTGGAGATTTTTTTGGGTCAGACTAGTGGTTTTTGGGGTTATACTAGATCATCAAAAGATTTTGATGATGAGGGAATAAAACGTGAATCAGTCCTTATCAAAAGATTTGTTTAGATTTCTAACTTCTAGAAAAAAGATCGAATTTCGTATTAAAACTAATAAACACTTCCCTTTACAGGAAAAACTTTGAAAATCCAGTAAAAAAACAAGCTCAGCATGATGATCGTGATTGCAAAGATTTTCCCAAGAATTGGGACGCGCATTCCTCAGTCAATCACGCATTCGGATAAGCGGCCCCAGTTTTCGTTATCAGCATTCAAACCTCGTTTAAGGCAAACACACGCCTCAACCTTTTCCGGCTGAAAATTTGACTGACCCCGGATATTAAAAAAGAAATTAATAATAAAAAGGTCCCATCTTGCAAGACGGCTGTTGCGACCAGTTTAACCGTTTCGCAACACTGCTTAGGTTATCACATAAAATATGCGGGCGAACCAGGCCTAATTCTCAGATAAAAAAAGAGGGGGCCCCTAAAAAAGGGGGCCCACGGAATATTTCAAATGCGTTTATGCAACATCATCCAGCCAAAGGGGGTAACGAACTGATTAAGCGGAAAACTTCATATCAGACAAGGAGGTCAGATCATAATGAGTGGGCCCCGGAGCGGGTTGGGGCCTCCGATGGGGGCCCTTCAAGTGCAACGACTTGAGGTAACGACGAAACCGGGCCCAACAGGTGATGTCGTAATCTTTTCTACTTTATTCTGATACATTTTGTGACTAAGGGAAAAACTCTTGAGCAACGGTTGGCTTGAATTGCGGTCATCCACGGGCGTGGGTCACTCAAACTTTGACGTCAGAGGGGAGGGGGGAGGGTGTAGGGACGAATGAGAATGAGAATCCCAGGTCTTAGATGTTCGCACGCAAGCTCAAGTTTAATTTAACGACCAGAATGATGATTCTTGACGAAGGTACTCAGGAATGTTACAAAGTTTCAGTCATATTACTTTTAAAGCCGACGAATCAGTAATACGCATTCACACGATTGCACAGATCTCACATTAAATAAAGTGAATAAACTACTCATAATGTAATAGTCACTATTCTTTCCTCTGTATTTGGAAAACTAACAACTTAAAATTAGTTAAAAATAAATTATGAAGTAATATGCAAATTAGTGCATTGTATTCAGTTTGCAAAAAAAATATGCTGGCAAGTAAAAAAATTGCAATAAACAGAAACGACCAAAAAAAAAATTCGTTTGTTTACTTACAATTTAAGACAAGTTTCAAAAGAATTTTTTTTAAATTTTAGAATACTTAAATTTGATCGCAATAATCTTGAAGCGCAGTGATTGATGAGCATTGAAATGTGGAAGACATTACTTGAAAGTACTCAAAAGTTTTAAATTATAACATTGTTCTTGCTGCTTAATTAAGCATTCCCAGCATATCAATGGGATATAAATTGGCGAAGTTTTACTAGAACTTTAAAATTAATAACTAATGATAGATTTTTTTAAACAGTTTAATTCTCTACCCAAAAAAGTTTTTCAACTATGAAATAGGAAGAATTAGGTATTACTGAAATTTAACTAAAATCATTAAAATGCATGAAAAAGATATTACATCAGACAAATAATTTACATAACTAGTTTTATGCAAGCTATGTAGGCTGTTTAGATTGACCGATAATGAAATTACGTAATGGCAAAATAGACTGCACGAAGAAACTACGTTTTGGCTTAAATATATGGCTAGTGTCATACAAGGTCTTCGGCTATGAGTGAAAACAATTATTGAGGACTAGTTATTTTTCACAAAATATTTTTAAAGCTGTATACGTCTTGCTTTGTTGTTGCCGTAAGTCCCCGGGGGTCACTACGAGACCTCAGTCTGGTGTACAACATACTGCTTTGTGCCACTTTAATAAACCTTACTTTTTTTTTAATACGGATTCTTTTCGACTCTGTTTTCTATTTGTTGACCTATAATTGAACGCCGATTTTTACATTAAGGGTAGAAAATAAGATAACTCAAGAACTAAACTTTAAATAATTTTTGTTCAAGTATGATTTGACTCTTTCTTCCTGTGCTTATTTTTAATTTCTTATTAGAAGCAGATGAGGTTTAGAATGTGAAAAAAAAGTACAATACTTTTGCTTGAAATCTATGATTTAACAAGACGTAAAGATCCCTCTTGCAACATAAGGTTTAGTTTCCATTAAACTACGTTTCTTCTTCTATGAGTAGGAGCTCTTTTTCTATAAGTAGGCGAATAGAAAATATTGGGTCATTCTATAAGTAATGCAGGTGTTTTCGTATTGGTCAAAATGAATGATGCAATGTTTTACATTTATTGCGTGATATTATAATCTGTACAATTGGTATGCATACCAAAAATCAATGTGAATAGAGTTCCAGCAAAATAAATCTAATGAACCATAAAGATTGTAAGACCACGCAAAATGTGTAACATTGCATCATTCATTTTGACCAATAAGAAAAATAAACTCATGACTTATGGGGTGACCCAATGCAAACCACACGAATGAAGCGAGGGAAATTATGAAACGTTATGCAAGACATAGTGATTGGAATTGATGCTTTCCTCATGAATGATAGTCTAAAGAGAATACGTCCGTTTAAAAGACATGCCATTAAAGAAATCGTTGAGATCTCTCTGTTTAATAAAAACACTCATTGAATGGAAAGGCATAAACACGGTAAAGAGACAAAGTATTGGTTCTAAGAAACTGGCCCTGTGTACTAACTGGCGTGCTGTGTACTAAACCTATTGGATTCGCTCACCTCAATGTTAACCTATGGAGAAAATGAGTCCGAGGATTGCCGACTTGGATTTAAAGAATTTTTCTGAAAATTGTATTCCGTAATAGAGAAAGAAATTTTACATCTTGGGGCATTTTTCCTTTTTTTTAAAATATGAATATAATATTTTTTAATTTAAATTATTCGGGGAAAAATCTAGAATAGTGCGTTTGAAACACTCCTAAATTCCTTTGGTGGAGGAAATTTATAAAATGAATCCTGTTGCAAGGTGCAGAAAATTGCAGACTATCTGAAAATACCATGTTTATTGGATTATCATTTTATGTAGCTGTAAAAAGTGTACATATATTCTCCATGGGTTAACATTGAGGAGAGAGAATCCAATAGGGTTAGTACACGGCAGCCGTAACAGTGCAATGTAACCATGAAGATGGAACATACCGTAAAATCTCGAGTATAATATGCACTTTTTTTTTCACATTTTAGTCCGCAAAAATGAGGGTGCGTATTATACTCGCGTACAAAAAATGCGTAGTTTTAAACATTGGATAAACGAACGTACAGCATATGTAAGACATTGTCGCAACACGGGTGCTTTCTCATCTGCACTCCGGGATTCATCCACCCGTTTACTAAGCAGGTATTCCTTTCAAACAAACGGAACTCACAGTTCGTATCGTGAAGTGAGGATGATGATCGCGATATATATTACGACAGCAACAATAATTATGACATGGACGCAAAAACAATAGATGAGCTATATTCTAGTGAAAGTGATTAAGACTGATAATTTGACAGTATTGTTTGTTTCGAATTAACAATTTAAGTTTTATTTTTCTACCGAATTTGACGTTTTCGTGTCTATTTATTACAAATTTTATTTATGTTAATAAATATTTGTGCCATTTTTAAATAAAATATTGAAAAGTTATGGGTGCGTATTATAGTCGAATTTTAATTTGTTTCGAAAATTTCACACAAAATCAAGTATGCGTATTATATTCAGTGCGTATTACAGTCGAGATTTTACGGTACTTAATTTGCCATGTCTCTATTTTTATAACATGGAAGAATGAAGAGAAACAAGTGAATAAGACTAGCCCAAAAATAAATCACTCCAATTTACCAGGGTAAACTGATAATTTACATACTGAAACGATAGGTTTAAACCTTGATTCAACTAATAACCTGCCAAGTTTATTAAAGTAAAGTCTTCCATTGATTACCAAATGTTTTATCGCATCCTCTGGAAAACAAAAAAAGGCAATACGCTATTTTAACATAATTTTTACAAAATCAAGCATGCGTATTATAGTCGAGATTTTACGGTAATAAAAAATAATTTAGCCTTAATAATTTAGCCTGAGAGGGAGGCATGCGATGAATATTTTGGAATATTTTATGATGATGTAACGTATTAAGTGAAAAAAACTTCTTGATAAGTGATATTACTAGTTGTTACAGGTTTGGGGATACGCATGAAACTGAATTTCTATTTCGATATTTTTGGTATTCTTTCAGTAATAAAACTAAGGTTTGAGTTCCATCAATAATTGTTGCCTAATTCATCAATAAATGCAAGGGAAAATATAATCACGCAGGTTCAATAATATCTTCAAGATATATATTTTGCTTACAAAAGGTTACAAGCAACATAAATTCAAGAAACAATATCGTAAAAAAAAGACACATTAATCATACCCATTAATCCTCAGAAGTTTACATTCTACTTAATATTAGAAAATGAAACAAAGATATAAGAAAATACAAGCTCGAACTTTTCATTAAAAGATTTTCTCTTCCCAACAGAGTTAGGAGCCGGGGAAGGGGGATACAGAGAAAAACTTGATCAAGAGAAAGACTACTACTTTTAACTAATTTACAGCAGGATGGAACAAAGTTTCAGAAAAAAAAGGAGGTAGGCGAAAGGGGGAGGGGGCATAGCTCTAAACGAGGACGAAAATTACGATCCTCATCAGATTTTAAAAGACCGCAACAACGCCACATCGTTTACAGGAAAGGAGCACAATAAGGCAAAGAGAACGAGAAAAAAAAATCAGAATGTCTTACGGTGAAAGAGTGAAATTGGAAGGTGTAATTACAATTTTTTTTATTTATTTTATCGTTCATTGAAAGTAACGCGAATAAAAGCCCAGCATTTGTGCACATTTGGCAGCAATTAATGGCGTAGTATTAATCAGCTAGTAAATAAATAGCTTAGAGACATTCGTAAGCTACATCAATAATTATACAGGTTGTCCGAGCTAAAAGTATCCAAAAGTTATGACTTATTTTTACGGAACTACCCATTAAAATTTTTAAAAAATTATTTAATTAGAGCATCTCACCAAGTTTTAATATCAATCATAGATTTCGATCATAGTATCATAAATTTCGATGTGTGCACCCTTAGTAGCACGATTAACGTCTAAATGGTAATCCAGTTCTCTCCAAGTGTTTCGTAGCATATCAGGAGTTATTAGACGTTTTTGCTTGGGGATTCATCAAATCCATTGTGTATAAACAAAAAATTGAAACTGTGGAGGAGTTGAAGAAGCGTATCATTCAAGCAATTCGTGTAATAACTCCAGATATGCTACGAAACACTTGGAGAGAACTGGATTACTATTTAGACGTTTGTCGTGCTACAAAAGGAGCACACGTCGAAATCTATGATGCTATGATCAAAATCTATGATTGATATTAAAACTGAGTGAGATGTTCTTTCTATTTAAATATATATATTTTTTAAAATTCTAATGGGTAGTTCCGTAAAAATAAGCCATAACTTTTGGATACTTTTAGCCCGGACACCCTGTACAATTGCAGCAGTATACATTTCATAAGGAGAAAGACATACATAACATTAAAACAGTCATACTAAACCTTTATTTCTATCGGGCCAGATGCATATATTTAGTACGTTGCGCGGGCCGCAATATAGTACACTATACCTAATAATATAGTAATCTAAAAATAATAAAAAATAAATAAATAAATAAAAACCTAAATTTTTACTATGTTGAGACAAATTTTTGACTATCTTAGACAAATCAGGTTTATAATTTGCTATGTTCTACTCCCAATACGTCATCAAGGTAAGAATCAGTAAGCCAATATACCTTCTTCGCATATGTCATTTTGAAATTGGATGATTTACAAAGAAACTTTGATGTGAACAACGTGAGCGGCAGGTGGCACATTTTTGAACAGTTTTCTATTTTTCAGGTTCTAATTTTCAAAATTGTATTTATAAAAGAACCTTTCTGATAATGAATATGAGTGTTATGGACCGTACATAGAAGCTTGGTGGACCGCAGTTTGAGTACCCCTGCATTAAAAGATGCAAGGAATCTTCGAGATTAAATATAAAGCAGAAAAGCAATACTAATGTAGATAAACTATTTTATATAAGCAACGCAAATGAAGCATATATGCCTATTCATCGAAGCATCGAGTGCCATGTTGAGAACATAGTACCCTTAAATATCATACCTATCTTTACCAGTTTTTAACTTTCAGACCCATATACTTAAAGAAACAGATAATACAGCGTCACACAAATTTATTCTTTTAATGAGTTATCATAAATATATTTGACCCGACCTCATACCAAAAAAGTCAAAACATCTTAACCACTTCCTTAATACTGGGCTTTTACAGATAATAGGCAATAAAGTTCGGCGAAAACCATCATATGACTCAATCTATAAAGCAAGGATAAGTAACGGTAAAGAACTGAGTAGATTAATGTATACCATCTTGTAAAATTTAATAATAATTTTGGTATAATAAATGGTATTAATTCAAAAATTAAAATAAATCTTAATGGGATCGAAAACTATTAAAAGAGAAGATAACTTTATTCCATTTGGGGGGGGGGGTTAAAATACAATAAAACCTATAATTAGACGATCGTCCCATTGCTTCCCATGGACTCGATTATCATATTCTTCGATACGTTTGGTACCAAGACTAAGGCTGATATATCACGTGATAAAACTTTGAATACTGTTTATGAAACATAAAATAGGCGTAATGATTTGAGACGGAGGAGTATTGAGCATTTAAAAGAATCCTAGCACCTGAACTTGTATCATTATTTTATAATAAAAAAGGCTCTTTTTTTTTCGACCATTTTCTGCATTGTCTCATGATTAGGTTGTAAAATAAAGGGTAAGTGATGGAAGAAAAGTCTTTTTTCTATAATAATCATTACTACTGGTATTTAATGAATGCTATGAAATTTAACTTTTACGTATATCGTGATATCCTTTACACCACTGCATAAAGCACTAGTGTAATGCACTGGTCATGCACCAGGACATTACATACGTGCGTATGTTCAAGTCGATACATACTATACATTTTTTCACATAGTTGAAACTTTGTTTGATTTTGTGTTTACTGCTTTTAACAAACACGTTTTAATTCACGTTTTGAAATATCCCCCCCCCCCCCCCCCAAAAAAAAAAAAAAAAAAAAGTTATTGACAGAGCTTAACCTCCTTTGCAATAAATATATATTAGGCTGAAAGAATATTTTGGACAATAGATAAAGAAGTAAAATGAATAAAAACTGTTTTGAGCCTCAATACAGAAAACTGAAAATATATAAAAATTAAAAAAATCCATATTTTACAAAGAAATGGAATTCTAGAGTAGAACTTTCCAGTTTCATGCCTTTAATTCAAGATAAGAAATTTTAATATGGCATAACAAAGATTAAACATAAAAATTACATTTATGTCATACCAAATGTTGCTAAGTCAAAAATGCATATATTTATGGGAAAGGCAGAGCAATTCTAAATTATACAAATGAAGTTTTGCATTAGGAACAGCAGTGGAGTGTGGCAATATAAAACTTTGTTATGCCTTCAATAATAGGTTTTTTTAATTCGAATACTATAAACAAATTAAATTTAGAACATTAAAATATTTCTTAATTTTATGAATCTCTAAATATGCTTGCATTGCGTGTGAAACAAAATCATTTGATCATCTAAAATACGAGAAAGCTGCCATTGCGAGAACACATGTTAAAACGAAAATAGATTTATGTCCATGAATCATAAAATTTTATGACATTAACTTAAAAAACCAACCTCCTTTTTACCATGTTTTTATTAACTCGCTTTCTTGTTTGTTTGTATGTGTGTGTGTATGTGTGTGTGTTTGTTTGTCCGGTACAAATCTTGCAATCGATTTTTAACTAACTTCCCGACTAGCTAGACATTTGAAACTTTTAGAATAGCTCAGAACACGATGACAATGCATTATTTTCATACTTTTAGCCATCTTTAAGCAGAATTGAATTCTTTTTCAGTTAATTTTGTTTTGTAGACTGGTGCAGCCATCTGTCGACCGGGACGGGAACGAAAAGTTAAACGCAAGTTAACTTCCAATTAACTTAATTTTCTTTCAAGTTGATGGGATAATTCATCAAAAAAAATTAAAAAAGTATTTATTAATACATAGAATTGTCAAGTTTATATGATTCAACAGAAAATTTAAAAACATGGTATACAAAAAGGTCTTTTTATCTTGTAATTATTAACCTATTAAATGTCCTCAATTTGTATCAACTAGATTTATCTTTAAATAAGCGCGTTTACAAACTACATATCTACGGAACATTCGTGGCAAAAAACAACACTGCAACCACGTGCAATCATGTAATTGACATAAAAATCTTTTAATCTCCAGAAATGGATAAACATTTATGTAGTATGTCCTGTTAAGGAAAGAGAGGTAAGACAGACGATACGAAACCTGGTCGCAAGAGCGATAATTAAACATACCATTTAAAAGAAAGTAAGAAAAACTCCTTTAATGCAATAAGCAAATAACTCACCACATGAAGTAAATAAAATAAATGAAAATGAAACGTTGGACTTATCTATATATATAAAACAGTTCCGTAACTGACTGACTGATTGACAGGTAACGCCGCCAGAACAAACCGCTGGACCTAAAGGGCTGAAATTTTGCATGGCGATTCTTCTTATAGTGTAGGGGTGCACTAAGAAATATTTTTGAAAAATTCTTCTTAGATTTTTTTAAATTAAATTATTAAGCTGTTTTTATAACTTTTTTTAAGTTTGCATTTAAAATAATAATCTGAGGTTTATAAAATTTATATCACGAGAAAGATCATAAAAATCATAAAAATTCCTTTAAAATGAAATCTTTTTCGAATCTTTACCTCCATTTTCTGATTTTTGGTGAGTTTTTAAAAGATAATTTTTTAGAATTTAATTTACTAAATGCTGATCACGTGGTTTCTTTTCTTTTTGTGATACTTTAAACTAATTTTGCGTCACGTGTATAACAACGAAATAAATTGACAAAAAAATTTATTTCTAATGCGGCAGACGATTGGACATTATCCAAACAATATCAAAATACAGTAAAAGAAATCTTCTTCAAACTGTACTATATTAACCGTACTATATTCTTTAGTATGTGCTATTAGATTTAATTTGAATATTTTCTTCTACATTATTTTGTCTGTAAAAATACCCGTTACGAGTTTTTATAAATATAATTATTTTTTTTTACACGAATTGCATACATTGATCGTTGTATTGTATGTATATATATATATATATATATATATATATATATATATATATATATATATAGGCATTAATTGCATACATTGACCGTTGTATTTAATTTGAATGTACTCCGTAGCGAAGCACGGCTATTCAGCTAGTATCTACATAAAAGATATGACAAAAATTTAAAATATATAGTAATTCAATATCCATAAGCAACAAATTTTCAAATTTTACAAAGATGACATTATCAAGGATGTTAATGAGAGCGTAATGGCTTTTATTGCACCCCGTCTATTAACAACGTTCTGTACCGAAATAGATTCATTTCCTATTTTCTCAGGCCTTTTTAATGGATTTCATTTCTCCTTTGAAGCGGACATCCTAGTTAGTAAATGCCGAATTTCCCCTTATTTTCTTACACAAAAGCCCCCTCCTCAATACATAAAATAAGAGGAATTGTCACTGGTCCATTGGCCCTCCACTGGGCTTAATTTCTATCACCCACCATTGGAGAGGGGGAAAAAAGCAGTAATTACTTCTACTACTTCGTCTTACTGGTGAAAAGAGATTTTGATTTTTCGATTCCCTGCTTCTTGTCCAGATCTCGCCTCCTTTTAAGAGATGTGCCGTTGCGGTCTTTTAAATCTGCAGCTTGATGAGGCCGTAATTTTTTGTCCTCGTTTAGAACTCCCTTTTTTCCCCTCTCTTTTTCGAAACTTTGTTCGACTCTCCTGTAAATTAGTTAAAGGTCGCCTTTCTTCGGGGCCAGCAGTTTGTTTCTTTGTTCTTGTTTCCTTTCTATCATTACCGAAGAGCGAAGAATTTTTAAACAATAGCCGGGGCCTTTTCTTTGAGTTCAAATTAGTTTCCGAGCAACTAGTTACTCCGAAGTCCCGAATTCTTAACGAAACCTAAGTTACAAAATATATAGCTTCTTCTCTATTATTTTTCTTTAATAAGAGATACGTGGTTATTTATTCCATAGCTTCAAACGAAATGAACGTTCTCTGACTTGATATTCAAGCATTTTAGAAAGCTCTCAACGGTGACTTTAAACTTCCCATTGAGTCTGCACGAACTATGATATTCCAGCAACTGAATTACAATATTCAAACACATGCGTTTTAACAACAGAAAATATATGATACATGTAGGATTTATGCAAAGCTTAAGGATGCTGTGTACTAAATCTATTGGATTCGCTCACTTTAATGTTAACCTATAGAGAAAATTTGTCCAAGGATTGTCGACTTCAATTTAAAGATTTTTTTTTTAAATTGTACTCCATAATAGAAATAAATTTTACACCTTTGGGAATTTTTCGTTTTTTTAATGCAAATAATATTTTTAAATTTAAATTATTCGGGGAAAAATATGATATAGTGTGTTTTAAAAACTCACAAATTCCTTTGGTGGACGAAATTTATAAAATGAATCCTGTTGCAAGGTGCAGAAAAGTTCAGGTTATCTTAAAATACCATTTTTAATGGATTATCACCATTTATGTAGCTGTAAATAGTAGAAAATTTTTCTCTATACGTTAACATTGAGGTGAGCGAAAATAGGGTTAGTACATAGAAACCTTAAAAGAAAAAAATTAAAAGCCTTAAAGAGACTAAACCAAAATATTTCATAGACATAATTAATGGCTTCTCTCTTGAGGGGAGGTGGGGATGTAGTAAACATAATGTACCGCTTGTTTTAAACTTTGAAATAGAAGAAACTACAGTTCAATTTTATAACCTTGCATTCAGTGTTTCATTTAAATCATGCATAATATTTATGTCCTGAGAGCAAACATCAAGGGCTACTAAAAAGTACATTAAACTCAAATTTACTCATGGGACCTTTTAAAACTAGGGGTATCAAGAGCTAACTACCGGCCAGGGAAAAAGTTATTATCGGGAATATTACATCTTACGAAAGGTTTCCAGAAAATCTCACCTTCTCTTCCCTATCTTATTTTAGAGTATGTGTTAACCTTCTCAGTATTCAGTTATTTAATCTTTGTCTCAATATGTATCAAAACAGATCTATGTAGTAAAAAAAAACTTGTTTCAGTTATCTGATTTACCTAATGATACCATTCATCTGGTTCAGTGATTTCACAGTCATTTTCTACACTAGTATTTCTTTAACGGTAGAGAAGAGGAAATAATGCTACTTGAAAGACTCGAAAGCACTCCATGCAGCAATTTTACAATAGTGCTTTACAGTTATATATATATATATATATATATATATATATATATATATATATATATATATATATATATATATATAATTGAATCATCAGCCATTGAACTCAACAGTGTACATAAGCATACCAGAAAAATAAATATGCATTCCTTCATACATCGGCATCAGTAGCCACAACATGAGTAATTGAAATGAAAATAGTTCGATATATCTGATGAGAACTATCTATTATCTGTAACATCTCTGAGGCTATGCATTGTGGTGCATAAATTTAACACTCTTTTTTAATGAATTTTTTATTTATTTTATATTGGACACTGTATATCCACAGTTGTATTACTTGTACTATCTGATTAAAAATATGATGCTTTTGTTAACTCAAGTATAGGCTACTGAAGACGATATATGAGTGAACGGAATTTCTCATTCTAGTAAACTCATTGTCAGTTACTAAGCCTAAGGAACAAGATATTCCATAATATTTCTCATGTGCTTTAATTCTCTATGCATTTGCTCGAACCTAGACTATTTGATATTGATGTCCCCTCTTAATTCTCAACTATCTGCTTTGTTATATATAAAACACATGCTTACGCATCTTCAGTACAGCCTTTTATGCTTGGAAAATCTACTACAGTCAAATGATTTCAATATAAAGTATACTGTTCAAGTGCTGAAGGTTTTACTATATGTAATATGCTACCATAAACAAATGAACAATCGGTTTTGTTATAATGCTAATCGATAAAAATCTACGTTCACACGTTTTATCTGGAGAGAACCATTAAAGGTATTTTGGTATTTTCTAATAAATATACCTTTAGAAAATTTTAAGACTGCACCGGAAATGAATTTCATTCAATATTTTATTTCTATGTAAACAGTAAGATCATTAGGATATCTTAAACTTTAGAATTAAAATAGATAATAATGCATACAGGATGACTTACAGGAAATTTACAGGAAAACAAACAAATAATGATCCCATCTTCAATTCAACGATAAATTAAATCCATCTTTTTCAATTTATTGTGGATTTATAGAAGTGTTCATTACGTATTAAACACAGTAGGTTAAAAATCAGTAGCTTTCTTTAACCTTACACACAAGCACATTTTATTTATAGAAACATGCCTTTGTATTTATTTTTACAGAGAAGTTCACTCAACTTCATCTAATTAAAAAATTTCGTGATATAATATTGATAGCAACTGTTCAGAGCAAAATGATGTTTTAAGCCCTGAAATGATGGATTAAACTTGCAGTGACTCTTTTACCAATCTTACTCCAACATACGTAAACAAAATGGTGTCAGATAAACGTTGAGATCTCTGGAAACCACATATTTATGTGTCATACATCATCTTTTAGCACAATTGTATAAATTACGTATTAAAACTATTTCCTAATTGAATGCGACTATTTCCAAATTGAAGTAAAGTCTTTTACATATGTGCAAAACTAACTCCCTTTCTTTACCTGTGCAATTTTTTAAAATTCAAATAAAATGTGTAACTGCTTATTATACCGTGGCTTTCCCTTAAGATATTCCTAAAATCCACCGAACACAATAAAAATTGGAAATTCGGACGAACAGGTATAGTTCTACTTCACGCCATAGAGTACATGGAGCGGTTGTCTCCATGAACAAATCATACTTACGAAAAATTTCGAAAGGTAGATTAATACGAAAATTAGATCTTAGAATAAATAGGGAAAATGCTATTTACAGGAAACTAGATTTCCTGTATACATTCTAAGGCAGATTTTTAGGATGTTGTTTTAAAATTTAGTTTTCTCCGGGCGTTTCATTTAAGCCAGTGTTTCCTAACTTTTGTTTATCATGTACAACATATCTATAAATAAATAAAAAATTTAAAAATCGCCTAGGGCCTTTTCCCAACCAATCATTTTAGAGGAAAAAATGGATTTTATTTTCAAACTATTTGTGATAGACAATTTTAATAAAAAGTGACAAATAAACTCAATTGCAATAACAAATTGAACGCCAAAGAAAACTTAATAGTAGGCAATAAAACCCTACGAAAACTTAAACATGACCGAAATTTTTCAGCTTGCATTGGCTTTACTAGCTGTAAAATGGCTATGATGCTGCAAGTCTGCTTCATTGAAAATATATTAGAAATTTTTAAGCAGAACAAGGATTTTTTTTTATAATCAAAACGTCAGAGAGCGGAAGAAATGCGAGAATTTTTAAAATTAGAAGAAATAATCGGGAACTAAAATTTTTTTTGCTCCCAGTTTAAAAAAAATTATCTAAATTCGCGGTCGTTTCTGAAACGATGAAATCGATTTTTTTTTTATCACTCCTGATCTCACGGACCACTTCTTGGGTTCTCTCGGACAACCAGTGGTCCATGGACCACCGGTTAGGAACCACTGATTTAAGTAATAACCATATTGAAACATTAGGTGCACGATAACTCTTTTCTACTTTCACGATCTTTTTTTTTCAGAACCTCTAATTGACCGTTTTGAAACGATGAAACTAATTATTTTTTTATCCCTCCTGGTCTCGTGGACCACTTCTTGAGTTCTCTCAGACAACCAGTAGTACATGAACCACCGGTTAGGAACCACTGATTTAAGATATAACCATATTGAATCATTAGGTGTCCGATAGCTCTTCTCTAGTTCCACGATTTTTTTTTTCAGAATCCCTAATTGACAGTCCTTCCGGTATTCAAGGCATTCTTTCGACAGCAATACAATTTTAGGAGCCTGTATAAATTAGATAACATTATAGCGAGGGTTCAACGCGTTATATCCTTTTATAACTCGGCTCTTACCATAAACCTCCTCACTTGCTGTTCGAAGGCAATGCGGATCCAATATTTCAAGCCAGGCGAATAAAACACTACCCCGGTAATTATTATAGGGGAATCATTACTTATTATTTAGACTGGAACAACGATATAAATTAAGCGGACGCAAAAGAAAACAAAACAGGAAAAAATAAATAAAATAAAAATAGGTGGCAGCCACGATCGGCGCTGTATCGAATTGTCCCGGGATGTAACGGAAGAACGGCCATCTTTTCCAAAACACTAAACGATTAGTAATGGTAACACAAACCTAATATCCTAATAACGCTCCTTTTTATTTCTTTCTTGTGCCGTGGGAGACCGGACAAATGGTTCGGGTCATGTCCACTACAGAAAGAATATGGAAGAAAAAGAACCTTCGGCGGTAAATAAGCGATTGCTAACTGCTTCTCTCTATCGGCCGTACCTCATTATCTCACTGGAACCGTCAACAGTGACGGAAGGAAAATAATCATTTCTCTAGGTCCGTTTTTTTTTCTATTTATTGCTCCTCGACCAACAGACTGTCTGTCACGGGCGAGAAGAATACAGAAATAGTCAAGTGTAATTTTACTAATGATAAATAGCGCGGCTCCGGAGCTCTAAGCGGGGAATATTTTGCAGACTCGTCTGGCAACCAGCATTTATAGATGTATATATAGTACATAATAAATATAATGCTTTCATGAATTCTTTTCTAACCCAATATTTTTAAACAGGCATTTTAAATAAGTTTAAATTTCGTTTCAAATGGCTTTTTTCACACGAGTTTTGAAAACACGCGGTTGACTGATTACGGACATAAATTGGGATGTCAATTTTTTTTTGGTTTGGAGCACTAAAGTCAGCTAGAGCTAAACTGATCGGGACCTACAGGATAAAGCCTCAGAAAAAAGCCTACAGGATAAAGCTTTCAGAAAAATTTGTTCTTAATTTAAAAGTGTAGGAAAAACTCAATGCACATCAAAAATAAAAAATTTTAAATATTCTTTATCAAAAAATTTGTGAAAATTTTAAATATTATTCACCTGAAAGGCTCACATCGTCATAGGGAAGCAATGTTTAGGTTCGAGGTATTCATTCAATGTGATATTCAGGATAAGCTACCAATAGACCTTTTACTGTATTTCTCAGTTTATGTCGACATCATTACAGCCGCGGAAATGTTATATATATAAACACTTCAAGTTTCATTTAGGTAATTATACTCATAAAAAATCTGTACACGTCTTGAAGAATTATTACCATAAAACAAACATGCTTCTCTCCTAGTAGATGATTTAATTACTGGAGTTTCTCTTCATATATCAATCGTGCTCGAGTAAGTGAAGAACATATACACACACACACACACACACACACACACACACACATATATATATATATATATATATATATATATATATATATATATATATATATATATATATATAGAGAGAGAGAGAGAGAGAGAGAGAGAGAGAGAAAACAAACATCGTGGTACGTTGAAAAATTCGTTTATGCGTTCATAGGCTTGAAAACTGAGTTTCACTTTAAGAAATTAAACAATTTTTGGAAAAAAATTAAAACATGCTCATTAGATGGTACAGACAGAGACGACTTGAATTTTTTCTTCTCATATTGGCAAGAAAAGTAATGTTTTTGTAAAATATTTTTTTTAAAATTTTAGTGAGGGGATATTATTGATATAAAAAAACAGTATATAACTTTTATTAGAATGTTATAAAATTAATGACGAAACAATCTTCACATCAAAACTGTACAGTTTATACTATATACTCGATAGAAGCCGGAAAATCCCGGAACGGCTTGACATGAAAGGAAATTCACTATTAGTATGAAACTTAAAACTTCGATCGTGGAAATGACAGACAAACTGAAATTTACACCATCGTCACTTCCACAATTTCGTTATTTTTCCTCGTGAAAGAAAACTGAAATTTTTATGGTTTCCGAAGAGATGAACTGAAATATGCCCGTTAGTTATGTGTTTTAAATACCTGGGTTCATGAAAAAACAAGCATCTTAAAATGAAGATAACTTTATTGGGAACACATTAAAGCCTTCAAAACTTCTCCATATTAAATAATATTCCGCCCTTTTCAGGATTAACAAATTTATGTTACCGAATTTTTCGTTTTTAACCATGTCATATTAGTAATATCAAATAATTCATCTGACGAGTCACATTATAAAATCTTTATTAATCTCCATTAGTGAAGTTACAGTGCAACCCTATCTATATAAAGACACTTAAACTTCGTTTATCTAAAGGCGCATTGTCTGTTTATCGCAAAAGAAAAGAAAATGCAAAATTTTAAGACGATCTATGATGTCTATGAAAATGACTTGAACATCATGCTTTAACTAAAAGAAAAGCTGAAAATCTCTGCATAATTTTTATTATAATATTAATGTAACTCAATTTAAATCACAACATAAACTTCATTTGAAATCTCAAAAAAATCCATTTCTTTTACAATTGACAAGGTCCTTTTTTGACTGAAAAAAAAAAACGATAAAAATTTAATTTTTATTATTCAAGTAGGCGGTTCTGGAGAATCTACTACTGCCATATCTCTGATCTACAATGTTTAAATATATATTTTTTTTATTTAACGCGATTCCTATCCTACGAATTTGGCTAACGTTTATTAAAATAGAAAGGATTAGATATTCATTAAAATTTTTTTTTAAAGTTCCTGTATGGAGAATTAACACATTCATGGTTAGACAATCGGAAAACAGATAAAATAAATCTATTTCAATCCCTTATAACTAAAATGCTTGATTTTTTTCTTATAAATAATTTGTATTTTATTACCACTTGCATACATATTTGAAGCCTAGGAAAGTGAAAAATTTCAATATAATTTCAAGCGGAAGAGGTCATGTGCAGGAAATCATTTTACGAAAACCAAAATCTAGCAATTAATTTTAAAACAATACTTCCTGTGTGTATCTATTTTTACGTAAATTTATAACAGCAAATTTTGTTTCATACGTAGTTCTTCATAAGCGTGCAATTAAAGCAGACTACATACGATTTTTCTTCTTCTGGTAGCCACTGGAGGTATATCCGGGAAAAATTGGCGTCGATTTAAAACAAATTTTTCTAGGAGATACCCCTCGTCAGAGAGAAACCCCGAGGGCCTAATCCAGTTTATTACGCGCTGCCCTCCAATGCCAAGATAGGTGACAAAAAAGCCGCCACGACATGAAAGTTTGATTTCCTCCTAAATTTTATATCCTTTCTGTAAAGACACCGCGGAGACTCCTTTCTCTATGCTTCATATTTCGTCGGCGAGAGGAAAAATCTATTTGGAGCTATTTATTTCTGTTTACAATGACAGCATCAATCTTTAAGAGACGGAGGAAGACAGCTACAAAAAAAAGAGCATCAAATGTCAATTGATGAATGAGACGAGAATAACTCGAGATCTAACATGCGGAGGAATAATTAATAACCCAATAGAGAGTGGAGAGGGAACCCGCGCCGTATATTTCTGTCTCAAAGTATACAGTGACAGTGTGGTTTCAGGTGGGGCCTTGACATTAATGTAACTTGGGAAGTATTTTCAAGGCCAGTGGAGGACAATATACTGCAAACTTATTGACATAAGCTAAAGTTTTATAGAATTAAATTGCAAATGCTAAACCGCACAACGTAATACGCTTAATATAATACGCATGTTGAGAGATATCTTAATACTATGAATCTAAAACGGATAGAAAAGACATACAACTTAGCGCAAACGAAAATAAGTTGTGTATGGTCATGGAGCATATACGAACATAATATATGGCTCTGGTTTGGTTTAGAGCGCTACGGTCAATTTCTGCTACACGAGGGCTAATTAAACCAGGACCTACTGCTTAAAGCCGATTTCAAACGGGGCTACAAACGTCCGTGCCAAGGGAGGGACTCGGACCCTTTGGTACCGAATTCCAGAGCCCTAGCCATTTATATATGACATTTATATGGCTCTAGGAAACATGTTTCCACGCAATTCCACGCTATCCAGTTTCGATGAGTGAATAGACTTGATGACGATTTTGGCCCCATATTGATTTAACTGCCTACTTTTTGCACGAAGAAAAACATTGTATATAGTCAATAAGTAATTCCTCTACACTAAATGTTTGTCTCGTAACAAAACCAGACCTTACTATTCATAATATTTTGTACATAACGATATGTATCTGTACATGTGGATTTGGAAATTTTGGCACAACTATTTTTTTAATTGCTTCGAACGTGCAAACAGATCAGACAGACAAAAAAATTAAATAGAATCAGTAGAACCAAACGTACTTACATTTTTAGGTCTATTTGAACCGTATTTTCTTCAAGTAAAACATTTAAAAATACAGAAGAGAACCCTGAATATATTAATGCACTAAAAATATGTAATACTTTACACTACCTCTTTATTAAAAAAATTCTTTATTAAAAAAATATCCCCTCAAGTCCAATAAAACATTGACATACTCTATATGATCGAAAGAGACTACAATAAAGAGACAGGGCGATTCTAGGTTAAATACAAAACTATACTTATACGAAACAACCAGACTATAAAATATGTTCACAGAAATCGATTTTACTTATTTCATAATTTATAGCCATCGATAAGGGTCTGCTGTAAAGATTACGTCTGGGCTTTGACTACACCTAGAGAAGTAAAAAAATAATCGAATTAGTTTATAGCCTGGAATGCAACAGAGTTAAAAAATTATCTCTAATGTCAATGAAATAATGATTTACATTATTCCTCTTACTTTAACATTTTTTTTTTGCATACATGATCCTTTCTTCTCATCAGAATATCCTGCAATTTTATCAAGTACATAAAAAATAATTTCTATAATTTAAATGCTCAAAAAATATTAAGTGAATTATTCACATAGTATGCATGATCGTAATATACTTTTAAAACTTGGGAATAATATACACATGTTAAATAATAAACAAATCTGTAACTATACCATAATATAGTTAATATGGCCATATTACGTGAGCTTTATATATAGCTCAATGCATGATTTAAATTCATTATTTGTGACACTAATGACACTTTCGTACTATTAACCAAGAAAACCGTCTCTCTCCAGGGAAAAATTATTAAGAATAATTCAGTTCTATTCATCAGAATTCATTCATCGGTACACATTAATGAACAAATAGTTGAAAAGACGGGGAAAAACAATGATGAATTACAGAAAAACAAACATTATTAAATCATCCTAGTTCTTATTTTGCCTTAGTCCTTAATAAGAACATAATTATTGATGAAATCATAGTTTTAGAAACAGATCGCGAGAATATTTGACTTGTCTTCGAGAATATACGCCAAATGATATTGCATCTCCTCCTTGTTATGGCAGAAGGTCGAGAAAAGAAAATTTTCTCATTTTAACTTAGAGGTTAAATTAAATATCTACTCAGCTGCGAGTAAAAAATAAGCACAAAGAAATTGGCAACTGAATCAGTTGGTTATTATCCTAACTTCATAATAACTTTAAATATATTTGCATACAACATACTACGCTTTAGAAAATTAAAATATAAAAGAAAGATATAACAACAACAACAACAAAAATATATATATACCCTTCCTCATTACTGCTCAGCATGTCCCTAATTACCATATTTTTCGGACAGCATGTCCCTAATTACCATATTTTTCAGACGATAAGTCGCATGCACCTCAAATTTATGGGAGGATTTTTAGAAAAGAATATTTTATATTTTGTTAGGTATATACAAATATTTTAAATTTCTTATTTATTAAAGATAAAAAATATAATTATAATATATATATATATATATATATATATATATATGTTTGCTGTGCAAAGGGTGTTAAGTCCAATATGGGCTAAAATGAGTTATCAAACCAGGTACGTTTGAAAAATCAAGGGCTACTGCAGGGTACAGAAAGCTAAGTCCAATTCGACTCCTAAAAATTTTTATTCATCAGGGAAAATTTGTGATATGTGAAACAAAACACAAACATGTAAGTGTTAAATGTGTTATTTCCCAATCAAGGACTTAACACTATATACTCAATAAAAATAAAATTAGAAAAATTTACTTCAAAAAATTAAAAATTAAACTTTAAAAAACTGACTTTACAAAAGCCGGTTTATTTTTCAATCCCGTTTTTCTCAAAACTACGATTTTGGACTTGACACTCTTTACACTGCAAACACAGATATAATATATTTAATGAAATATTCATTTTATTTTTATGTTACCTTTGGACCATACGACGCATCCCAATTTTAAGTCGATTTTTTTATGTAAAAAGGTGCGTTTTTCGGTCCTAAAAGTACGGTATGTCTTAAACTTATACTACTATAAATATTAGTACAAGATTAAAAAAAATTTAATTGAGTTCTGTATACATAATTCGAAACTGAATAAATAAAAACCGAAAAAAATTATTTCACAATTTCTATTACTTTCTGTATTTCATTTGCAAAGTTGAATGTCATACTTCTATTTATCCTCTTTAAAAGATACATATAAAAGGAGCGGAACTAAATATCACCTTTATTTTGAATGTGGATTTCTAAAGTTGATGTAATTAACTGTTCATATCACGGCGTTCAGCAGAAGAGAGAAATATAAATCTAAGTACAAACAATAAAAGCATGTGTCATATTCTACAGACTATCGAGGACTAATTAGACTCACTCGGTCCAAAATATTAATTTAAACGAATGCCAACTATTTTTTTTTAGCTGTTAGCAACGGTTTAATGATAGAAAATGAATGCGCAGAGGAACTAGTTTTGCTTCATACATGGCTTGGGTTTTATTTCTACACGATAATTGGAAAACACACACCAATGAACACTGAATGTTAGGAAAGAGATATATTAAATAAAAACAAGCATTACTGCCTTAAGTAAAAGACTGTCCCGAAGCTGAAAAACAGGTCCAGCTGATTTAAATTCAGCTGCCCGCGATGGTTACGAGAGTGATCATAAACGCATCCCGTTGATTTCACTTTTAAATGATCCTCTATACCCGCGCTAATAACCTCGAATAAAGATTAAATGCTTTAATATATCATATTCAGATTTTCAAGGACCTAATTTAAATAACAGACGAAGTGTGGTCATCAAAAAAGTCTGATATTAAAGAAAACAGAATTTTAAATACGTCTGGCACCGGATAAAGTAATTTTAAGATTAATCTGGCTGGTGATAATCAATCAAGTCGAAGATGAAAGGGTAAATAGACTTGATAACAAGGTTCCTTTGCCAAAGTTCTGTCAGTTACTTCACTATAACATCATTTTAGTCTTAAAATAATTTCAAAGGAATTTTGTTACACATCATTTGCATGTTCTCTCAGCGCCATTTAAATAACAAATAGTATTGAAATGATAATTTACATTTATAATTATCATTTATAAAAGTCCTGTGATTTTTGCGTAGCGTAATGATCGATTGTATGAATTTTAATAATAATAATAATAATAGAGGAATCTTTTTTCAGAACGTATAATTATTTCATGACGGATTTGAATGTATAAGATTAAAACTGCGCTACTTTTTTAATTTTAAAACCACATGATTTCGATTTGAATACGAAACGAAAGGTTGTTTTGAAACCAGTACACTCATTATAATATTTTTGAAAATCTTATGAAGTCTGCAAATAATTTAATTCAGCTTATACTTTTTACTTTCAGCCCATTTTTAAATGCAAAAGAGTAATGAACTGATGAAAACGAAGTAAGATTACTGAGTAATATTACAGGATATATATATATACACATACATACATACATACATACATGCATATATATATATATATATATATATATATATATATATATATATATATATATATATACATACATATATACACATATATATACACATACACACTATATATATATATATATATATATATATATATATATATATATATATATACTCCCGTTTTATTTGTATTCTTGCGCAGAAGAAATCGTTCAAGATATTTCAGTCAACTTTTGAAGTAGTTAAGAGCTGACAATAATTATACAGGATTTTTGAGTAGCATAATTAGATGAGACGATTTTAGGCTAGTTATAAACAACACAGTTTAATTAATAATAAAAACATGTGGATTGTAACTGTAAATTTCATTCTTTTTTTGTGTTTAAAATCATTAATAATAATTAGAACCAATTCCAAAGGATTAAAAACTGCTGTTAGAACAGAAATTAAAGATCTTCAATCTTCTGGAGTTTTTAATAAGGGAAAAAATATTGGTCGCATAATCTAAACGTATATTTCCATAATTATCCAGTTGAGGTACAATTAAGCGCTGAATAAAATTTACATAGAAAATAAGATCAAGATTTATGTGGCATGATTTTAATGACTTAAAAATTAGTAAAAATAATTAAATAACAGTTAGAAAAAATACACACAAAAATTTTTACATCTGGGACAACAGATGTAAGAAAAAAAAATTTTAACTGTTTTTTTAAGAAAGTGCAAGACTTCACAAAAAGTAATAAAAACGAAATAATCTACACTTAAAATATCGTGACACGCGTTCTAAAATTCGGAATTGAATGTTTACCCTCAATTTAACAATTTTATAATTATTTATAAGAACAGATGAGTTAACTTACGAATGAACTGTTTTATTCTTCATGATACAAAAATGTACAGTAAAAAGAATTCTACATTATTCAGACCAATACAAATTAGTTGAAATTTAGTGCTATTTAATTATAGGACATGCAAACTATCATTTTTCTCATTTTTAACTTCAAAATGCGATTTAAAATAATTATACGAATAAAAGAAAATGCTGCCTCTTTTCAACTTAATCTTAAAATACCATTTTTAAGTAACATTTGGGTATGACTTGTCTAAAAATTCTACCCTAACTTTATATCAAATCAAGATATAAATTATGTATGGAATTACGTGTCAAGCAAACTAAATATGATTACTATTTATTCCTTTCTCTCTTTCTGTCTTACACATGTAATAATATATATATATATATTATATATATATATATATATATATATATATATTATATATATATATATATATATACATACATATATATATCTATATATATAAAACAGTTCCGTAACTGACTGACTCACTGACTGACATACAACGCACAGACCAAACCGCTGGACCAAAAGGGCTGAAATTTTGCAAGGCGATTCTTCTTATAGTGTAGGGGTGCACTAAGAAAGATTTTTGAAAAATTCTTAGATTTTTTAAAATTAAATTTTTAAGCTGTTTTAGTAACTTTGTTTAAGTTTGTTTTTAAAACAATAATTTGAGGGAAATGAAATTTATATCAGGAGAAAGATCATAAAAATTCCTTTAAAATGAAATCTATTTCGAATCTTTATCTTCATTTTCTTAATTTTGGTGAATTTTTAAAGATTCATTTTTGGAATTTAATTTACCAAACGCTGATCACGGGATTTCTTTTTCTTATCGTCACGTGCATAACAACGAAATAGACAAAAAAAATTGTTTTTCTTGCTAATGCGGCAGATGATTGAACATTATCCAAAAATATTAAAATACAATAAAATATATTATGTTCCTCAAACTGTACTATATTAACTGTACTATATCCTTTAGTATGTCCTATTACATTTAATTTGAATATTTTCTTCTACATTATTTTGTCTATAAAAATATCCCTTACGATTTTTTTATAAATATATATTTTTGTTTTTTTTACATCAATTGTATACATTGATCGTCGAATTTATTATTATTATTATTATTATTATATATATATATATATATATATATACTTTTTTTTGGGGGGAGGGGGGGCATTAATTGCATACATTGACCATTGTATTTAATTTCAATGTACCCCGTAGCGAAGTGCGGGATTTCAGCTAGTATTTATATATATATAGAAAGAGAGAGAGAGAGGTGGCCGTCGAAAAGAGGTTTCTTCTATAACATTGGCGCTCAATAGAGTCTTTAATCATTCCTGGACAAAATATGGCCGTTTAAAGGGGTAGCCGACCAGACAAGTTTCACTGTATATATATATATATATATATATATATATATATGAAAGTGTGTGTGGTATGTATGTTTGTACGTATGATTGTCCGCGTATAAGTGTAGTACCTATGCGGAAAGAGAAAAGTTAAAAACAGTACAAATGCAAATTGCAGAATTTAATTCGTAAGAATTCTGTACCATGGAATGAATAACAGAATTTGCACTGTATCTAAAGAAAATTAAATTAAAATCATTTGTACGAGATTATTGCAACTATAAGAGTGTTTGAAAATATATTATGGAATTTTAAAATATCCCATACACAGTTCAATTTACTTAGAAATGCGCACGTAATTGCATTTCAGAGGGAAGAAAACTAGAGAAGATTATTTATGCTTGAAAACTAAATTGCAGCGAGCACAATATCGGTGTAAAAATGGTTCCTCTGTCTATGCAACTTCATCAGCACCCATGATATGAGAAATAAAATTAATGTTCAGTATTCCTTAAATGCCATATAAATTAAAATTAACAATAAAGAAAATGTATACATCACATTAAATTTTTATAGTCTTATTCATATCTACATGACAATTTATCGTATATAAGTCAGTCATCTAAATAAGTAATTTCAAATACAGACGTCTACGTCAAAAAATTAAAGTTGTTTAAAAAATGAAAAAAATATCTTTTAATTACAAGAAAATGATGAAATAAGATTATTTTCTGGAATAAACTATTTCCTGTGATTTATAAAAATGAAATATAATTCAAAAAAATTCTAGAAAAAAAATTGATTTTTATCAATAACATAAATAATTATTCAAAGGATACTCCAATTCTCAATACGTAAAAAAAAAAATCATCTCTTTGAAAGAGCGATTCCTTTAAAGTCTCTAACAAAGGTTAACATTTGTTATACATACTATACTATCATTTACGACTAATGAAATATATTCCTACATCGGTAATAAATTTATTTTAAAATTAGCCTAACAGTACAAGTAACCCACGAAACTGAGTGCGATTAATGAACCTGATACAGTGAAAAATAACTTTAATTTGAATTTACCTTGCAGAAAATATCACTAATAAAGAAAAACTTCGAAAGACACGAAAATAAGGCTGATATTTGAATATAAGTACAAGGCACATTAAAACTTAGATTATTTGGCATACCATACAACGGGAAAATTTTTTTCTATTTTATAGAAAACTTTAAACTATGCATAATTTTGATTATTTTAAGAGAAATTCGGAACAGGAATTTTAATGAATTTTTAATACCTACATAGAAGCACTAATAAGAAGAAAAATAGAAGTTCCTAAAATTTTCTTTCCTTTTTTGTAAGTAAAACAAATTTAAAATAATTATTTCCATGTCCCCCCCCCCCCAACCAAAAAAAAAATAAAATAAAAAAATAAAAATAAAAAAAAGATGTTGAGTATTCGAAATTTATTTTACAGGAAAAGATCTTTTAAATTATCTACAAGTTGAAAAAAAGAAACATATAACGGGATAAATACTATTTTTTTTTTTCTTTTCTATAAACATAGAAATAAAATCCCTTGTTGCATTACAATCTCGGTAAATGAAGACAATCTTATACACATATATACTGAAACTGAATTATATGTCCAACACAAAGTTTTAAATTGGGCATGAAACGCGAAATTATTTCATTACCTTGTGTTTTTTTACAAGTAGGTTCTATATGGATAAAAAACAACAAAAAAATGTTTCTGAAATTTTACATAACATGCAGCACTTATAAACGATTAATTTATATTTGTATATTTTATTTATCATAATGATATCCAAAATAACATTACTCACATTTAATTACTCCGAAACAGGATTTGATTCGCTGACCTTTGTAATGCCTAATGGGGGGAAATTCTTAAGGATAAACATGATAGTTTTATTTTAATCTTCTCATGTAATTAGTCATTCCTAGATCTATACATAATTAATACAATTCTCCTACAACTACTAGGCTCAAGTTAATTAAGTTTGAGAACAATAATCCCCCCCCCCCCAAAAAAAAAACGCAGCTTGAATCACAATAACGTAATAAGCGTAAACCCTGGGTATGAAAGGAGACTCGTCGTGGTATATGCGTGGTATTCTGTATTATGTTAACTATAAATACGTTAAAAAACGCATCTCTGATTATGGTATAAGCACAACTGTATAGAGAAAAACGCCCATAAGGTTGACTGCGCAAGGTTTAAGCGGTTCACAATTCAACAGTTTCAAAGGTCAAGTTTGAAACGTTTAGCTCAAATTATTTTCAGAAATACTTAATGAATTATACAATATATCACATAAAAGAATCATGAGCTTTAAATTACAACACTTACAATAACGCGTTAAACGTACCATGAAAATTAAGTTAGAAGTCAAAAAATAAAACAAACAGTTTTTGGCACAGTAAAACATGATTAACTTATTACAAAAATGTCAATAATGTTAGCAAACATAAAATATTCGATTAACATAATTAAATAACTTCAGATATAAAACTAATTTTTCAACAGAAAATTTTAAATAATTTAAAAAATTTGAATAGTGAAGTTTGAAAAAAAAATTCTTCTCTCATTTGAATGAATTACAATCTGCCTACTAAAGGAAAAACCTTCCCAAGTAATATCTCAAATTGTATTAGTAAGTTTAGACACGAGTGAGTATTGGCTGTTAAATGATAGATGTTTAATGATAGAAAAAACTCCTTTATCAATCACAAAAAGAATATAAAGTATGTAAAAATTCAATTCAAAATATTTTTAGGAAATTTATTAAACTTTAAAGACTGACACTAAATAAATGCTAAGCATTATATCAACAAAGAGACAAACCATTTTGGACCTCTTGCTTTGTAAATCTTTATTGTTATAATTTTGATTAATGTTAAAAAAATATTTGAATCCCTTCAAAAATTGACCTTATTTACCTGCAGTAAGTTTAGACACGAGTGAGTATTGGCTGTTAAATGATAGATGTTTAATGATAGAAAAAACTCCTTTATCAATCACAAAAAGAATATAAAGTATGTAAAAATTCAATTCAAAATATTTTTAGGAAATTTATTAAACTTTAAAGACTGACACTAAATAAATGCTAAGCATTATATCAACAAAGAGACAAACCATTTTGGACCTCTTGCTTTGTAAATCTTTATTGTTATAATTTTGATTAATGTTAAAAAAATATTTGAATCCCTTCAAAAATTGACCTTATTTACCTGCATGCCGTATAATGTCAGCACCACCATAACAGTCCTCTTCCTGAATTAAAAGAACTCAATTTTATTCGTTCAGAACGCACAGGCAGCTATAACAATTAATCAACTGTTGTGAAAAACAAAATTATATTGAATGTATTAACGAGTTTTGAAATAAATTTCTTCACTTGAAAAAAAAATAAATACCATATCAAAGATCCAATATTTCTCGTACAAAAACTCATAACAACAGGAAATTTAACTCGGGAAGTTTTGAAGTGAGAGAAGTAAACGATTGTAAACTCAACAAAAGGAAAATTGCACACTCTTAGCTTTTAAAATAAAGCAGAAAAATAATGTAAATCAAAGAATTATATCTTATTATTTCGAACAATCTTTTATAATATTAGGGTAATTATAATTAAGGAAATAAAACCGCCAGCCTTCATGTTACAATTTAAAGAGGAAACATTATTGGATAATGCTCTGAAGGTAAAACTGTAAGGAAATATTAATTTTATTAATTTCATATTGATGAAAGCCAGAGAAAAAGGAACAATATATAAAGCACATTCAAAGCCATTAGAATTAACGAGTATATAATTGTTTAAGTATCACTTAACGGTAAAATACTCTGATAAAATAGATACATTGTTTCCACAATAAATATATGAAATTCCTAGATATTTCTCCAAAATATTTTGCAAAGAGTACTCATTGGAATAAACAAAGTTTTCTTATTTAAGGCTGCTGTGTACTAACCTATTTGGATTCGCTCACCTCAATGTTAACCTACGGAGAAAATGTGTCTACTATTAACAACTATATAAATGCTGATTATCCAATAAAAATATTTTCAGATAGCCCGTACTTTTCTGCACCTTGCAACAGTATTCATTTTATAAATTTCGTCCACCTAAGGAATTTAGGAGCGTTTAAAGCACACTATACCAGATTTTTTCTGGTATAGTGTGCTTTAAACGAACACTATACCAGAAAACTTTCTCTATTACGGAGTACTTTTTTTTTAAAATAATAATAATAATAATAATAATAATAATCTTTCAATCCTCAATCCTTGGACACATTTTCTCTGCAGGTTAACAGTGAGGTTCATGCAATAACATTCATTCAATAACATTCATTTTATAATTTTTTTTCCACGAAAGGAAATTATGAGCATTTAAAACACACTAGATCAAATTTTTACCTCGAATAATTTAAATTTTAAAATATTTGCATATTTTAAAAAAAAACGAAAAAAGCCCCAAGGTGTAAAATTTCTTTCTCTATTACGGAGTACAATTTATTTTTTAAAAAAATCTTTCAATCCAAGTCGGCAATACTTGGACACATTTTCTCCATAGGTTAACACTGAGGTAAGTAAATCCAGTAGCATTAGTACACAGCAGCCTTAATAGGTTATTTTTACCCTCAAAACAGAAATACCGGAAGTTAATGTAAAATAAACATGGGAGTATAGCTGATTTTAAAATTAAAGATAACCGGAGAGAAAAAAAAATAATTTCCAGTAATTTTCAGCCAAACACAAGAAAAATACATCAAGCCTAATTTAAAAATCACCCCCCCCCCTCAAAATGAAAACTACGCGCATTATGAATTTAGACTTCAGAGGCACAAAAAATAAATAAATAAAACTTGGTCGCTATTCCCTCCCTCCTCCTAAATTATGAGAAGTGAAACTCGCATACGATCAGCATTATCTCCATTCACAATCAGCATTAGATTATAGAGAATAAGAGGATAGGGAAGGAGGAAAAAAATACTAGAGATGGAGGGAGACAAAAAGATGAGGTAGAAAAAGAAGCGCAAGAGCAAAAAGGGGGGGGGGGTGAGATGCTGAGAGGATGGAGAGAGAGCCATCAACTAAGATGGCAACTGAGCAGCAAAAGAAAAAAAAAAGAGGATGGAGAGGAGCGGAGAGTTTAGAATAGAAAAAGCGATCGATCCCCGATCGATTCTAAAAAAAGGAAAAAAGAACTAAAAAATAAAAAGAACTCTGAGGTAGGGGGGGACTCAGAGGAGTGTGAATCAATAAAATTCGCCAATGGAATGCAAGGATGCCAGCGCACATTACACTGACGCAGAGTTCCCATTGGTCTACATTGGAGAAGGGTGGGTCGCAGTGGAGTCCGAGAATGGCTGAAATCAAATCGCTCTAAATATATGGGATTTACAACCGTCCGCCGCCCCCGGGCCTGTAAAGGCACTCTACACTCATTTCTAATTTCGAAAAGAGGGTGGGGCCACAGACTTTAAACTACGCCCACGCGAAACATAGGGAATGCAGCAAGGGATTAATATAGATTTTTCCAGAGACCCCTCCTTGAAAAATTCGGAATAGCTTTAAAGTAGAGTTTTTGCATAGATCCGGGAGAGCGGGGTGGGCACTGCAGGGAAATATTTAAAAAGTATGTTAAAATGAACGGCATATAATTAGCGAGAAGAATAATTAATCACGGAAGCACTTAGTTTGACATTCGTAAGGGTGTTTAAAATTCAGAATGTAGTTTTTGTAAATAAAGAATATATAATTAATCAACCTATAAAAAAACAGTTATCAATAAGGAGAAAAAAACCCATAGGATGAGCATTTCTGTGTTAACGTTAACACGAAACTTAGAGAAAATAAATCTATTAAAAATTATTAAAAATTTTAATAACCTATATTACCTCAATAATATAGAATAATAATATTATCAACCTATTTATTATTAATTATAATTACATTATAAACCTATATTATCTTAATTTTCCAATATTGAAATAATTATGAGCGAAATTTAAAGCTTTAAAATTTTAGACGGAGAAAATAGGAAAAAACCCGCGAGCTGCAAAATTATATGCAACTCGCGGGTTCGCGCCTCCAAAATTTCTTCTAAAAATTATCTATCTCAAAACATAAATGAAATGGATAACACGGAGTATAAAAATTGAGAACTGACAAATAGATAGTACTTTATGAAAAAAATTTTAAAAAAAAAGAGTTTTAACAAAAAAATCTCGCAAATATGATCTGCACTCTCTTACATTCGCATTGTATACTCTCTCACCAAACAAATAGTAACAGTATACTGTTCAAAACTGGTCGCAATTTTTTGGCTTAGTTCTGGAAAGAGAAAACTGTTTCTCACTTCATCTGAAAAAATTTGTAAACACAGCTTTGTCTCGGGTCTTTATAAATATTTCATACGTTCAAAAGGATATCACTCTAATAATATTTGGCATGTCAAAACTACCTGTAAACATCTTAGGTTATTTCACCGAACATCATGTAATGATGTTTAATTTTTATGTAACGACGAACCGCAACCCAATTACCATATTTTTATAGCTCCTCTTAAGCAGCTGACAATAATACTGTTAGCAAAATATAAATGTTATTTAATACTGATACAATGCTCCAATCCTGAAGGCATTCCACTTCTTCATATGTACGTATTCATATGTACGTGATAATCACTACTTGAAGTGGAGTTAGAACTCCAGAACTCTAAAAGATTTTTCTGCATTTTAATTCATACTACCATTTTAAAGACAATTTTTTTTCGGTGCACTATTTATTTGGCCTTATTGTAAATATAATTTTAAGATTGAATTTTAAAGTAGAAGTGAACAGTGAAAAAAATTCAGAACAAAACCAATGGGAATTAATTCACACGGTTGATTTATCAAAAATCATATATATATATATATATATATATATATATATATATATATATATATATATATATATATATATATATATATATATATATATATATATATATATATATATATATATATATATATATATATATTCTGTATAAATACTTTTGTTTAGAAGCAACACTTTCACATTCAGAGAGTACGAGATTTAAATCAACAACGAATTTTCATCATCAGATAAAGCAGAATTTTTAAAGCGCATTCATTAAAAATATTTATGTACAAGTTACATAGTAATTATAGTTATTTTTAAGAAGTTCTAACACCTTTTTATAGAACACGTGGCAGTAAACAAATGCAAATGAAAAGTAGAAATTGTAGGAACGAGGAGCCATTGTGTATAGCATTAAATACATAGCTACCATAATTTTAAATTTTAATTTATTAGCAGGATATTTAAATGTGTTGCTTGACAGATATAAAAGATTATCTTTTGAATAAAAATACAAACTAGTATTCGGATAGTAATCACTGTAACAGGAAGCATATGATTGCGCATTAATAATATTTGTATTTCCTTGTGACAAGATAAACTTGGAATTCTGTTACAAGTAATAGCGAAAGTTGATGCAAATAGACATCACATAAGCGGAAGTAAACGAGGAATTCTGCTGTGCATCAGCGTTTATCATATTTTCTGGAGAGAATTAAAAAATACCGATGAAAATAAGAGTTCAATCACATAAGATTAAGACTTGTACAGAATATAAATTTCTAACATTGTTCTTAATCTATAAAGTAATTAATATATATATAACACATAACAAGGAGACATTAATGAGATAATTTATCAGTACATTGCAAATTAAGCTCCTGCGCAATTATAGCAGGGCATCGTATCGTAATCAAAATCCTTTCAAATCCTATAAAGAATTAAAAGAGTTTATCTTATTTACATTTTGCACAACCGAATAATTGAAGCACTCTTTTCATCACTCTGACTCTAAAAAATTACAAGCATTTTTATTCATTATTTATTTTGATAATAAACAGTTTAAGAGACATAATACATCGAAACTGCATTATTAAAAAAAATTTTTTTAAAAGATTGACAACACATACTACACTCACGTTTGTCATACCACAAGTCAGGAGTCTATCTATGTATCTGTCTATTTACCTACTTAAAGTTTATTAACTACACACATGTATAGATAGGAGAACAGAAATACAGTGAAACCTTTATAGCGGTCAGTAATAGTTCCGAAAAAAAGTGGCCATTTTGAGAGGTGGCCGTCATAGAAATGCTATGATGTAAAGTTCTTTATGAGTAAAGAAAAGCTTAAAATTTGCAATTTTTTGCCTAGAAATCCTTATTTCCCGACTATCACTAATGTTCCTTCAACTACAATAGACGAGGGTTAAAAGAAAGTAATGAAAAGAAGTTCAGGGCAAAATATCTAAATAATTGAAAGTGATATAAATTAATCGAATACATCAAATTATATATTTTACATTAATTTTACATTAAATCAATAGGATGACATTTTGTTATTAAAGCAACAAGAAATCATAAGTTTCTAAGAAATATATAGTAAGCTTAGAAAAATGTCCCACGTGATATTCAGTTTTCATAAGAAGATTTAAAACCTCATAAAACTGAAAGACACTTAAAAATTTTAATGTAAAACTTCCATGCTATTTGAGAAGGAAATTTACAAAAAATATTTATGCATTTCTAAACTTGAGTATTTTTAACAGTTCTTTAAAACACTGACGATATGACTAATGCATAAAAGTTAGGACATACCGTTCTTAAACGATATGACATAAGAATACATAAAATAGACACTAAATACGGATACACATCATTTTATACCTTATGCAAGAGACATAAATAGATTAAAATTGTCTAGGTACTATAAATCACGTTTGTGATCTATCATTTTAGTTCTGACCTTTAGCCAGCAGCAGGAAAGTGTTTCTGTCGAATGCACTCCTTTTTCACATCAGGAATATGATATTGGATTTTAATCAAAGCTAGATCATCTCTATCCATGTGAAAAACCACTAAATCTCCATGTCTGTCAATTTTTTACTCCCCTCCAACCAAACTGCGAAATAATTTTGAGATAAATAAATATATCGCTTAATGTAGATTCTATTACCTATTGATCATCTACAAATACCTTAACTAGTCATGAAAGTCTCACGCTGTTATTTCGCCAAAAAAGCCCTAGATGAAAAATTTTTAAATACAGGCGTTTCAAACGTAAAAATAATGTAAATGTGTTTACATTCCTAATCAAGAAAGATTAAAAGTAACTTTGTGTGCGTGAAGTATCATTTAGCAACTTCGAAAGAAATAATAGTTTTCACCGAGATATGTATCCCGCACATTACTCAGTAACAAAAGAATTCTACCGCATGTCCCAAATATCAGATTTACAATAATGCAAAAATCTTTGCAACAAATTTATTGGGTTTTATCTTTTGTCAACATTTTTGCCAATCAGAAAATACTTAAAGTGCCATTTCAGAGAACTTCTAGTATATTTTCTACATTAATATTATCTTTTATTCAGTAAAGTGGAATATTACTTCCAGTACTCATTAAAATGGTAAAACATAGCTGGCTGCTTATTAAAAAATTTTTAGATTGTAAATTCAAAATTTCCTTTTGAGATAGACAGTATAAGGTGACAGATCTTAAAAAGTAGAAATCGATACATAACACTACGACAAGAGCTTTAGATGAAACTTCAAACAAACAATATGATAATATCAGTAATGTTCTGATATTTAAAGCACTTCTTTTTAAGCTGGTCTTTAGTCTCAAAATTAATATATTTAGACATTTTAGAAACGAACATTTTCCATGAGCAATATTATGAACTTATAATTTCTCTTATGAATGGAACTGAAGCTTTACCGATTCTATGTTATTGATTATATCAAAAAGACAAATATACCATAGCTTTCTTTTCAATGTATAATAAATATGCTGATTTAGATAAAGCATCAGAAAGATATAAAACCCTCAATAACCCCTGGTAGCCTCAGCGTGAACATATAGAGACCTGTATCGGTTACTATAAAATTCATTACAGTCTGAATGCAGACAAAAATGTCTACATAGGCATCGAAATTTACTACAGACGTTAACACGTTATATATACTACATGTGTGTGAGAGAGCATAAAAATGTGTCTTTATGAAGTATTACATATCCATAAATATAAGCTTTCATAGACATACCATTTTTATACTCCCAAATATACGAATAAAGAAATATACAGTCGAACCCCGTTATAGCGAACCCGGTATATCACGAACTCACGGATATAACGAACAAAAATTTTGGTCCCGTGGTTTTCCTATTGTACGTAATTTAATTAGTATTGTGTTAGTTTAATGTAGTCGATTTAATTCATTAATGAACCTTTTAAACAGATTTTATCATTTTTCGATACATCATAATTGAATACACATTGCAACTAATGTTGTGAACTCTAGCATTTTTCTTAACGGTTCGGATATAGTGAACCACCGGATAAAGCGAACAAAACCTTTGGTCCCTTGAAGTTCGTTATAACGGGGTTCGACTGTATTGATATCAAATCACATACATACATTTAAAAACGCACACATATTTATACGTGGCATATGTAAATATTTAAATGCCTATAAGTGAAATTAAAGAGATTTGTTTAGGCTCCGGCGAGGTGTTCATTATAATAGAGATCTTTGAACTCTGTTGGCAAGGTTTATGTTTCTTAACCTTTTGCTTACGGGACCCATTTATCCGACTCCCTCTATAGAACGTGAAATTTCATACCCCCTTTGTAAGAACAGCCATTTAGGGGGGTTACTTACTTACTTACTTACTTACATACATACATACATACATGCATACACAAGCGCACACACACACACACATATATATATATATATATATATATATATATATATATATATATATATATATATATATATATATATATATATATATATATATATATATATATAATGTGTATATGTGTGTGTGTATATGTATATATGTATGTATGTATGTATGGATATTTATATATTCATTCTTGGGCCCGTATTCTTGAGATACATGTTATCCTCCCGTAAGAAAAAGGTTAATTATACAATTAGTTCGAGAAGATCTTTATTTAAATTGCTCTATCCTTACTCCAAAATAGTACGACCATGTGTGACTTGCGTAGCGCTAAAATGTCTCTTAAAAAAGCTTTAATGGAATAATAAGCAAAAAAAGCCCTGTCACGCGAGCATATTTATTCCCCAGTACGTAAAAACATCTGTTACGCTACCAAGAAGAAAAAAAAGGGAATATTTTTGACCTCACGTTATGCTTTTATTCAAAAAACGCAAAAAAGCAGTGAAAGCGACTCGCCTCCCTCCTTTCAAGGATATACACATCAGCCTCCTATTCTTCGTAACCTTGAATTTCTCTCTTTCTGCGGGGGGTCCTTCTTTCCCTTTTTAATGCAGCTATCCTGCAGTGCTATAAAGGGAAATTCTATCCTCCTAATAGAGGAATTTTGGTAACGTAGAAAAATTGTATTCAAAGTAAAAAGCACGTTTGCATCTCGGATGCGTAAACAAGCTCGAAAAAAACCACTAACTGATAAATTTAATATTTAAAAATCCTATTTTTTCTTTCCCTTTTAATGCAGCTATCCTGCAGTGCTATAAAGGGAAATTCTATCCTCCTAATAGAGGAATTTTGGTAACGTAGAAAAATTGTATTCAAAGTAAAAAGCACGTTTGCATCTCGGATGCGTAAACAAGCTCGAAAAAAACCACTAACTGATAAATTTAATATTTAAAAATCCTATTTTTATACGCAAACTAGCTGAATACCCATGCTTCGCTACGGAGTGCATTGAAATTAAATACAACGGTCAATGTATGCGATTAATGCCAAAAAAATATATTTATAATAGATACAACAGTCAATGTATGCAATTAATACCAAAGCAATATATTTATAAAATAATTGCAACGGATATTTTTATAGACAAAATAATGTAGAAGAAAATATTCAAATTAAATACAACGGTCAATGTATGCAATTAATTTGTATGTTTAAAATCCATAAAACATACTATTTTGAATTAAATTCTTAAAAAACTTCCATCTCAATTAGTCTAGTGGTTAAATTTTATCTTTTAACGTATTTCAATATTTTTTTGCCAGTTTATTTCGTTGTTATGCAAGTGACGATAATTAATTTAAAGTATCACGAAAGAGAAGAAACCACGTGATCAGCATTTAATAAATTAAATTCTAAAAATTTATCTTTAAAAATTCCCCAAAAATCAGAAAATGGAGGTAAAGATTCGAAATGATTTCATTTTAAAGGAACTTTTATGATCTATCTCGTGATATGAATTTTATAACACTCAGATTATTATTTTAAATACAAACTTTAAAGAATGTTACAAAACCAGCTTAAAAATTTAATTTAAAAAATCTAAGAAGAATTTTTCAAAAATCTTTCTTAGTGCACCCCTACACTATAAGAAGAACCGCCATGCAAAATTTCAGCTCTTTAGGTCTAGCGGTTTGGTCTGTGCGTTATCTGTCAGTCAGACAGTCAATCAGTTACGGAACTGTTTTATATATAAGGATAAGTAATCCAGATGTGAAAATTAATGAATTTTTTAATAGAGTTTTTAAATGCCTGAAAGATAATTATGTACTACTTCCTTGAAAGGTGACACCAAGAGCTTTAGATGAAACTTCAAACATTATGATAATATCAAAAATCTTCTATCACATTTAAAGCGTTTCTTTTGAATTGGTTTTAGTCTCAAAATTAATATTTTTAGATATTTGTACTGTTTTCAAGAGAAATATTATGAACTTATAATTATTCTTATGAATGGAACTGAGGCTCTACTGATTCTATGTTGGTGATGATATCAAAGCGAAAAATAAGGCATAGCTTTCTTTTTAATGTAGGGAATATGCTGATTTAGATAAAGCATCAGAAATAGATAAAATCCCCAACAACCTTCGGCCTTTGGCGTGAACATATATAGAGACTTCTGTCAGATCCTATAAAACTCATTTTAATCTGAAAATTTGCAAAAATGTACACACGTGCATCGAAATTCATCTACAGACATACCCACAATATTACATATACTACATTTGTGCGTGAGAACATAAAAATCACATTTAAAGCACTTCTTTTAAACTGGTGTTTAGTCTCAAAATTAATACATTTAGACATCTGAGATACGAACATTTTTCATGAGAAATATTATGAATTTATAATTACTTTTTATAGGTGGAACTGAAGCTCTACTGATACCTCTCCATATATAGTCAAATCTCCGAATTTTATCACTTTTTTTCTTTTATTAAACAATATTTAATGGGCAAGAAGAAATAAAATATGTATCCCAAAACATTTTCAATAAAAATATGAAAGGAATTTTTTAATCAATTTTTTCTTCTATCATATCATCCTTTCAGAAACTGTTCTTCAGGGGCACGTTAATTGTAACAGCTGATATATCAAGACACGTTTGAGCCGACAACTTTTGTTGATTTCATAATGCTATAACTGAGAAGTTAAGAAAATTTAGAGTCAGTTTTTTAATTTTTACGTCTTTCAATAAGTTAAATGTGAAATGTTTAGGGGAAAATTAACTTTTTGTATATTTATAAAATTTAGATTTCATTAGAAAATTTATAATAAAAGATTAAAATGAAATATTAGTATTCATAAGATTTTGTTCCTTATTCTAGTATATATTTTTTTTAGAAAATGGATAAACTAATTCATTAGTGTAACTAATGGAATAGTTATGCAAAGTTTTTCTACGTTAAGAGTTATAAAATATAATCATCTTTTATGGGAAATGTGAACATCAGTAAACTCTAGTGCTCCACAAGATTATGCATTAGCATACTTTATAGAACTTAAAGGATAATTTTTAAGGGTAATGATAAAGAAAAAAATAATAATAATTCTTTAGTAAACATAAAAGTATGATACATATAAAGAAAACTTAAGATATAAAACAATTTTAACGTATTTACTGGTATGAAACTTGTGGAAATCGTAAAAATAAATCTTTTATCATAGAATTTTAGAACCTATGTTGTTCTTGTTTAACAATTTTAACAGTTTAGAAGAAGGCTGTTTTACAATCCTATTGAGATATATACTAACTAGCCCCGATCTAGTCTGAAATTTTATGAACATTGTAGTTAAGAAGGTTGATTTGATAGTTAAATTATTGATACAAGGAATTCCCTTAAACTACAAAATTTATGTGTAATTTGCACGTACGCATGCACCAAGAAGTTCGAAAATAAACTTTTATGATACACGTATAAAAGCTAGACATATAATTAAATAAATCAACTATACACACACACACACACACACACACACATATATATATATATACATACATACATACACACACACACACGCGCACATATCGCATGAGTCCAAACACAATGAATGAGTTCAAAAACCTAGAACACTAAACAGCGAGGGACAGAAGTAAAAATTTTTAAATCTTGACTTAAATAACAACAGGTAAAATTTCCTTATTTGATGTTGCCTGAACCATATTTACATACTAACCTTCTTTTTTTTTACCTAGTCAAGAAAAACGATTTTTTAAGGCTCAAATCAGCAAGTCTTTCACTTAACTAGGTAACTTTCTCACCGTTCTAGCGATTTCTACTTTCCTTCTTTCCATCTCTGATTCTTTTTTGACTCTTACACCAATTCATCAAAAGTTGTCAAACATGACATCGAAAAATGGGAATCATATTATATCTACTATTGAAATGTGCTACCATCACCGGTTTTGAATGTGATCACCACTCGATACATTTCAATACATTTTTCACTTGACACCAGTTTGACTTTTAATTCAGTTTTATCTCAGATGACAAAATTAACGTAACTGTTCAGCTAACTACTATTAAAAACTCAGTTCAATTGTATGGAATAGGTTTTCTCTCGCCTGTAAAAAAATTATGACTTTTGGATACAAATCACGCAAAACAAAAATGATATTACCCCTATCATACAGTATTTTTTCAGTAAATTTGACATTTGAAAAGATTTCTCCGCCTTCCCCAACTTTTATGATAATTATTATAAAGACGGTTTGTTGGTCGGTTGACTGGCTGGGTAACTAAAACTACGGTTATCTTTTGCTACACTAGGAGTTTGAAGATGAAGAAAGTAAATGTTTTGTGCTTTGGTACGAAACACGTAGAAAATGCCATTTACAGCCGAAAAACTTCTACAATGTATGTGTTTAAATCGTCACGACTAATTGTCACTTTTATCCTGTGCAGATAGCCCATTATTTCATAAACTTATTTTAATAGAATGAAACGAGTTAAAATAATTGAAAATATCACGATGAGCATTATGCCTCATTCTTTTATTTGTTTAGAAAAATGCATTTATTAGTATGTTTTGGTTGATTTTTTCATACATGGGTATAACTGACAAAAAACTGAAATACACCAGTATTACAAAAATATACGGTTCACTGTCGGTGAAGGATTAATTTAGCGTTTACATATTAACATTAACCATTCGACGTACAAATAAGATGAATCTCGATGCGTTCACAAAATATTATTTAATACATCTCAACTTAACAGTTACGTAAGCTTTGCAAAAAACCAAAAATTACACTGCTAGATGTAATTGCTACTTTAATACTAAATAAAAATGATTGCATTTCTGTAAAATTTGTTTTATAGGCACACTAAAAAAGAATTTAATCTGAGCAAAATTTTTTACGTCTAAGAGACGTCAATATTCTCAATGACATTAACAAATTTAATATCCCAGACATCCAAAATAAAGAAAAAAGAGTTAGAAATTTTCCCACAGTGTAAATCAAATCATTGACTTGCATATTTAAAGCTCTCCAATAATGAATAATCTTTAAGGAATCTACGAAAATTTTTCTAGAAAAATTTTATCTCTTCGTCATACAGGAAGTAGGTTAGATTTTTTTTGAGCGTCTCACGAGGTCATCAAGTGCAACATGAAAATTCAAAACTGCAGGTTCGAACCCACAGATATTGGGCTATCCTCAGCACCCCAGTCTTTGGCCATGATACGGCTCAAGTTTAAGGGACAGAGAGAAAAAAATGAGTTAGGCTTTCTCAAAACAAACCCCAATAAATTAATTTAAAACCGTGTTATTTGAAATAAACAGATTTGTTATCATCAGCTGGATAATACCAAAACTAGCATATTTTCTGATAGGAATTGTGTCTACAAGAAACGAAAAGCTTAAAATCGCATAACAATATACGCAAATAAGAGAAAAAGACAGAGTAAGTATATGTACACACACACACACACACGCTTGTTGATCTACAAAAGGGATGAGATATCTATCTTAAGATGGCATGGGAATTAAATAGATAAGGGACAATTTTCAGAGCATTAGTTATATATTGACAAGTAAAGGTAAAACGTACTTCTGCCTTTGGTAGTTAATTTAACAAGTAGAGGAAATAAAACGAAGACGAGCAGGATTGAGCTATATACCCAGGCCTGTTGCTGTTTTTAGATGTCGGAGAGAAAAACACACTTAAATTAATATATAGTAATTGACCTTCCAGGTTCGACGGAAATTTATTGTATTATTCTTTACAGAACATTGCCCATCTTTCTCCTAAGGTAAAAAATGATAAATTGATATCGGACATCACACGATGAAAATGTAGCTCAATGAAACTTTGTTTTTCAACGTCTAAAGACAACTGTCTGTTATAGCACTCTCTTCTCACCTCAAGCGGACATGTCTCACTTTCCTAGTTCAATCCCATCATTCTAAAGGATGAGAACCAGACCTGGAGAGATAAAAGCCACTCCGACCTTGACCACCGTCCCTCCGATGGAATGTTTACGATCGACCCACAACCAGACACCTTCTTTTCTCCAAGAATGACGGACATATCACGGAATCGTAAAAAATAAATTTAACGAGCTTGTTCCGACAGAGAAAAGCGGAAACCTTACTATTAAAGAAAGAAAAGAGTAGGGCTATGGGGAATGTGGATGTGATTGGGACGATTCGTTTGCGTTAATGAAGACGGAGTCGGAGTGAACTGCTAATGAGTTTGGAGAGGCGGACCTTTTATCAGCAAGTTTTCCGAAGGCAGTTTGGCACAGTTCTCTCTGATGCTGAACGAAATTGGAAGATTTTTCAAAACAGACTCTAAAATTTAGTATAATGGTCGAACTAGCTAAGTTCAAAAGTTTTATTAATAGAAATTTTTTATCTTATAATTCTAATCTTCGATCAAGTTTTCGGAACTGCACACGAAAGAGGGGTAAATAGTCATATTAGGAATGAGAGCACACTGTCATTTAAAAGCAGAGGAAATGAAAAAGAAAAGAAACATCGATTACACATAATTTAACGATCTACCAAATCAAATAGGTGTTTGGGTTTTTTTCTAAGGCATTATAATCACATTTTAGAAACTTGGAGAATTTCAGAGAACTAAGAATAAGAGCGCAGTACAGAATCAAGCTTACAGAGGTTGCAAAACTTAAATTACGTCTAAGAATTACCTTTCTTCATATAAGGAGAAAGCGAGAAATTTCGACCTCGGAAACACCCTCTCTCTTTCACACTCACACATTATATATTTATATATATATATATATATATATATATATATATATATATATATATATATATATATATATATATATATATATGTATGTATGTATGTATGTATGTATGTATGGTGTGTGTGTGTGTGTGGAGTGAATGTATGATGAGTCTTTTTTTGCAGTAGGAATTTGTTATTCAAATATTCAGTTACACCCATTTTTAAAAATTTTGTATTGTATAAAACGTTCTAGAAGAGCTACTAAGTTTAGAACGTTACGGTCCTCTCTTGCAACATGAGGGCTAAACAGATCAAAACTTAAGCTTTTAG